>CM072888.1:11933715-12391215 GCA_037013685.1 Acridotheres tristis
CAAAAGGTATAACCCTTTGGAAACATCAACTGCAAATAAAGTGCAGTGGAGGGCAGAAAGAGAGAGAAGTTCAGGATGCAATCCTATCAAACAGGAAAAAATTGGCTCTCTGGTGGAGAGGGAGGAGGTTCTCTGTGTTGTAACTCACTGCCAGGCAAAAAGCACCTGGCATGGGAAGGCTTGCTTGTAAGCCAAAGAAAAAGCAAAATATTTTAAATTATTGACTTAATTACCTCTTCAAAAAGATCAATGTAGTCTAATTTCTTTAAAAAATATTACTATAGTCTGATTTTTTAAACAATAATTTATTGGTTTGTCAAACTGGAGATTTGTTTCCCTTGGCTGTTTAAGGAGGCTGTCTTGACTGCCAGTGTCAGTTCAGCCTAGTTTTCTGTTCTGCAGGAAGATAAAACTGCAGAATTGTCAGACTTGATCAGGGCAGGCAGTCCATCTGATCAACTATCCTGTCACCAGCTTACTTGAAAAATAAAGACAAGGTTTATTTGTTGGTTTGTTTTTTTTTTTTTTCTTTTGCTGCTCTTTAGCATTCTCAAAGCCTCTCTGCTCTGTATCTCTTACCTTGCTGTTCAGGCTGCCTCTAGTCAGAGCAGAAAGAGAGAAGTCTTTCCAGAAAACCAGCTTGTCCCACCTTTGCTAGATATCGATTCTTGGATAGGAATTCAGTCCCAGAACCTCCTTCAGAAACATAACTTAGAGTGACCATGATTGCTTTAGAGGAATGAGGGAGTAAATTACAACAAAAGCTTTCCAAGTAACACTAGACAAAAAAATAAATACCAGTTTCAGGGAGAGAAGGGAGAAAAGCTTCTGCAGTCAGGGCTTTATACCTTGCACAAGTCTGTCTAAAATGATTTCTGAGTCAGTGATAAATAGATATGATGAAATATAACCCGTCATCATGTTTGACCCGCAGACTATCTTTCCATTTGGGGGGAAAAGACCTGCCTTTTCCCCTCTCCCTATGTATATGAGGCACCATTTCAGTTCTTTATTGTCATTGTGGCAGTGCAGCCCATAAACAAAGCCATTTATAAGCCTGTGGAGAGATGGACATTCCATCTGTAAGTGAAGCTATTGCAAAGCAGTTCCCAGCTGTGCATGTTGGAAGTGGAGAGGAGCCTCAGGAATCACAAGCAGAACAAACTTTTCCCTACCTAACTTCACAAATGAGGAAGACATGGAGGAGTAGGATGGCTTTTTAATAAGTTGGTAGTAATCCATTGGGTTTATGTGATCTCCATGGTTACACAATGCACCACAAGAGACAGCAGTCAAAAGCTGCATTGTAACGAGCTGCAATGCCTTGCTGCATCATACAAAAGTTCTCAGCTCTTGGTTAAGAGGTAGCAAAGTCATAATCAGAATTAGTTGGACACTGACTCTCTGAGTGCCCCTTTAAACTTATCTGTTTATTCTTGTCTGTTTATTCTGTCTATTCCTTGTCTGTTTGCAAGGTCTGCTGTGAGTAAAGAACTTAACAACTGCTGGATATCCATGTTAGAAACAAAATACACATTTAAAATAATCAGTATCAGATATGTTTTTACACCAAGCAAGCAGCACTGCTGGCTTCTCTGGCTTAGTGTACAGGCATGGGAAGAAAGCCACTTTACAGTGAATTATTAGGGTACTTGGAAAGTGAGATTTGATTTGTGAGGGTTTACGTTATTCAGCATTTAGGCAAGCAATAATTCTGGATGCCCATGAGCTGTCAGGCCAGGTCCTTTCCTGGAAAAATGCCAAGCAAAGCTCATATTCATGTTTTGATGACATTAAGTGTTTTGTGTCTTTTTGCCTGAGGCCCGATGTTTGTCATAGCCTAGACAGCAGTGACAAAAAACATGAAGCATGGGATTTTCATAAAGAGTGGTGGCATTTGTCAGTCACTTGGATCCAGGACATATTTGATGAGTTTAACCCTGTCCAGCTGATGTGCTAGCATAGGTTGGTTTGATGCTTTTAAATTATCAAACATGGATGGATAATTTAAAATATTTTCTTGCAAGACAGGTTTATCTGACTCAGTTTTTCAAATCAGGCATCTTGATATTAATTACAGAAACATAGGTCATCATCTTCCCTGTTGAATAAAACTGGAGTTCTGTCTTTTTTTATTTTGTTGTGACCAAGCCATGACTTTTTGCTGTTTATGAGAAACAAGCAGACTTGTGTAAAATAACTATTGTCAATGAACTATGTTATCTGGCAGCACTGAACACACTCAGTGGATTAAAACTGAAATTCTGTCATGATCTGTGTGACTGACAATATCTCACTTCCTTCTCTTGGCTCCTTTTGATAAGCAAGAAATGCCAGTACTGGGGATCGTTCTGCCAGTTGGGAATCTGTCCTGCAACTTCTGTGCCTGAGAGCTGAACTTGGCTCTCTTGTTCTGCACTCTACCTTCCTAGGGAGCAAAATAAAATTAAACATAATGGAAGGTCTATTTAACCCCAAAATTTGCAAAATGACACTCACTGGTGCACATCACGACCCAGAGCCCTTGAGTGTGTGAGGATGTTCTCAGCTGATTTCAATGAATTTTGGATAAGGCTATCCTGAGCTGTATGGTTTTAACTGCACTCACAGCTATCATATATATTCATGTTTGTGTAAGCTTTCTCCCTTCCACACAGTCTATTTTTCCATCCTGCTCTGACCCTGTAGCCCCTGTTTCAGTATCAGCTTCTGAGGTCCCTGTTCATTTTACAGCTTAGCAGTGATGCCACCTGCGTACAGATAAGGGTCTCACCTGAGTTGGAAACCACAAACAAAATCCAGCCAGCGTGAAAAACAAAACTTGCTTTCAGACACAGACACCTTCAACAACGACAAAGGAAATACTGAAAAATTACTGGTGAGGCAAATTGCTTCTTGGATGAAGTGCTCTTACTTGAGAATTTGTCCTGTCACGAAAATCTTTTTCCAAATTCATCTCATGCCTCACGTCTAAAGCACAGACGAGCATGCAAGAGGTCTTGCTATTTGACAGAGACAAAATTCTTTATGCTTGCCTTCAGTTCTCATAATAACTTTAATTTTCTGCCTTTCACATTAATTCAACTTGCAAAATTTGTTATGCAGATGCAATGCAAACCACTGCAGCAGAGATCAAACTGAGCAAAACTTCCAGTCGGAACCAAGTTACACTCCTCATTCTCAATAACAAAACTGTACAGAAAAACCTACAAACCCACCCTAACTCTGCCAGGTGAGCTGTGACAGATCTGATTTTGCCACCTGAAGAGACCACTGCCCTTTCACCAGCAGCATCAGCCCCAGCTGAGTTTCTAGGGGCAGCCTGTGCTCCCAGGAACAGGGGTCACAGTGAGGTGAATCAGGGAATCAGTGAGTGAGTCAGGGAATGCCTGACTCTCATTCTTCCTCTCCTCTGCCCACATGCAGGATGTTTCCCTGAGAACAGACACAAGGGGTATTTGTTGTCATTTGAAGAGAGGGGCACCCCACTTGCCCCTGTTTTCCTCTGTGTTGGCCAACTCTTCTGAAAAGTCAAGACAAGCAATTACTATAAACTTCCACAGGCTGTTCTCCTCATGTGGACTGTATTCAAACAGGGAAACAACTCTCATCATCTTTCCAGCAAAGAAAAAATAATATGAAAATTTGCAAGTGATTAAAAAACAGAAGAAGAATGTTGACAACTGCAGCCAGCTCAAGAAAATTCAGTTCTCTTTAAGCAAGGCTATGTATTTTTATGTTCATTAAGTTTTAACACCTCCCAGTCTCACCTCAGCAGATTTCATTTTCTTGGAATAAATTGTTAGCATTTGTATAACTTTGACATGATGATTTTGGTGACTCTGAGAGATGGTTTTGCTTCAAAGCTCAAACAAAAGTGCTTGAGAGAATTTTTGGCTCAGAACATGGGTTTGTTTTGGGGCTTTTTTCTAATTGAATTGTGCCTGCTGAGAACTCTGGCTTCCTGTACAAAAACAAAATTATGAGACACACAAGCTTTCCAAATCTCTCAGTATTCTCACCATTATCCAACTGGCACTCCTGAGGAGGAGGGGCTGATCACTGTGTTTTCACATACAGGAAAACAGACTGAAGAAGAAAACTGGACAAAGCTCAGGTAACTCTTAACTAAAGAGTGTTGTTGTTGTTTCTTTCTCTGTCTCTTGCCCTTACCAATTCTTTTAGTAAGCTTGAATGCTGCATCTGAGTGCCTGGCTTTCAGAAAGTGCACACATAACATCAGTTAGAGCTTTTCCCAAAAATCCACTCTCCCTTGGCCATTGAAATTATGTGGGAGACAGAGGATGCAGTATAGGAATTATATTTTGCTCTGAGAGAAACAGAAGCCATGTTCTTTGTCACCTGTGAGTTTAGTTCCTTGAGTCACTGAAAAATAAATAAAAAAAAAGGTGGATCTTTGAATCTGTACTGTGGTTCACCAAAACATATGTCTCTGTTGTAGAAAATAAAATCAATTTTCCATTTCCTACTGGAAAGGGATCAACACCTGCAGGATTTCTCCTAGGACCACCCTACAGTGGTTAAAAATGTGAAGAAAGGGCCAAAACTCGTTCCAGATCAATAACCACTTGTCTACATGAAAAATAACCGAGGAGAGATAGTGTGGTATGAATAAACTGTGTACCATTTGCCCACAAGCATAACAGGTGTGACAAACTTAAAACACAGTGAAAATAAGCTGGATTCACCTAAACGTGCACCAATATTCCTGCTGCTGAGGAAGTGCCTCAGAAATGGGAGTGTATCCTGAAATGTCTTGTTGAGAGCATTGCTGGAAGCCAGTGCTGTAGGCAATGATTTAGATATTCCAAGCTATCAGGAGCTTCGTGTCTTTGCTCTTTCCAACTTTGATTACCCACTCATGCTTTTCCTCATTCTAGTAATGATGTGTCCAGCCATTACTTCCACTGAGAACCACTTTCAGACTCTTTTCTTCCAGCCAGCACTCAAATCCTTTCCCTGTTTTCTCTCCCAGGCTCAATTCCCTGCAGGGTTTGGGACAAACTGCTTGCAGACCAAGGGAACACAGTATTCCCATTATAAGGAAACCTCAAAGCTGCACACTTGGCTCTCTTCCTTGCCTTTCATTTCTCCCTGTCTTACGTGTATAATAAAAGTCAGTCTCCTAGCTCTTTGTGACAAGGATTAGGCATAATAATAAGTGTTTAATAGTATGCCAGAAGAATGTGATACAGTGTTGGGGTCCTTCAATTAATTAGGATGCTGATTAGTAGTACTGAGATAATTGACTTAATTTCATTTTGTGTTTCCTGTCACTTGTAAATTTAAAAAAAAGTAAAGGCATTGTGCTGGTATTATTAGTAATAATAATTGTATTATATTTCACTAGATTGTCCCCTGGGGTTTTTAGACGCCTAACTAAAATCTGGATGTGATGTGAGGTGAAACAAGCCCTGGTGTGTGCCCTGACTGTGTGCATAGAAGAAAAGCAGAAGAGCCACGTGAAAAAAGTCTGAGTTACTAATGCAGTCATAATTTCCTAATGGAAAACATATTCTTAAAACTGTTTTCATAGAGAAAATCTGAAAATACTGTGCAACTATCCACAGTAGTTAGAAATGCAAGTTCTTGTTGCAGCAAAAGGAGCTTGACAAATTACAGAATTCCTGCTCATGCATTCAGTATTTTGGTCCTGGCACACACACACACACACACACACATATCTGCAAGCAGAAAAGATGTGATACATCAGAGAAGCTCTTGCTGTTTGCCAGAGGTCTTAAGAGGATCTTCTATTTCATTCGGTAGTAATGCCCTTTTTTGTTGACAAAAGTAAATTGATGACAGGCAAGAGGGAAGCATTTGGTGGAAAAATTCTGTTGACCCTTCTCAGATTGAATTTGACCACAGAACAGGATACCAGCAGTTGCAGAAATGATAGATTTTTGTAATGACCAGCAGAATGGCCTTTTGGCATGTTTAAATGGCAATAAATTTCACTAGGAAGAGGGCAATTTAACTACTTTAGGGCAGTGAGGATACTCTTTGTTTGAGGTGTAAATAAATTGCGGTTCATTAACAGTGCACATATTACATTCACGGTGTAACTCTAAAGCAGGGGATGTTAATATTTAATTTAATTTAAGCAGGTATACTTTGACTGTTTGAGGCTTGGGCTTGTTGGGTTTTTTTTCACCTTGGGTAAAATTTTTTCAACCTCCTAAGGCCCATCTGTGCACAGCTTTAGTAATGGCAAATAAAACAGGGTGCACAACAGAGTAAAACTGCTTGGCATGACTTTTGCAGCCGGTATAATTAACTGAGCCAATTGGTACTAATTTACACCAGCAAAGCCTCTGGCTTTCGGTGTGTTGTGGTGTTAAGTGCTAATTTAGTTATGAGCCAAAGCCTTGTTTGTTACACTGGTGCAAAACCCAAGCAAAGGCACTGAATTAAGCTGTTGGTGGCAGAAGCACAGTGACATTATTGCTGGCAGGATTTATTTCTCATTTTTTACCTTGACTCTGAAATTCCTCCTGTCCCTCACTCATTATTTTGGCACAGTTCCTTGCTGAACTCTGCTATTCGGGGAAGGGGTGGGGGCAGGGAGGAGACGTACCCAATACAGTTTGACATTTCCTCAAAAAGATTGTATTAAAATCCACTTACATTTAGAGCACACTCTCATTTTGGAATGCTAATAAGCCATCGTTTCATCAAGGTAAAGGGAGCAAAATCTAATCAAGCCAAAGACCAGCTTGCCTTGCTGTTGACTGTGTTCCTGAAACATCATTATAAAAGGTTGCTTTTAAGCATAGCTAAAAATGACAGACTTATCAAAAGTTTGTAAATAACCATATCACTTGGCTACTTACCTCTGGCTGTAATAAGTGAGCCTTATTTCTTTATTAAAGATTTTGGGGGCTCTGAGCTCATATCCATGCTGCTGTTTACACCAGCAACCCCAGGATCACATTCAAGTGATGGGAAGGCAAGAAGATTTCTCCAATTCTTGGCCACTATCTCCAATAACAGGGGCTTGGCCGTGACTTGTCTTTTGGCTTTGAAAAACCAAACCTCAACGGAGGAGTTATTTTAAAATCTAGTTGTAACAAAGACAAATAAAGGAGAAGTGGTCCCTAATAAACACCATTCCACAAGACCTGGAAAGCAGAGACAAGTGCTTTAACTCTGACATAGCAAAATAGAGATGCAAGAAGGGAAGTGCCAAGAAAGATGTGTAGAACTCAAAAATCTGGTTGAAATTGGTGTGACTATGATTCCTGTTCTGCAGAGAATATTTTTTTAACACAGCAGCTGAGTGTCTTGCAATGTTGCACGAAACAGTGTGGATCCTGACTGCTTTACCTGCTCCTGCAACTATCTGCAACTATCCTGGGCAACTATCATCTGAATTCAGCCATGACTCTGGTTAATGGGCTGCAAGCAGCTACTCTAGACAAGACATCTCCCTGTGAAAGTCTCAATTTGCACTGCAGCCTCTCAGGCTAGCAGGGGGACCAGAAGATTGGCCAAGACAATAAATGGCTTCTAAGGCCTAACTGGGAAGGGGTTATTAAGGTATGGCCCTTGGGTGGACACAGCAGGTTGTTTAGATGAGGTAAATTCAGAAGGCATCACATGAACAGGGACTGAATGGGAATTCTGAGATGAGAATATCTCACATTTTCCTATGTGCAGGCAGCTACAAAGTCGTAAGGGAATCATTCAAGCTCTCCACTTTCTTGTGAGCTTCCACCAGTGTCCTGCAGGTTGCCTGTCAAGATGCTCAGTGACTACTAAGCACCAGTTTTAGGAGAGAACACCTCTGAAAGGCTAAGGGTGATGCTGATTTCTGTGCACACTAGGAGTGAAATGGATTTGGCAGGGTGTGCTAGATCAGTCTCGTCAGGTTACAATAGTGAAGCTGATTTTTTTGTGTGTTTTCTCTTTGGAAGATTTAATGTTTAATTGTTATTTAATGTTTCACATGTACAACCAATCAAACTATTTTACCATTCTCCCCCCTGTAATTAAAGTCTGAGGCTGAAGGTTGCATTTAAACCAACTGCAGTTACATGGTTCACACAAGTTCATTTCAGTTCTGGGGAATAAAATAACATTATTGGCAATACATTCTTCTGATTTGTTCCTTTTGTGCCCATTTAAGGTTCATAGCCTCTAGAAAGTAGAAATTGCTATTTTTTATTACGCTAGCATATTGTTGAAATGCTATTAGTGCATGTTGAAAGAGAAAGAAGCATGGTATACTGCATTGCTCTGGATTTGAAAGCAGAAAATAATAATATCAGTTTCTGAAAGCTTTTTGAGAGACCGAGGAGTAGAACAGAAAACCATTCCATAGTTGGTGCCTCTCCTGATTCTATCCCGTCACCCACTCAAGCTTATATTTTGTTATTCATTATTTGTATTAATGATTATTTATATTCACTATCTTTTATACTTATTGTTTATTTATGGTTATAACACACTCATCATACAATATTAACCAACTTATAACACTGTCATTGACAGCTGTTTTTTTCATTATCCTTCATGAATATTTCAGTGTAGTCGGCCCAATTCTTCTATTTTAGAAAAGCGTTCAGAAGTGCCGTGTTGGGAGGTCCTATGAATACCAAAGTGACTTCCAAATGCCATTCATTACATCTCCTTGGGCTGATTTGGATTTGTTATGGCAAATGTGTACTGATAGGAAGAGTCAGCCAGACATATATAATAATACAATATAATCCTTTCCTTTCCTTTCCTTTCCTTTCCTTTCCTTTCCTTTCCTTTCCTTTCCTTTCCTTTCCTTTCCTTTCCTTTCCTTTCCTTTCCTTTCCTTTCCTTTCCTTTCCTTTCCTTTCCTTTCCTTTCCTTTCCTTTCCTTTCCTTTCCTTTCCTTTCCTTTCCTTTCCTTTCCTTTCCTTTCCTTTCCTTTCCTTTCCTTTCCTTTCCTTTCCTTTCCTTTCCTTTCCTCCCCTCCCTTCTCCTTCCCTCTCCCTCTTTTTACGATTTTAGAAAAAGAATTAGGTTTTTTTATCTTAGAATTGAAATTCCTAACAAGTTCCATAACTTAAATTATCTCTTGTCCACTTTTACACTTCTTTCACCCTCAAAAACAGAAGGGCTTTTCTGGATGAAACTTAGTGGGTGTAGTAGACCAGGAAAAGCTATGCAATAGACAATTTAGAGACATGCTAACTCCTTTCTGGTGGAAGCTGGATAATACCTGAGGCAGGAGAGTGTCCTTGTCTTAATCCCTTGTCCAGTGTCATGTACGGAGTAATTTTTATCCCAGTGCACAGCAATAAGGAAAAACAGCTGTAGTGACTGCAGTTAGCTGCAGTGCAATCCTGATTTATCAAGTTACATGTTATCAAAATGATTCATTGACCAAAAGGTTGTTAGATCTGGTCTTGCAGTTGGAGGAGGAACATTTTAAGTGATTTTTTCGCCCTTCCCAAATCCATTCTTATGTTGGCTGCAAGATGAAGAACCCCCTAAATTACCCAAACTTCTCCCAGCTAGAAATCCTTTTCCTTACTGCTCTCAGAGTTGTCATCCCACAAGTTTTGAGCAGGGATCATGGTCAAGACAGCCTCAATTCCTTCTTGGGGGATTCCCAACCCTAAACACAGAGTATCCCTACTTTTCTGATGATTCCTATTGAGCACTGTAGCAGCCCCTGTCATGATTAAGCCCCTCCCCAGTAAAAGACTGCACTTCCATTATCATGGCACCATAACCACTAACCACTGGGGATGGGATCCTGTGGGGAGATGGGGCTCTCTCCTCCTACTCTTCACACTGATGCTCATATGGAATTTGCTGGGAGGAGGCTTTTGGCTGCTGTGGGAATGAGAGGGGGAGCACAACACCATCCTCAAGGCCCTTTGAAAACACACCGTGGTCAGAGCACACCAGGCAGATCAGCATGACAGACCAGATGTGTGTTTTGCAAATTAATGAAATGCCTTTTGAGATGCTTTTAAGTAAATGAGAGTTAAATTCACCCTAATTGCATTAACCTCTGTGGAGAGCAGCATCCATTCAGGGTCGTGTCCGCCTGGGTTTCAGACGCGTTCGGCACCTTGCAAACAGGGCTCCTCTGTATGCAGGGAAGGGAGGGTGGGCACAGGGGTGCCTGAGCAGAGCCCAAGTCCCTTCAGGTGTGGAGTGACAGTTCTGGGCACTCACTGGAGTAAATGGGAAGTCATCTTTTGCCTGACAGCATATTTGATTCTTGTGGGAGCAGAGCAGGTGCCGGGGCCGGCCCCATGGAATGCTCGGTGTGCTGTTGTGGGCCGGGGCTGGGCTGGAAGGTGAGAGCACTGACTGGGCAGTGCTGAGCATCCTCCAGGAACCAGCACCTGCAGACTTCATGGGAACTGGGAGGCAGGCAGGGACACGGGGAGAGCGAGGGCAAAGTGCTAGACAGCTTCTCCATCACCAGGGCCGCCGCTTTCATCTTCGTCGTGGTCCGCTCTCTTTTTTCAGATGGCACTTTGACAGAAGATTAATTCAAGTCAGCTGCTGAAAATAATTATTGCATTATGGGAGCAGTAATCATTATTTAGAACATGATTAAATATGTCTGCGTCTATTGACTCTGCCTATGATTTATGTATTTGTTTAGTCAATAGTCTAATGTAAATGATGTAATTAATTATAGATGGTGGTGTCAGGTCATTGGTAAAAACAATCTGATGAGAACAAGGGCTCTGTTTTTTCCTGACAGATGCAGAGGGAGGGTGGGAGGGACGGGCAGAGTTGAGGGAATTCCAGGGGAACTTTTTCATGTGTGAATGGCGGCTGGGATCTCAATTTGCATGTTGTCTTTCTCTTGTTCAGCATTCGTTTAGAAATTGAAATAACTTGTTAAGCAAAGGGGAAGGGAACACATGATTGCAAAGAGGACACCTGGGAGTAGTGACGGCGCACAGCTAAAGAGCCAGCTGCTCCCTAACACGAGAGAGCGTGCCACTATCATTTACCGCTTCATAAAATTAAGTGTTTTCCAAATTAAATCAGTAGGCAGCATGCAGGAAGACCTACTATCTCTAATAACAATTTTTCAATCAATATCGGGGGCCTGGCTGATCTGGAATCGGAGTGGAGGAGTCTGGGATTGGCTAGGGGGGAGCAGGGAGACAAGGAGAGGAGGAGGTTGGGGGGGATGCTCAAGTACCACAGCTTTCAATCAAAGCAAAAGCTAAAAAAAATATATATGCATGGTGGATTCTCCATCACTGTGAGTCTATTCCCCATAGATTTTTCTCTTAACTGATAATTCGGTCAGTCACATTCCTCAGAGGGAGGTCATGGGTCACCCCAGCCCCTGTCAGGCCTCAGAGAAACCATTTCCATTTTAATGCCACAGCTATAATCTATCAAAGATGTGATGTACAAGATACAATGAATTTAAGTGGTCTTCATATATCACTGAGCTTTCATGCCTTCACCTGGGTAATAGTCTGAATTACTCTCCCTACCTCACAATCTGTCACCCCCAGTAAAATAACTGCCACACGGGTGTTAATGGCAGGTTTGTCCAAATTGGGGCCGTGGTAGCCCAAGGCATTACACATCATAAACTTTAGCATTCAGTGCTTAGCCTGGCGGTGTCAGCAATTGAAAATTATTCTATAAATACTTCCGAGGCGCTGCTCTGCTCATGTTTTTATTTATGGCAGCTAAAACAAGCTCAGGGGGACGGCACCGAGCTCAGCTGCTGGTGCCACTGCACACCTCCCCACACAGGCAGCTGTGACAAAGCTCTGGCTACCCAACACTGTGGAAATTTTGCAGCAGCAACCCACTGGTGGACCTAGACATAGGTGGGCTGATAGTTTCTGCAGCAGTTAGACCACAGCAAGGTTGGGTTATTTATCAATATCCAGTGGCAGAATTGTCTGTGTCCATACCAGCTAATGCCTGCAGGTTTAATGGAACAAATCTGACTGTCCTTCCTTTACAAAACACTTTGAGGGCATTCCTGGAGCTCCTGGGTTGCCCAGTCTCACCCATGACTGCACAGAAAGTCATGAGCCCAAAATGCATTCTTGTTCTTAGGTCTCAGGGAAGTCCCCTGAGTCATGGCTATGGTAATGATTGTAATTGCTGGTGTAATTATGTCTGTAGGAATATGGATTTCTTGCTTTCCTTTAAATGAGCTCCTGCACTAAAGCATGGTTCCAGCTAAGCAAGCTTCTTTCCCTACCCCTGGCTGCATGAGGACTGTTTGCTTGAACATCGAGTGACACCCACTCACTGACAATAAATTATGTTTTAAAAAATTTATCTATCCCATTAAATCATACGAGGCCAAGCTAGGCACATAAATCAAAGCAGTTGTGGAGGAAGGAGTGGGAGAGGAGGTCTGAAGAAGCAGAGTCTTAGACAGGCCTTCCAAAATTGTCTGCAAAAGCCATCCTGCCATGAAGGCTTAGGTGGTGCTTCATTTGGAAACATTTAGAGGAAGAGGTCAGCAAAGTGCTTGGGGCTGGGCAGAAGGGAGTGCAGGGCCCTGACAGCTGGGCAAATGACTCTGCCCTATTTCTGTGCTAACACTGTGCTTGATTCGCACAAGCCCCACAAGATGAGAGCATCCACTTTGGAGGATGCAAGTATGGATTTTTTTATCTTGCTCTGTAGCTCTTTGTTGTATGAAGCTCAGAAAGTAGTGTTAGGTATGTCATTGAACACAGTGATGCTCTCATCTGGTCTGTACTTTTAAATATGGGCTGTTCTCCTATGACATGCTTGGGTGCTATGTAGAACTAGAAGAATTATTTCCTACTTCAGTCATTTTCTTATTGTAAATTAAAGTAATGCTGCTGTTGGCAGATAATCTGCTATGAATTCCTTATCCTGATATATCAAATCCTATTTGCAGATGCAGCTGGTTGGTACATGCAGTTAATAATAGACCTCCTTTAAATTACAGCTTTTGTCCATAGGGTTATTGTTGTGTTTGTTTACAAATAGCAGGTTAAAAGTTACTGTGTTCTCTTGGCAGCTGTTGTCTTTAGTTTGAGATTGACACCAAAGTCTTCCACACCCTGGCAAACACGAGCACCAGCTGAGGTGGTCCAACACAGAGTTTGTGAAGGTTGTGCCTGCAGTAAATACCCAGGTTGACAAAGACAACGAGCACAGTGATTAAGTGCAAAACTCCCAGGCAAACTTTTTCCTGTGGGAAAAACCCCTTACCTTGTAAAAACTAACACAATGAGCACGGTTCTTCTTTGACCCCGGTGTTTGCTCACTTCAGAAGGCACAAAGCTCTCCTCAACCTTTCAGGGTCAAATCGGGCAATAAAAACCTGACTACACACTGGGGTTTTGGCCCTGCTCCTTGTGCTTGTTGCAGCCCTACAACCTATCTCCTATTATCCTGATATTAACACAGCCCAGAAAATATGTACAAAGTTCTATATTGTCCCAGATATTTCCAAAATGTTTTTCAAGGGATATAAAATATCCCACTGTCTCCTATAATGTAGCACGTACAGCGTTAAGTGCAGCACCAAAGATGTGTCTAAATAACAGATATTTTTCATTATCTTTTTAAAGGAAGAAACAGTTATACCCTTTAGCTGCCCTGTCTGAAATATATGCTCAATATTTTAAGCACATCTTGGAGTACTTTCCTAAATCAGGATCTTTATTTCTAGCATTGGATATAATTTAAAATAAATCAAACCCTTTTCTCTTTTGACATATTATGCTGATCTATGGCTTGGCTTTCATTTTGTCCTGTTAAATAGAAACGCACTTCATCATGAAATATATCCCTCATACTTTCTCCTACATAGTGAGAGAAAAACATTGATAAACACCGAGTGCCAGCCGTTTCTCAAAAGCTTCCTACAGGTCTCAGGGAAGGAGAACAAATGCTATGCAAGTGCTACCAGTTCAGCTATAAGATGACTAGGAGAGGGGGTAAATGGAAGTAAATATTGGAGGGGGCGGATTTTGGCAAGCTATGCCTCTGGCTGTCTTACATCCAGCTTGTAGTAGGCCATGGTAAAAAATCATTTGACTTCAGTTTAGAGTGAGATGGAATAAAGCTGATGTCTCTCATGTATAACCATATTATTTTGTTTAAAGTGTGGGGCCTCAGATAAAATGCTACATTTCCCCAGCACTCCCCCTGAAAGAGCAATGAGCTCCTCAAATAGTCTCTTGTTGCACTACTTAAAATTTCCCACAGAATTTCAGGTACGACTTGTTTCTTTAGCAGCTTTTAGGAAATGGAGCCAAGTCAGCTTTAGCCAAGGTATGAGGCAGGATAAGATGGGATAATGGCAGAAGCAGTATAGCAAACCAGAGCTGTCTGTCTATGTCCTCGCCAAATCTGCTGCAGTTGGCCCCTGTCTAATCCCTATGAGTCCCGAACATTGGATTTTTAGACACTGAAATTTGCTGCCCGCTGTGCAACAGAGGAGAGCTGTTTGAGCTAAAGAACAATATTGGCAGAAGAACAAATGGCTTTGAACTGACTGTGAATAAATTTAAGCAATTGCATTATTTCTAACCAGCAGAGGAGCCAAGCTCTGGAAGAGACTTCTTATAGGAAAAGAAGGAACTGAGCCCTGGCCAGCTTTAAGATGAAGCTTGATGGGTTTATGAAGATAATTATATGACCGAGTCCTCCATATCCCTCTGAATAACTGCAGGCTGGGTTCCTGCACCCAGCTGCCTCTTGCAGCCTGAAGCTCACCCACAGGGAAAATTGATGGGGTCTGTAGGTGAGATGTGACATTCCTGTTGGTGCTCCCAAGGGATTTCACAGGAGGGCTGCAGGAAAGCCCTATTTTCTGTCAGTCTGCTTTCCTTTCCTCCTTTCTTTCTCAGGAGATGAGCCTTATGGATTCCTTGGAGATATTTTGCATGTAGCTGCACAAACACATGTGGCTTGTGGACAAGGTCCTGTTAAACCCAGGACTCTCAATTCTGTCTTCCCCAGCAGACAGGGAGATGTAATGGCCATCCCAAGTGACCCTGGCACTGTGATTTCTGGGGCAAAAGCCTCTGGGACCCCTTCTCATATCAGCTGAAAACCCTGACAGGGCTGCCAGAGGTCCTTGCCCAGGCTCCTGTCCCATCTGACTGAACTTGCACCACCATCAGGGACACAGTTTGCACCTCTGGGACTCTAGCTTCAAGTCAAAGTAGAATTATTCCCTTCTGTTTTCCTTCATCCCAGCCTTTTTAGCTGGGTGAAAAACTTGAACTTCCTGAAAGAATGACAGCCACACTTAGAGCTTGTAGTTTGGTCTTGTGTTTGCACTTCAGTGCCTGGAGGCTCCTGGGCCCCTGCTGCCATCACTGGTAGAAATTATGAAGGATCAGACAGTGCCTTCATTTTCATCCCTAATTATGGGGATTTTGCTAACTTAGGAGAGATCCATGGGACAGCATCACTACAGGGAGTGAATAGAAGGTTGCCCTGAGGTATCAAGCACCCCAAATTCCAGGTTTCAGCATTATATCTCAGCTAGGAAGGATGCTGCCTGCTTTGTTACCTTGCAGGTGTTACAATTCCTGCTCCTCATCACAAAAGACATTTCACAGCGTGTGCACAGGACTGTGGGGCTCCAAGGCCCCTTGTTTTACAAAAGATCAGTGCACACTGGGAGCTTCCCCCTTGCCTTCTGCCAGCCTGGCTCTGCCAAAATACATCAGCACCGTGGAGGAAGCCTGAGAGGGATAAAAAATGATGAGGCAGCAAAAATATAAGTATGAAATTAGCAAGCTACTGTTAAAGAAACGAATCTAATTTTCCCCAAGTAAAGGACATTTTTATTAGGAGTTTAGTACTTCGATGGAGTGCAGATATACAGCATCTATGCTTTTTTCCCAGAATTTCACCCTCGGTTCAGATGAGATTTGCCAATAAAGCTCCAGTAATGTTTTTCTTCTAGTAGTGACACTTAACAAAATAATTAGGCAATTAATTGCCTAACTCCACAAGGAGTAACAATTATTTCTTTTACTTAAAACATATTAAAAGCCGTGTCATTTATTGATAGAAAGCCACATAATATTCCATGGCAGAACAGCCCTCTGGAGACATTACTCTATATGCTGCAAATGCATTTTGAGAATAATAAACAAAACTCAGCTAAATCTTATATAGGCTCATTCCTCTATTTAAAAAATACTACCATTCATTAGAACTGTTTATTGTTTATCAGTGCACAGATGACCACATCCCAGCAAGAACGACTCAGCCTGTACCCCCAGGAATTTCCAGCTGCAAGCTCTGTTCTCATACCAATACCTGCCCAGCTGAACTCACATGAGCTCTGATTCAGCAAAGGGCATGAGTGTGTGCCTGGCTTTAGGGAGGGCAGCACACCCCCAGAAGCCCAAGCAAATATTTCAAGAAGTTTGCTCAGTCCAAGCAATCAGTACTTCTTCCCCAGATACAGATGAGAAAATATGTGGACACCAGGCCTCCCAGCCAGCAGAAGTGGTCACAGGTGCCTAATTATTTTAATGCAGAGCTTTAATTAGAGTATTAATGCTCATTTTCAGACCAAGAGCTTGGCAAAGGTTAAAGAGAAGGTGGTGTCATTGCTGTTGGTTTGCTTATTTTCAAGTCCTACCTCTGACTGCTGAATAGAGTCAGGTGTGAGCTTTTCATTTATGCATTATACATCAGGTGCTATCCTGGTTTTGTTGTTGCAAGTAGATGGACATAAACTCCTTGTAAACTACACACACCAATTTAAAGCCCCTGTAAGATTTAGCGTTATGTTTCATGGGTAGATTCTCTGGGGTTTGCTGCTTAATTCAGTCTGTATGGTCATTAACCTAGCAGCAGCCAAGGATCAAATCTTCTGGGTTCAGGTACTGCTCTTATCAATATGTTCAAGATTCTGACTGTATCGATGTACAAATTCATCCAAGATCAAACGAAAACAATCTACATTCTGAAAAAACTTGGACTTTTCCCTTCCCGGAAAAGAAGAAATACCATCACTATGGGCCTGCCTGTGTTCCTGTGGTCCCAGTGCACATGTAAGAGAGAAAAAATAGCCCAAACTCCCAGCTGGTGGCAAATCTGAGTGTTGGGGTGGGTGGAAGAGGCACTGTCTGGAAGCGTTGCTCCTGAGCTGTGTGGCCAGCAGGCTTGGAAGCAATTTAATTATGGGCTGGGTTTTGCTTTGCAAGAAAACCACCAGAAAGCCCAGTGTTGTCATAGCATGCTGCAGCAATGTTCTTTGCATGCTGCATTTTCATATCTCATTTTGAAATTAAACTCTTAGGTTGGGGACTGGGGGCTTTATTCTATTTCAGCATACTTTACAATAAAACACAGAGCTTTTAAAATGCAGGTTGGAATGTTACTTGACAAGTTGATCGAAATGTCAGTTTGTCAGAAATGAACGTTTTAATTAGATCATCCTCAAAATCATTATTCTGGAGCTTTATTTTGCAAAGAGTTTGGCAGCTCTTCCTCCTCTGTGAAGCTAAACCAAATATTGAAACCGCAGAGCCTTTGCAAAGTGTACATCTGTATCCATACAACTCCGACAGATACACAGCTATTTTTTTTTTCTTTCTTCCTAGATAAAGAGGAATTTTATTTTAAACATGGGTTTTTTAATGCCTGAGAAAATAGGGCAGTCACAGAACCATGGCTTTAAACAAACTTTATTTGGGCGCTTGACTGACTGGCAATTGTGGGCAATCATTTTAGCTGTCACAAGGCCCAGAGAAATGTGGGAGAGCTCTTCCATGAAATGTTTATATTTCATAAACAAAATGATGTGCTTAACAGTCAGAGTGATGGGAGAGTTCCGGCTAATGCATTTTCCAATGTGTGAGGCAGATTATTAATGCGCTCCAGTAGCTGTTAATTTCAGTTTGCCGGAATGATTTATGGGGAGGTAAAGGAGAGAGACATAATCTAATTGAGATCAGAATCGCTGTTCTAGTAGAGGAGCACCAGCATGGACCCCGGCCACAGCAGAATGATTAATATCTAATAAGCAAATAATCCGTTAAATTATTATAAACATTACTGTTGACAACTCTTTTGTTGCTGGGGGAGAAAGCAAAACAAGCAAGGAAGACTAACAAAACCCTGGGTAAATTTTTCAGGTGTTTCTCTTGTGCTGCATACAAATAAAGGTTTGATGCTGAAGAAAAAGAAAACACCAGGTTAGGAGGGAGCATGCTCTCTGATCAATTGTAAGTCAGTGAGGGAAGCATTGATGCTCTAATATGAACAACAATTGAAGGATCAGAAGAAAATCTATCTTGGAAAGGAAGAGAGAGGCAGGGAAAACTCCAAATTGTGGGCAGGCAGCCAGAATCTCCCTGATCATTACTGCCCTCGTTAGTATGTCCTGCCCGTGGCCCTGCCTCTCATCTTGGCCATGAGCATTCAGCATCTCCTTATGGCACCCCCCCAAAAGGGGCTGATGGCTGTGCTGATGCCCCTCCTCTCCAGTGCCCTGCCATCTTTTTGCATTTGTCAGTGGTTTTGCATTTGGTTTTCCTTGCCCAGCAGGTGACTTGGATTTAGTCCTTTACCAGAAGCACACAGGGAGCCACCATAAATAACTTTGGCTGTGTGGAGGGTGCTGGTGGCGTTTCTGTGGGCTTGTGTGGACAAAAATCACATCAAAAAGTAATTCAAGGAAGGCCAAATAATGTGATACAGAGCAGCACAAAGCTTTGGGCAAAATATTTCACTCCTCAGTTTATCTTCCAGAAGGAGTGTTTGCAGGAATAAATATTACAGGTAAAATACACACCAGACCTTCCTTCAATTCCCCTGTGCTGTAGGGTATTAAAAGTGTATTTTGAATTAGTCAAAACCAAAGGGACTTTATTTTTCATCAGATGATAAATGATACATCAAAAGTCTTGTGTGGTTGAGCAAAATGTTTTTCTTGACCAAAAGTTAGGTATTTTATTCATTATCCGGCCTTCTTTTTAACCAAATGAAATTTGTTTTAAAGAAATAAATGCTTCCAATGAAAAAGAATGTGAGCACATTGAAAATATTAAGCAAATATTAACCATTTCTTTTCTGTGACTGTGAGGATGTACATCGATTTCACTAAGATTTGCCTTTGTTTGGATAACTTTGCCTTTTTTCCTTCATCCCACCCCACTTTCCCATGGCCTGGTCAAGAGAGTTTAGCTCTGGAGAGCAAGAGAATGAAGCTGCAAATCTGCTGCCAGAGCTGCAGGCTCTGCTCTCCAATACCCAAGGCAAGCCCTGGGAGGAGCAGAGCAGGATGCAGCATGTGAGTAGTTGAAACTTGTGTTTTCATCATATTATGAGGTGGTTTTGGCAAATCAGGTATCCCAACACTGTGCACCTGGCAGGCTGGCAGCAAAGAGCCTTGTGCCACTGTGAATTGTCATTGCCTCTCCACAGAAAAATGGCAGTTCAGTCACTGCAAGACTTATACAAAAGAGCCCATGCATCCTACTTGAGGTTGGGCTTCTGAGAGGAAGTAGTCTTACATCTCTTGTTGGTTTAAATAATACAAAATCCCCAAAATAAGGTCTAATGTAAGAGCAGTAAAGAACCTAAAGCAGTAAAAGAGCAAGTAGTATGATTCCAGTACCAGAAAAAAGTCATCAAATGAAGAATAACAGCATAAACATCAAAATATTGGCTTTTGGCTCGTACTTTTCTGAACAAAAGTCTGCTTTACATTAATGAGATGAATAAGAGCCACAGGCTTTGAACTGGCACACAGGAATTCTTGATTTGAGTTGTTGTTATTAATCTCATTTGCAAGGAACTTCCTTTCTTTTGTTGTTAACCCCATTGTCACTGTTAATGTTTATAAAATAATCATTGTTATAATGATTAATGATTGATGATTATAAAATAATCATTATTATAAATAAATCAGCTGACTGGGGGAGACAAAACCACAAGTTGCCTCATTTTCTTGCTCAAAGGGAAGCCTTTCTGAGATGAGCTCATGAAGAGAAGTTGATTCAGCTTCCATTGGATGCAGCAAGAAATCTCTGTTGGTGCAGCACCTCTGCTGTCTACTGTGCCCCAAACCAAGCACCTCTGAGAGGGTAACAGAAGGATTTTAAAGGGTCTTTCTAGACCTTGTTTCTCTGTTCAGCTTCTGTGTCTTGATAGAAACCTTTCATGGCAATGAAAGATAATTTCTTCTCATGTTCTTACACTCTGGCAAGCAGAAGTGGGGCTGATTTTTATAGAGCTGCAGGCCAAAGCAGAAGGATACAGATCCAGCTGTGTCCCTTCCCATTCTCCAGCCAGGCCCTGCTGCCTAAAAGGCTGTCCTGTAATGGTGCTCTTGCCCAGAGGCTGACACTGTAAGTGTGGGATTAGTGAGCAAGCAGCACCTTTTGTCATCAAATCAGGCTGACACAAAGTCCACAAAAGTCAGAGAAGTCAGAAAAGTCAGGTTTTAAACTCTTTAATGGGCAACACTGTTAAACATGCAAAAATAACAACATAAATGGCAAGAACGTGCATATTCTCCCCCAAATAGCAGTGGCTACTTCATGTAGTGGCTACTTATGTGTAGACAGGCACCGGAAAAGTTATTTAAAATCCTACTCCGTTCTCTCTGGGTTAATTCAGCCTCTGACCCAGTTTGCTGCTCATCCTAATATTAACTCTGAGAATCTTTCCTTTTGATCATGTGGACCCTCTGTTTGTTACTGTGACTGTCGCACTTGGCTCTGCTGGCTGTCCCAGATCTATGTACACAGCCAGCCACCCCTCCCCAGAGCCAAGGGAATCTTCTTCTGCTTCAGTTTTAGGTTTTTGCCTGAGCTGAGCTGAAGGTAGCCTGCCTGCAGGCAAGCCAGACTATGTCCTCTGGGTCCAAACCTAGCCAGAGTGAGATATGAAGCACAGACACTGATCCAAACATCCTGCAAGACTTCCAGCACTTTTGAGTCTACATAAAGCTAAAAAACCTTCAGGTGCTCCTCAGTCCTCTTTGGCAGGATTTCAGCTTCTTCGTGACCCACCCTCAGAAATAGACACGTGAAGAAATTGTTCAAGCCACTGGCTGCTTCAGGGAATACCAAAGCCTGGCCTTGATGTGCTGCTGTGCATGACAGGTCCTTCAGGAAGACACAGGCATCCTATATTTCACGTTAAAAATCCTGGAAGGCAAAGTTGCACAGGAGCAGGCTTGTATGTTAGGTCACTTGGGATCATTAGGTTTTCTTTGCCAGCCCCTGAGACTCTGCCAGATTTCATTTCCTAGGTGTCAGATGTTGGCATTCTTTCCTGCAAAATGTGAATTCTTCTCTTATCTTCTTTCCAATATTCCCCACGGTGTATTTGACACCAGGAAAAAAAATGTGTGAAGTAATGGTCAGCCTTTAGGTTATCAGGCCTGGGAACAGAGGCCAGTTTATTTGCAGTGCAAGCGTTTAACTTCCTAGTGCTTCACAAAGGCTGAGAAAAGCATGTTCAAAACATACAGAAAGTACTAGTTTGTGACCCTCTAGGATGAATTCCTGATATGACAACACATGGAAATAATGTCCATATTTCAGCTTCAAGGGTATCAGCAAACTAAATAGTGTTTGATATCTGATCCAATATATTGAGGAAGGCTCTGTCGATAAATTAATCCATTGGTTGTGAAGCCAAGTTGTGTTGCATGGATTTATTTCATGGCACCTAGACACAAATAACATCTAAACAGAAGCAGTAGAAACTTTTAGCTTAGTAACCTAGAAATTTTGAAAGAAATGTTTGTTGGATTGGACTTATTTCAGAGGCAAAGTTAGACAGAGACGTCATTTCTGATTTGGCATAGGGAAAATATCTGTGACTATGCTAAGGTTAATGGGTCCCATAAAAGTCATTCTTTCAGTAAGATGTGAAACTCATGGTGGTATGCATCAGCACAAAGCATCACTTTCAGATCATTAGGTGTCCCCAAGCTTAGTGGAAGCTGGATTTGACCTTTAAAACACAGAAATACAGTTTCTAGAAGTATAATTCTTCTTATTCTGAAACTGTTCCCATGGTAAATTATGGGGCTAACAGCTGGCTTCCAATGAAGTCAACTATTAATTAATTGTATGTTCACTACCCTGCCTTGTGTAAATCAATATGAGAAATAAGCAGTCTCCTACTATACAGCACAGACACTCTACACAGGGAAATAATTTAGGGTGGATGTCAGCTTGCTCAGAAAGGCTTCTTTACTGCAAACAAGACAATGAAAAACCCTTACTCTAGGGAAAGCTTCCCCTGGTCCCTGTTGGTGCTGACAGAAAAATCCTGACAGTGAAACACAGCTAGTGCCAACATTCTTGCACAAATATTGGTAACAAGATCAATTATTGTCCAAACAAGCTGATTTTGCCAGCAATGACACTCTAGATGATGTGCTACATGACCAGATTATATCCTTGAATCAAGCGTGTAAGTTTTCAAGGATTTAATATTCTGGGGGGTTTAGTCCTCATTTGGAATCACTTCACTATTCACATTATGCTGGCAAAATTAGTGGGATTATTTCAGTTTTCATCCCATGTGGCTCAGATTGGAGCATAGTACACTTCATGCCTCACTTTGTGCTAGAAAACTGGGAGAATTGCCTCGGTTGTCTGGTAGGGCTTGTGAGTCAAAATCACTGACCCTGCTGAGAGCTGTCCAACCAAGTGCTGGCCATTCATTCCTGGGTGTGCCTCAGTTACTTATCACCTGCACTAGCAGGGAGACAACTATCCCTTAACTGAGCAGCAAAAACTGCATTTCAGGTTTTTTTCCTGAATAAGGAAGAAACAGAAGTCACAACTCTAGTTGTGTTTGTTTGGCTCTTTTCTGGGAATGTTGCCTGGAGTGAGTGTTTGTAAAACTAAGAATAATGTGGGCCCATTACTAAATGGTGGAGTGGGGACCAGAGAAGTCCAAGTTACCAAACACTTTTCTTTGCATCAGCCTTCACTGACAAGAGCAGCCCTTGACAATCTCTGATCCAGGAGATGGGGGTAAGAGGAATATTGGAAGGAAGATTTTGCCTTGTCCAGGAAGAACTGGGTTAAAGAACACCTATATAAATTTGGCATCCACATGGATGGGTCCTGATGGGGTGCATACACAAGTGCTGTGAGATCTGATGAACACTGCAGTGAGGCTGCTCACAATCATCTCTGGTGCTCAGGACAGGTGCCTGAAGAAGAAAGTAAATGTCACTCCAGTCATCAAAAAGGGCTAGAAGCTGGACCCAGGGAACTACTGACCAGTCAGCCTGCCCTCAATCCCTGAGAAAGTGATGGGACAGCTCATTCTGGAGGCCACCTCTATCCACATGAATGACAAGAAGGGGATCAGGGTAGCCAGCGTGAATTCATTAAAGGTGAATCATGCTTGACCAACGTGATTGCCTTCTGTGATGAAACAACTGCCTGGACAGACAAGGGGACAGCAGTGGACATTGTCTAACTCGACTTCAGCAAGGCTTTTGACACCATCTCTCACAACATTCTCACAGGCAAACTAAGGAAGTGTGTGCTGGATGAGTGGGCAGTCAGATGGATCGAGATGGATGACAGATCTCAGAGGGTCATAATGAGTGCACAGGGTCTAGCTGGAGGCCTGTCACCAGTGGTGCCCCCAAAGGTTCAACACTGGGCCCTGTACTGTTTAACCTGCTCACCAAGGACTTGGATGAAGGGGCAGAGGCCTCCTCAGCCAGTTCACTGGTGGCACAAAGCTGGGAGGAGTGGCTGATACCTCAGAGGGATGTGCAGCCCTTCAGAAGGACCTTGGCAGTTTGGACACACGGGCAGAGAACTGTCTGAAATTCAACAAAGGCAAGTGCAGGGTCCTGCTCCTGGCACCTGCACGGGCTGGAGGCCAACCTCTTGAGAAGCAGCTCTGTGGAGAAGGAATTGGGGGTCCCGGTGGACAACAGGCTGCCCATGAGCCAGCAGTGAGTCCTTGTGCCCAAGAAGGCCAAAGGTGTCCTGGGATGCACCAGGAAGAATGTTGCCAGCAGGGCAAGGGAGGTGATCCTGCCCCTCTACTCAGCCCTGGTGAGGCACAACTGGAATGCTGTGTCCAGATCTGGGCTCCTCAGGACAGGAGAGACAGGGAGGCCCTGGAGTGGGTCCAGTGGAGGGCAAGAAAGATGATTGAGGATGTGCCTGTTCAGCCTTGGGAGGAGAGAGCTGAGAGGGGACCTCATCAGTGTCTGTCAGTGTCTGAAAAGAGGGTGCCAGGAGGATGCACCAGGCTCTGCTCAGTGGTGCCAAGCAAAAGGACAAGAGGAATGGGCAAAACGGATGCACAGGAAATTTCACCTGAACTTGAGGAAGAAATTCTTTACTGTGCAGGGAGTTGGACTTAGCACTGTAACAGATTGTCCAGAGAGGGTGTGGACATGAATATCTCACTGGAGATATTCAAGGACCACCATCAAGGACCATCTGGATGCAATCCTGTGCCACGTGCTCTAGCATGACCCTGCTTGAGCAGGGAGGCTGGACCACTGTGGTCCCTTCCAAACCTAACCATTGTGTGACTCTGTGATTCTGAGTGGACCCTGGAGGTAAGACACCTTTGCCATTCCTGTTCCACTCTGGGCCCCAGCAGATGGGCTTGCTGCCTTGCCTTCAGGGATATATGTGATCTCACCAACTGGCTCCCTGTTTTCCCTAAATTGAACCCACAGCCCTCATGTAAAACGTCAGAGAGCTAACATTCAGGAGTCAACAGTTATTTCCATCAGCTAGAACCTGCCCAATCCACTTTGTCAGTTCAAGGAGAAAGAAAATATGAGAAAACTATCAAGTTTTAAGTGAAGCATTGTGAAGTAGTGGAGCATAACTGCACAAACCTTGTTTTCAGCAGTAGATTGGATTATCTGTATATTGTACCATAAATGGGTTAGAAGTACAAGCAGGAGATGCCCTGATGTTTTTTCATATCATTCTTCCTCCGTCTTCTTTTTTTCTTTCCTGTAAATCATGTGTCAGGAAATCTTTGACAAACATTATTTCCATACTTAAATTGAGCAATGAATTGAAACTAGCAAAATAAAAGGGGAAGAGAATATATTCTATAGCTGTGCCTTTTAAATTGCTTTATCTATTGATAGTTTTGTCCCATGCAAAATGCAATTTCAACAATATAGAAAGCACAGACTGAAAACTGAGCTCTAATTAAATCAGTAATGTTTCATTATTTCATGTGAACAATGCAAGTCTAAAGTGATCTTTCCACAGAAAAATTAAATCAAGTTCCATGTGAAAGTCTGCCATTTCAAATATATTTCATATCTTGTATTCCTAAGAGGTTTGGGTTGCACAGAGGAGGACTGTGAGCTGTGAGAAACCTTTCCCAGAAGCAGCATTCCCATCTCCCCATCTCATCAGTGCCCACCATGGAGCTGGGGAGCTCCTCAGGCTTTCCAAACATGGTACTAGAATAATATCTCGTGGCTGCAGGAGTGACTTCCCTGTAAGAGATGTAACAGCAGCCCGTGCTAAGTTAACAAATAGGTCTCTTTGGATGTGTAGTTAAAGTGGAACATATTTAAAGCTGCTGGCTCATTGTGAAATTCAGCTGCATGTGCTCAGGGAGTGGATACTGACCTCCTGTGCTTTAATGATGGTGCTGGCACAAGGCAGGGGCTGGGATGTCATCTGCAAGTGCATTCTCTGCTCTAAAGCCACAGGGATTATATTACAGCATCCAAACCTACTGCTGAGCTTCAGGGAGAGCCCTCCCTCAAACTCTGCTGCAGTTTCTGAACACAAATTGTCCCATCAGCTGAGACTTGCAGGTGTGACCCATAAATATCAGAGACCTTGCTGGTGGGTCAGAGAACAACTTTCAGGAGTATGTCCCAGCAATCCTAGAGGGAAGTGAACACTGTTGCCTGTTTCTTCAGTTGAGTTGAATTTCAGGTGACTACCCCTGCAAGGCATCCTACCACCAGCAGGATGTCACCTATGTCTGCTGAGGCTACGGAGTGGCTCTTCCCCAGTAGCTGTCACCTGAAAATTGCAACTGTCTCTGCTCTTCATCCTTTTTGCCAGCGACGTGGTTATTCCTATTGCTGGCGAGCAAACAGAGCAGTGGCAGTGCAGCCTGTTGGCAGAGCTGAAGCCTCACAGCTGCCCTGCTTCCCGCTCCTCTGCTAACAGAGCACTTCCACACCAACGCCAGGCAAGGGGAAAACCACAGGGAGACCCGGAGATGTGCATTAACAAACTGCAGCAGCCGAGTCCCAAAGTCACCCGAGCACGCTTGCCTCGCTAATCCACTGTTTGTGATTCTGAAGAAAAAGATGATGATGACGGCAAAGAAGGGGGAGTTCACAATTCACAAACCAATTTGTGTTGTTTCTGCAACACTGCAAAAGTGCGACTCATGAATATGCTAATGAAATTGCAATGAGAGTTTTGGCACCGTTTCATCACCTCAACTAGATTAGGGAGCAATCACACTGTGGGTTTAGATGTCTTTGGGAACTGCTGGGGAGGGGGGAAATAGATCTGCAATATTTATAATTTAACAAAAATTGCACTGCCTCTACCATGAAATAACAATAATGACTGTGAATTGCTAAGAAATGGCCTTTGAGTGAGCCAAGGGCTTGTTGGTAAGACCACTTCTCATGCTGCTACACTGGTATCAAAGTCTCCTCTCCCAGAGGAGCATGGTGCTGTAGTACTGTCACCCTCAATAGGAGCAAGAGGAATCTCAGAAAGAAGCACAGGTGTAGAAATAAGCCCACAGATAGATTGCTTGCTCCTGTGAATAATCCCACTGTGATGAAATCTTTCCTTGTGCCATTTCAGGTGAAATGGGAAATGCAAAAAGTGCATTTCCTGCAACAACCTTCTGGAGTTCTGTGCCAGTCTCTATCAGCCCCTCTTCTTGATTTTTTATTAGTAGTCATAAACTCTAAGTGGAGCTGATCTATAATTAGATTAACTCTTTTATTTCTGAGGCATGCATGACCCAGGTAAGAAAGACTTTGACTTGGGGCCACCTTTTTAAGTCTTAGTTGCTGGAGCTGTCAGCATTAGAGAATGCACAGAATGGGACAGTACTGATCTATACCAAGTGAAAATGCTTTTCCCAAGAGGTTTCTGCAGTGACATTTCCAGCAGTGATGGCTTGTTCAAAAGAAACTTCAGAAATGGGCAGACACCGAACCCATGGCCACTGATGGAAATATGCATGGAGTTTCTAAGGATCCCTGTGCGCTGATTTGTTCAGGGTTTTACACGTGCAGCCTGCGGCTATAAAAACAAATGGCATTGTTGTCACATGGGAAGGGAGAAAGAAATTCCTCAAACTTGATACAGAAGAAGGTATCAATGCACGAAAAGGTGTGTAAGGCACCATAATCCTCTCTGAGAGTCATTTACCTGTTTGATACCTGGTGGGGATCTGGGACATCTAGTACTATCACCCTTGCTGGTTTATTTACTAACCATCATAGTTATTCTTTTCATTACCTTCACAGTGTAATGGTTATTTTATGAAGGCTCATTAAATTTAATGAGACACCACCAGATTTTATTGCCTTCTAATAAAATGGGTAGGGGGAGCTGTTTTCTTTCTGATTCATGCAGCTCCAGAGTACCTTAAAATAGTCAGGTATTCAGCTGGGTTATGAGCAGGGCCCCTGACATTCTTTCTGCTGGTCTCCTTAGGGAATGTCAGCGATTAACAGCTATTCAAATAAAGATGTGTACAGGGATATTCCTAGATAGGTAAAGATTTATTTTATATACACACCTATATATATATATATATATATATATCAGACCTGTGCACCTTTATTTCTACCAAAATAGAAAGGTATTGTTGGAGTATCAGGCTTGTCAGCCCCAGAAAAAAAGAAACTTGCCAATGTCCTCAGCAGGTGACCTGACGAAGCAAGGTTAGTTTCTCCTTGGAGAGAATCAGACTCATGATTGCTTGGCTTATTTGTTCATTTATTGCACAGTTGTCCATTGCAAGTATTAATTTTATCTTTATATATATATATGTATATATAATATAATATATATGTATATATATAATATTATATAATATATATGTGTGTGTGTGTATATATATATATATAATTGTGGGGGATAGATCTTGGAAAACTTTGTGAAGAAAATGCCTAAAGCCAAGAAAGAAATCAAGCAACAATCTTCTATAAATATCTCCTCATGACGTGAGCAAGAAGATGGATCTCTTCCAGTGGGATATATACTGGGAGCATCATGTCACTTAAATAAGGAAAAAACCAAACTCCCAAAAAACTGGAGTGAGCTTCTTGACAAGCTTCTTGAGAAGCTAAGATGACTGGGAAGGCAAAGTCCAGTGAGGCTGCAATCCGTGGATGTGTCTGAATCACCTGCACTACAGGGAAAGCAGGAGGTGGGGAAAGTGCTCGTTTGGATTAGTCCTGATGGACTAACGGGGAAGAATTTGGCTGGTCCAGTCAGCAGCTAACTCTGGTCTGCAAAGGGTCTCGGGGGGAGATGGGAGTCTCAGGGTGGTTGTGGGGGGAGAGCACGAGGAAACAATGATGTGACATGCAGGGATAGCAGGACACCAGCAGCATGTACCAATAATAATACTGCTTTAATAAAGCAATACATTTAAAAATACAGGGCAAACCCCAAAAATGCTACAAGGGCAAGTCTCTCTCCTACTGATGTTTTACGCTGTAGTTGGAAGCTGTGAGTGTCTGAAATCACTGTATCAAGACAGAAAAATATATACATAAAATAGCTTGGAATTTGGTGATTGTGTTGTAACTTCAGTTACAGAACAACCAGATTTAGGAACTGAAGGCTCTCTGAAAAATGTGTAGTGATGCAGCCTTGCTGCCTCCCAAGTGAGCAGCCCGAGAGAATGAAACTCTTCCATATAAAACTGGTTGAATTATTCATTATAAATAAATTATCCAATAAATGTAGCCTTTTCAGTGATCATAAATAACTAACAACCCAATCCTGATTTCAGTAGATGTTTTTGGTACCCAGAGGTATGTGAAGAAGGGGCTATTTCCAGCTGTTTCTTTCGAGGGTACCTCACTAGGCATTGTTGTGCTATTCACATTCTCTTATTTTAAGATGACAATAACATCAGTGACCAGGTGCTGTGAACTGATAATTCAGGTATTTCGTTGTTTTGTCTGGAACGTAAGCTACCCAGCACTCTGTTCTTCACTTCTTTCCCTCTGGTGACTTGCCTGGTGCTCCGACACCTTTTTGTGACTCAGTATCTCTCAGGTGGCTTGCCTTTCCTGGTGACCCCAGTCACCCTTCCATGGCGAGTCACAGTGGAGGATTTAGAGTATGTCCTGGTGGTCTGGGACAATTGTTCTGGTGAAATGGTCGTATTGGGAACATAACTGACACCATTATCCCTGTGTGTCAGTGATTCATCCAATGCCTGTAGCTTAATATTCAATACAAACTCTTCTTGCTAGCCTGATGTCCTGGCTTGATTTTATATGTTGAACTGATTAGGAATTTTCACTGCAATGCAGGATTTTGCTGGAAAAAATATCTGCCAAGGCACATTTTCCCCCTAGGAACCATAATTTGGGTTAAATTCTCCCATAGGAGAATGAAGGAGATTGGAGTTATGCATCCAGTTTGGGAAGACATGAGGGATAGGAGTCTTGATCAGCTAGAGGCCCAGAAATGAGGGTATTTCCCTAAAAAAGGGTGTCTGGCCTCTCTGCTCAGCTCTGATGTAGTTGCTGAGCCAAAGCTGAACAGCTCCATCCAGAGAGAAGTCCACACCAGAGTATCCTGCAGCCCAGCAGCCAGGGAATTGTACAGGAGAAAGAAGACACAGGTAGAGGTCTTTACTTTCCCTCAGATGGGATAATGGGGTTCAAACCAAGGTCTCTCATTGCCATTTCTATCTGGATTTTTTTTTAAATAAACTCTTGGGGAAAAAAAATCTGGATTTGTCAAGTGCAGAGTGCAAAGTATTATGAAAGCCCACAAACACTTGCCAGATCAGGAAATGCCTTCCCACTTGGTTCAGCTTTTCCAAGCAAAGTATTGTGGAGTTTTCCAAACGAGGCTTGTTGGCTCTGTGAGTTGGGAATATCAGTCCCAGGAAAGTGCCTCACTGTCCATAGGTCCTGCTGACTTCAATGGTCACACCTCCAGCGTGTACATTTAGACATTGGGGCTGGTGTTCCTCAGAGCAGAGCAGAGCAACCCTGGGCTCTCTCTGAGAGGACAGAGGAAAGAGTAGCAGGAAACCCAGATACCAAAAAAAACCCAAAGAAAGAATTCAAAGGAGCTGTATTGATGCCTTGCCAGTGTAAAGCTAGAGGAGCTCCCGTGGCTTGATTTGTGGAACTGACAGGAAGATTTCTTCTCTGATATATACCCTATATCCTTATCATAAAGGAAGCAGTTAAGAGGTGTGTAAAAAAACCTGTCTGTCCTCATTAAAGTTGGGTATAGTCTATTTTTGCATTAATGCAGTGATCTAATTAACCTTTAGCCAGAATTAAAATGACCTTGAATTTGCCTTGTGACCTGCAATGCTTAATGTTGTTAACTTTAAACAAGCTTTTTGGGGTGGTCAGAAGCAGCATCTGTTAAAATAGCCAAAAGGTCGAATCCATTCACTTAAATACACCTCCCGCACGCATTGCTGGTGGGTGTGCTGCCTGCGTTTATAAAGGGGATGGAAGATGCACTTTTGAGGAAAAAGGGCAGTTTATCTACGAGAAACCATGTGAGGAGGGTGAAGAACGGCTCTGAAGTTATGTTTTCACCATCTCGTTTTATTTTCTCGAGCAGTAAGCCTCTTCGGGTTTCAATTTTAAGGCGATTGCAGTGTGGAAGATGCTGCTGCTCGGTGGGCTCTGCAGCCGAGGTTACTGCTTGCAGAGGAAGGTGTGAGGCCGGTGACCGCTTATCCGGGGCAGGAGGTGCCAGGTGTAGCAGCAGTGTCGCATTTTGGGCTGAGGTTTCTGTTCCACTGGAGTCCGAAAAATACATGCTCATATTTTAAAAGAAGGAGATGCTCAGTGTCTAAGAAAAAGCAGATGCCCGGCAGACTTCCTGGACCAAAAGGTCACTGGTGGAAATTACTTTACAAAACCAAAACCAAACCACGCTGTCAGAATTTCAGAGGCAGCACGTAAGGATTTAGATGAGAACGATCTGTTCAGGCGCCTCCTCTGACGGATATTAAGGCTCTGGGACGTTCTGTACAGAACTCGTTTTGGCTCTTGGCGTGGTGCACGGCCCCGCGTGTGGCGATGCCGGGGTGGGCGGGGGTCCCGGCTGGGGGTGGGGGTCTCGCCGCCCCCGTGGGGCCGCAGCGGGGTCGTCTGTCCCTCATCGCGACAGCGACATCACTGTCGGTGACGCTGTCGGTATCGCTGCGGCCGTCCCGGTTCCCGGAGCGTTTCCCGAGGTTGCTCCTTCCTTCCTTCCCCCGCGCAGCGCCGGCTGTTTGCAGTGCATTACCATAGTGCATTAACATTTGTAATGCGGCGATTATTTTACATAATCGATACCATCAAGTTCCTTTTCTTGGGGACCCTCGTGTTTATTTACACTTATTCCACACACGTCAGTTCCCATCAGGAGCAAAACCGATTTTCTTGTCCTACATCTGCTCTCGGGATAACCTTAACTCACCGTAAATCTATCGGCGCTCCCGCCGCCGTGAGCCCGGTGTGATGTGGGGGTGTGGGGGACGCCCCGGCTCCTCCGGCCCGAAACCGGCCCGGAGCGCAGCCGGACGGGTGGGAACGGGGCGGCTGCGATATTAATTGTTGTTATTATTGTTTATTGTTATTTATATTGCGGCAGTTTCTGTTTACGGCGTGATGCATTTGAGCCCAAACACGTTAGGTGCATTATTCATTGGGTACATTTGTCAGAACATGCATGTGTATAAAGAACTAATGATCCATATTAAATTAATGACGCTATAAAAGAGAAAAATACCCCATACATGCAGTTTATGACGGCAACTCCCGACTTTGATAAACCATAGAAAAGACTTAATCAGATGAAGCATTGGACTGTTCCGTCTCCAAAATTACATTTCTCGAAATGTGCTTGTACACAATGTTGGTTTTATTAAAACAAATTAATTCAGTCATTAAGGAATCATACGGCAAGTGTCTCATAAGTCAGGACCTCCAGTGTAACAAATTGATTAAATGACTGTGTAATAGTCTCTTTAAACAAATCTAGTGTAACAAGTTAATAGATCTGCTCAATTACCATGCTGGGGTGATGAGGATGTGGGCAACTCTCTCATTAAATCCGGGACAGACTTGGGGGGTGCGGAGGGGGCGGCGCGGAGGTGCGTGTCGGTGGGGCAGGGCTGCGCTCCCGCGGCCCCGGCCAGGAAGGAACCAGGGAAGATGATGGAGCCGGACCGGGCGGGGATGGCTGAGGGTTCTGGGCAGGGCTGCCCCACGAGCCCGCGGGCTCGTCCTGACACCCCAGAGCCGGGGGCGAGGGTGGAAAATCTATTACCCCGCTGCCATTTTGTTAAGTGTTTGCTCCCCGTTGTGACCCTGCCACTTTATCTGTTGATTTTTATTTTCTGAGTGCATGTTGCCCATATGTTACTCTAATAGTTGCTATAATTCTTGAGCAATAGGACTCGTATTTTACTGAGCTGAATTAAAAAGAATGCACTTTAATAAAAAACCTGAGCAATACACTAATGGCTTGACATTGACATATTTGCATAAAGATGAATTATATGGGCTCGCTTGACACGACTTTTAATAAATGATCGAGGACGTTATTACAGGGATGCACTTGGGTGTGCGGAAGGGGGTTATTGCCGCGGGGCCGGTGCCAGGCACTCCCCGCAGCCCGCCGGCCCCACAGGGCAGCGCGGGCACCGACCGGCCCCGCCGAGCGCCCTGGAGCCCCGGGGGATGCGGAGAGGCGCGGTGCTGCCTGCTCGTATCGATAACTTTATTCTTGTCAACCACGTTCGCTGGGGCGCGGTGCGGGTGCGGTGTGGGGTGCCCGCTGCCCCCCGCGGCAGCGCGGCCGCCTCCTCCTCCCCGGCAGATGTTTGCATCCCTCACGGAGACTTGTAACCGCTGTTGGAGACAGCTGGCAAGCGCCGCCAGAAACGTGTATCTGGGAAATACCTATCGGGGCAGAAGGTAAAGGCGGAGCTGCAATTAGGAGGCAGAGCAGTTCATCTTACTTTTTAATTTGCGGCTAGCGATGCCGACTCGGAGCGGTGGATTCCGCAGCAAGCGCCTCTCCCAGCGGTGCCTCTCCCCGCGGCCGCTATCGGGAAGGGACTCGGAGTGTCCGGGCCGAGGGTGAAAGCCCATCACCCTCATTTTAACCTCCGGGTTCTCTGGCCTGAGGAACGACTCGTGTCCCTAAAGCAAAGCCTCGGGGCGGCTGGCAGGGGTACAACGAAAGTTTTGCACGAAACAACATCACGGCAGCAAACGGAGGGAGAGCGGAGGGAAAACGGTGTGCTTGTAATATGGGAAGCGTTAAAAATTAATAGCACTGAGAAGTGATGAGCGATAACGGGATTTCAAGAACTCATCACAGGAGACCACGAGTGAGGGAAAGGGCGGGAGCAGCCATCGCTCGCTGGAATGGTCGGGCTGTCCCCGCGTGGCTGTCGGTCTGGGCATCCCTCCGGCAGGGTGTAGGCATTGCCTCGGCTGCTGCCTGCGCCGGGGGCTCTGGGTGGGAGTTGCTGTCGGAATGAGAGAGCCCGGAGGCCTCGGGGCTGTGACAGCTCCGGTGTAGGGCCTTGTCAGGGGCCAGGTGACAGCGGCCTATGGACTGGGCTTCCCCCCAGAGCACACGCCCCGCAGAGCGACCCCTTCATTACCCCGCGCTAATGAGGGCTCTTCCTTTTCCCCCTCCCTGCGGCCGCTGCCACCCGTCCGCCGGCCTCCGGTTTCCCCTCGCAGTCTGCGTCCCCGCAGTGGCACTGCCGTGCGGGTCCTGCCCGCGCCCATATGTCCCGCATCCATATGCATGTGTCCCGCAGGCAGCAGCTGCCGGCCGGGAGCGGGGTACGGGCAGCAGGGTGGCCCCCGGCCCCACTTTTGCTTCCCGTACCTCCCCTGACTCCCTCCCTCCATCCCTCCGCCCAGTCCTGGGGTGCCCAAGGCTACTGCAGGGCGCGGAGCGGGTCCTGCACCTGGGGTGCTTCTACGGGGCAGAAAAAGTTTTTCCTCTGCCCACCATGATATTCGCTGGGGTTGGAGACAGACCGCGAAGTACCTTGACAAAGCAGAGGCGCTGGAAAACTAGGGAGGGTGCTTTGGGCACCCTGGTATTGCCTGGGACTGCCGGGAACTTCTCCCGCGGTATCTTCTGCACCCCAGAGAAGGCACATGGCAGCCACCGAGGCAGAGTAAACCCAGGAACAGCCGTCTCTATTTCCCCTGAGCCTGGAAATCCTAGAAACAGCCGCCTTTATTTCCGCTGAGCCTGGAAATCCCGCACACGGAAGGGAGTGGGGTTTAAAACCGAAGGCTCTGTGACAGAGGGATGGGAAAGCCGAAAGCCGTGTGCGAAGGGAGCTGTCGGGACCGGCCTGCGGTGGTCTCTCACCGCTCAGGCAGGGACTCGCCCGCCCAGCTCCGCAGCTCCCGCCGCTCCCCACGCGTGTGCGCCGCCGCTTAATCCCCGCGGGAGCTTCGGCCCGGGCCCGACCTCGGGGCGGCTGCCGGGGAGCGGCTTCGCCGGCCCCATTCTCTACGGACATGGTTGTGCAGCACTTTTTTAATATCCTTATCCCGGAGTTTATACAGTTCCGCCACAAACTCCTGCCTGCACGAAGGACGGAGCCGAAGCTGCGGCTGATCTCGGCCAGGCCCCCGCGCACGGGGGGAACCTCGCACCCCGTGAAGCCCGCTGACATTTGTCTTTTAATTGTTCACCGTGCTGTCCGTGGCAGCGATCCCGAGGTTAGCTATTGAATCTCTTCCTAAAAAGTCCTTTCCTGGAGGAGAGGGAGCCCAGCCGGCTTTGGCTTTCAAAACATGTCCCGAAAAGGGGGGCCGTGAGCTCGTGTGAATCCCCTGCTCTTTCTTCCAGCGCCCCAGACAAAACCAGCCTAACCAAGCGGGCAGCGTTGGGCTCCTTTCCCTGCGATTCCACTTTGACGGTGCCAACTGCAACTGGTGGCCAGCTGGGTCTCTGTGCAGAAGTAAATTAACTGGAAAGCCTCAGTCGGTGCTGCGGTGAACTGGAAAGGGGCCGGGGACCGCCCGAGCACTGGCTGCAGCCCGGGGGCACAGGGGAGGGCACGGGCAGGGGCCGGGGCCGGGCTGCGGGGCCGGCGGGGGAAGGGCTGAGGGTGTGCGGGCAGTCCTGTCCCGGCGGGTCCCCACCGCCGTGGTCCGGACCCCGCGGTATTTTGATTTCGGAAACCCGCGGACAAATCATAACGGCGTGAGCCGGCAGGGCCGAGTCAGCTCTCTGGGAAGCCACCGGCCTTTCCCTTCCTGCCTTTACAACGAGTCGGGAAAGATGGGGGTGGGGAGAGTGTCGGTGGACGATGGGCAGCCCCCGGTACCCCGGCCAGGGATAGCTGGGGCAGCCGCGCCGAGGCAGCCGCAGAGCTCCGGGCTCGTTCCCTCCTCCCAGCCCCGGCATTGTGTAAACCAAGAGAGGAATAAAACCCTGCTCTACTTTTTTTTCTTTTCTTTTTTTTTTTTTTCTGTTTAGAAAATTTTTCCCAAATAGAATAATAAAATATTTTTTTCCCCTCCATAATAGCTGACCCTTTTTCTCTCTCCTGTCAGCGATTCTGTTTGCTCTGCTGGTCCTTGGGAAGACAAAAAAAAAAAAAAAAAAAAAAAAAAAAAGCGCGATTGTTTCTGGACTGTTTAGATATGGAAATGATCGCGTCAGATAATGAGTTTCAATTTTAACTAGTTGTTCTGATATTGGATCTATTTGTTCTAGACGCTTAGCCGGGCTCTTATTTTATCCACTGTTTTCTTCTTGGAAAGCGGTTTCTTTCCCGTAATAATGGTAATACTCTACCGTTAACCCTGGGCCGCCCGCCTCTGAAAAAGTTGAAACAGCCCAATTTAGGCTGAGCCAAACTGCTCCAGTGGTCGGGTGGAAACTGCCTGCCCGCTCACGTCCCCAAACAAACAGCGGCTTATTTTATTTGTATCCTTCTTGAACTCCCACGGCAAAGTGGTCAGCTTCCATTCTTAAAAAAAAAGAAGAAAAAAGAGAAAAAAAAAGAAAAAAAAAAAGAAAAAAAAAAAGAAAAAAGCGCCCAAACATCAAAAATCGTCCAACAACAACAACAACTTACTACTAAGAATCAACAAAGGACCATGATAATTATCTCTTCTTTTTTTTCCTCCCCTGTACCATGGTTTCAGTATTTAATCTCAGATAAAATGAGATTATCTGTACCCTTTAGTGAAGGCAGCAGACATCTTTAAACTGGTTTAATTGATTTATCGTTTTGTTGTTTTGTTTTTTTTAACAGAAAGTGCATTACATTTAACTGGTCTTGCAAAGGGCTTTTCTTCTCTTTACAAACCGAATTATTTTTAATATAAATTAATAAATGTTAAGATGCTATATCACGATATATCATCGTTATTAGCTTTAAAAAAAAAAAAGAAAGAAAACAATTTACATTCTCTAGTATTCCGTATGATACAAAAGAAAACACACTTTAAATTCAAATACAGCAACTAAATGAATTTTATATTTTGACTGACAGTGGTTGTGACAATTCCCACCAGCTACTTTTTCAACACGCGGTTGATTGGAAACGGTGTAAATGAAAGCAAACTCTGTCCCTCCGCCCTCTTCCCCCCCCCCTCCACCCCCTCCCTTGCACGACGACGGCAACAGAAAGTGTTTCAAAAATACTAATAAATAGCACGCGGGGCCGCTGCAGTTTCGGCCTGAGGGAGGGACTGGTGGCGGCCACCGCGGCTTTTTCCTCGGCGGCCCCGCTGCCGCCGTCCCGGGGGCTCCTGCGGTGCCCCCGGTGCTGCCGGGGAGCGCGGGGCGGGCGGGGCGGCTGCGCCCCCGGCCCTCGCTGTACAAAAAACAAAACAAAAAAAAAAAAAAAAGAAGGTATTTTACATTTTAAATATTCACAGTAAGGAACGCCTATGGTCGCGGTGACTCACGGTTTATTTACAAAGAGCCGGCAAAGACGCGGCCGCCGCACGGCCGGGAGCGGGGCCGGGGGTCGGGGCAGCCCCCGCCGCTCCCCTCCGCCCGCCACCCTACAACAACACGCGGCGCCGGGGACCGGCCGCGCCCGCCGGGGCCCGCTGCCCGCAGTCCTCTCTGCTCCCCCTCCGGTGTCTCCTCCTCCTCCTCCCGGGCGCGTAGAGTCTAGAAAAATAGATCTGTACATCTCCGAAAGCGGCGGCGGGCGAAGCGGGCTAGACGGAGGCCTCTCCCTCCGGGGGGTGCAGCAGCAGCCCCCCTCCCCCCGGCTTGTGTTTCTTCAGGAGCTGCGTTATCTTCTCGTCGTCCGAATTGGGGTCCAGGGGCTTGTTGTAGTCGTCGTCCTCCTCCTCGTTCTCCGAGGCGCCCTTCAGCCGCTCCGTCTCCGAGTCCTGCTTCTTCTTTGCCGTCGCCATCTCCGCCGCGTGCTTCTTCCGCCACTTGGTCCGTCGGTTCTGGAACCAGACCTGCCCCCGCCGCCACCGTCACCATCAGCGGCACGGCCACCGGCGGCGGCCGGGCCGGGCCGCTCCCACCCCGCTGTCCCGCCAGTCCCCATCCCCGGCGTGCCTCCAGGCAATGGCCCCACAACGAAAGCGGCCGAGCCCCGCGGCACCGCGCTCCCGGCAGGCGCCGACACCCGGCTGGGCACGGGGCCCACCCGGCGTGGGCCAGCAGCCGTCCCCAGCTCCCCCGGGGCCAGCGTCGGGCCCGGGCCGCTCCCTGCCATCCTGCACACATATTTGGGGCTGATTCCTTCCCCAGCTCCCCTGCCCCGCCAGATGTATTTAGTCTCCGGTAGTGCGCTGCCAGAGGAGGGGGGCATTTTCATTGTAGAAGCTGCAATAATTTATTCGCAGCCACCGGGACGTATTTGCAGTGACAAAAGAGGCTCTGCGGATCAGCCTGAAAGCGTGAGCACCGCCGAGGGGCCCCTCTGGCCCAGCACGCCGAGAAAACGCCTCTGCATGTTCTCGGGGAGCTCAGCCCGCTCTCCCAACCCCTCATACCTCCCCTTTGCCCAAAGCCCAGGAGTTTTTAACCAGAACATAAGAAAGAGTGCGAGTGCGACAATGCGGCACCTCAACATCACCCTTTCCCCGGCTTTCCCAGCACGCTGGCCACCCCTATGGTGTTCAGGACTTCTCAGTCTTGCTTGGGTTTGTTTGGTTCAATATGGTTGGTTTTTAAAATGCTCTAAAATAACCTTCTCGGCCCGGCAATAAGGGGAGAAGTGCCGGTGGCTGCCGGAGAAGCCCTCGCCGTTTGCCCGCGGGCTCGGCCACAGCAGCCCGCAGCATCTCCGGCCGGTTCAGACGGACCCGTTGCCGCGGTGGGGCCCTTTTGTTCCCCGCTCCTCCAGCCCCGCACCACTCGGTGCGTGAGCCGCTGCTCTCACCTTGACTTGGCTTTCCGTCATCCCCAGGGAATAGGCCAGCCGGGCTCGCTCCGGGCCCGCCAGGTATTTCGTCTGTTCGAAAGTCTTTTCCAGAGCGAAAATCTGCTGGCCAGAAAAAGTGGGTCTTGTATGTTTTCTCTTTCCGTCCTTATCCAGCAAAATTGAGCCTTGATCTGGCGAAGGGAGGGGGAAGAGAAAGGGAAGGCAGGGACAGACAAGTTAATCTACGGATTTGGGAAAGCGCTTCACTCTCAAGCAGCCCCAGGGGACGGAGGGGTCTCTACGCGGGGGGTGCGTGTGTAAGAAAACTACTGCCTAAGCAAAGCGACGGCTCTGGCCTTTCGGCTCTCCCTGATTATTTTTCCTATCCGGATCAAAAATCTGAGCGGGGAAATGATATTTTTTCTAAAAATTCCGCTGTGCCAGCGGGCGTTAAGAAAGTCCTGCTAAGGGGAAAGTTTGTGCGCCCCCCTGAAAGCCAACCCCGGCTCCAGCAGCGACGGCGGCAGCGCGGCCGCCTTCCCGTCGGAGAGCTCCTCTCCTCGCCAGCGATAACCGGCGACATATTAAAGAGTTTTGCTCTGACCGAGGGGATGGAGAAAGCAAAGCCAACTTAAGAAACGAAAACAAATCAAATCGAGGAAAAGGCAGCCCCCTCGGCTACGGCCGGGTCCTGAGTGGAGGGGCAGGAGGGTCTCACAGCGATGCCAGGGCGCGGGGACTCCCCAGCGCCGGGAGCCGACTCCTACCGGGGATCCCCAGGCCCTCTCCCCCGCTGCCCCGCGACGCTGGGTACTCACGGGGGGCGCAGGCGAGGCGGGCGTCCCTCCAGGGCGGGCTCTGCATCACCCCGGGCCAGAAGATCGGCGTCCGGCCGGGCAGCTCGGCCAGCGGCTTGGGGTAGCGCCCGGCGGCCACGGCGGCGGCGGCGGCGGCGGCCCCAGGGCTGAAGTAGAGGGCTGGCGGCGGCGGCGGCGGGGGGCTGAGGCTGCCGAAGCGGGGCAGCCCGGCCAGCAGCCCGGCGGGCGCCGCCGAGGAAGCGGAGGGCGAGGCGGAGGAGAGCGCGGCGCCCGGCAAGGGCATGGAAGGCCGGCTGAGGATGTCGTTGATGCCGTGCGGGGTGGCGGCCGAGAGCTGCGGCGGGGCCGTGCCCAGCGCCGAGAGCCCGCCCGAGGCGGCGGCGGAGGCGGCGGGCGCCTTGAGGCCGGGGGAGCCGAGCGGCGGTGAGGGTGAAGCGGAGGCGGGCGAGGCGGAGGCGGAGGAGGAGGAGGCGGGCCCGGCGGGCAGGGGGTACGCGGGGTAGAGCGGCGCCTTCATCTCGGCCATGCTGTGCAGGGCGGCCAGCGGCGGGCTGCCCAGCAGGAAGGCGCCCTGCCGGGGCGCGCCGTCCATCTGTCCCAGCGCCAGCATCCCCGCGCCGCCGCCGGCCCGGGGCGGGGGGCCCGGACGGCCCCTAGCGCCGCGGGGCCCCGGCGGCCGGCCCGGGGGTGCCGCCCGCACCGGCGACGCGCATCCAGCCCGCGGGGGCCGCCGCCTCTAGCGGGGAGCTACGCGCCCGAGCGGCGGCCCCGCCGTCCCGCCGGGCATCGGGGCTGCGCCTCGGCGGACGCTCCCGGGGCGGAAAGAGGCGCTGCTGTCGGACGGCGGCTGTACGCGTGTGTCTGCGCAGCGGCCGAGCGCCTACGCGGATTTACCGCCGATCCCGCTGCCCGCCAGCGGCCGGGGGCTCACAGCGGCGCGGCGGCCGCGCTCGACGCCCCTGCCTCCTCCCCGGCGCCCCGCATCTCTCCCGGCGCGGTTCCCGCTGGCTGCTGTCGGGGCTGCGGGCGCGGCTCGGGGCGCACTGCCGCGCCGCCCCGCTCCCTGCCTCCTTTAGCGGGGGCACGGCCGGCAGCGGGCGCGGCGGCGGCGGCGGCGGCGGGGCGGGGGCGGGGCGGCTGCGGGCCCTGCCCACCCGCGCCGCGCCCGCCCTGCCGCCAACTTCGGGCTCGCCTGGCTCCCCGCTCCTCTCTTCTCCTGGCGTTTCTTTTATTTTCCCCTTTTCTCCTTTCCCCCCTCTCCTTTTTCCTCTTTCCATTTTTCTTTTCTCTCTTCCTTTTTACTTTCCCTTTTTCCTCTTCTTTATTTGTCTCCTTTTCCTCTCATTTTCCTCTTTTCCCTTTCGTTTTTCTTTTCTCTTTTCTTTGCCCTTTTTCCTCTCCTCTTTCTTCTCCCTCTTTTTCTCCCTTTTGCTTTCCCTTTCTTTCCTCTCCTTTTTTATCTTCTTTTAAATTTTCTTTCTTGCTTTTCCTTTGTTTTTTCCTTTCCCTTCCCTTCTCCTTTCACGTTTTGTTTTTATTTTTTAAATTTTAATTTACTTCTCTACACTTATTTCTTTTTCCTTTACTTTCTCGTTTCCCTTTCCTTTTTCCTTTTCTCTCTCCTTCTCTTTTTCTTTCCCCTCTCTCATTTAATTTTTTCCTTCTGGATTCCTCTGTCTTTTCCCCATCTTTTTATCTATTCGTATCACCTTCTTTCTTTCTTTCTTTCTTTCTTTCTTTCTTTCTTTCTTTCTTTCTTTCTTTCTTTCTTTCTTTCTTTCTTTCTTTCTTTCTTTCTTTCTTTCTTTCTTTCTTTCTTTCTTTCTTTCTTTCTTTCTTTCTCTCTTTCTTTCTCTCTTTCTTTCTCTCTTTCTTTCTCTCTTTCTCTCTTTCTTTCTCTCTTTCTTTCTTTCTTTCTCTCTTTCCTCTCTCTCTTTCTTTTCTCTCTTTCTTCCTTCCTTTTTTCCCCTCTCTTTTTCCTTTTACTCACTCTTTCTCTGTCCCTCTGTCTCTGTGCCTTGGGAGCTACTCCAGAGAGCGGAGCCGATCGAGTCCCGGTCGGGCCGGGCCTGCCCCGGCGCTTCCTTGGGATGCGGGTGGTGTGAGCTGCCTCGGCCCTTCCCGCACACCTCTGGACGGTGCGGATGCTCTCTGTCCCCGCTGGAACCGGCTGTCGGTGCTGCCGGGCCGGGCACTGCTGTACCCCCGAGGCCCTCGGTAACAGCGAGCCCCCTGGACACTTGTGCCCAGCGCTCCCGGCTACTTACGGCTTTTCACGTAGCCTGAGGCTGGAAGGGAAAAAAAAAAAAAAATCCCATGTGTCCCCTAAAGAGCATTCCATGGAACAGTGATGTAAAATTACCCTGAACAATTTTTACCCTGAGCTGTTTGTGCCCGTGTGTTGTACCTGTGGGGAACTCTGTTTTCCTCGAGAGTGGAAAAACGGGATGGTGTGAAAATTAATTTTATTTTAATTACGAATCTTAGTTAAAGAGGAGGCACGTTGGTTCTCTACCTGCAACGATGTTTCCTTCTATTCTAAAGAATCCCTTGTTGCTGTGAATTGTTTTAGTTTAAATTATAAAGCTGCGGAATACATTTGGAGAAAGGGCGCGTGAGATCTTGCCTTGCCTTAACTTTGGCACAGCCACACGAACGGCACCTCCGGGAAACTCGAGTTAAATCTCTGAGTTTTTTTTTTTCTTCTTTTTTTTTTTTCGTCCTCTTGTCACTTCGCAAATATTGTAAAAGTAAAACCAACAAAAGTGCTTTGCTGCTGGTTGCAGAGGAGCCAGCGAGCGCTCGGCCGTGGCAGCCCCGCAGCCGCAGCCCCGCAGCCCCGGCCGCGCCCAGGCTCGGCTCCGGCAGCGGGCGTGGAGAAAGAGGGGGGAGCCGCCTCTGAAAGAGACCGATTTGCATTTGAATTAGGGAGGAGAGAAATGCTAAACCGCGTTTGGAAGTGCTGAGGCAGGCGCAGGGCGGCCCCGCTGCGTGTCCAGCACCCAGGGGAACCTCTTTTCCTCCCTCCTGCAGAGGAGATGGTGCGGGGGCAGGGGCTCTTCCCCGGGCTGGACCCGCTGCCTCCCTCCCCGCAGCGCCCCGAGGGAGCTCTGCCAGGGCCGGGTACCGACAGCGGCGGCAGCTTCGGTCGAGGGGAAAGGGTCGCTCTGCCGGGCCGGGCCGAGCTGCGGTACCGCCTGGGGCTGTGCGGGCAGCGGGCTCTGCCAGCCCCGCGCTCGGCCCGGCGGTACCGCCGGTACCGGCCCTTTCCCCTCGCCCCGTGCCTCCTTCCCGGCCCGGCCGGCACTTCGCCGCCCGGCACCTCTCGGCTTGTTTTCTAGCGGAAGCAAAACAAAACGATCTCTTCAGTACAAGCGCTTTTCCTCCCTTTCTGCTATAAGGAGCTGATGGCATATTGAAAAAAAACGAGTGCTTATTTGGGGGACTCCTGGCGCAACTTTTTCCCTAAAGATAGCATCGCAGGTGGGATGGCGACCGTAGGGCTGCCCCTGCATAAGAAACGGATCCAAAATCCAGAATTACCTCCTCTTTGTCTTTAATAACAGAAATATTAGAAAACATTAATATTTGGTTCCTTTCCATACTCAGCTTCTGTTTTCCCTAAGCTGATGCAGTCAGACCCTAAGCTGAAGTAGTCAGGCAGAGTAACTCAGGAGGCAGCCGGGGCTGTGCTCAGCAGCTGAGCAGCGTGTGGGGGACACCGTGAGCACCCCAGGCTGCGGTGGGGGTGAAGCCCACCCCAGCAACATACTTCACTAGCGGGGTGAGCAAGCCGCAGCCTGGAAATGCAGCAGCCGAAATACTCCTTGAGCAAATGGGGTTACTGACCGGACCCGCTGCAGCCGGGGCTGCTCACCAATACCCGGCTGCGTTTCACCAGTTTCACGGTGAAACTCATCGTAAGCGCTTCGCCGCTTCATACAGAGCAACGACCGAGCCCAATAATGAAGGAGGCAACAGCTGCCTGGGCGAGGGGGATGCGGGCGGAGAGGAGGAGCGAGCGGCCGGCCCGCGGCCGGGGCAGCGGAGAGAGCAGGGGAGAGCGGCATCCCGGAAGATGCCATGCCGGGAGAGCAGGGCAACTCCCTCAGAATCCCCTCGGGACCTTGGGGAGGCAGCCTGCAGAGTTCCGGGGACATGAGGGTAGCAGGGACAGTGGGGTCCCGGGCTGCGAGAGGTGGGGGCTGGGGTCAGGGAGGGGCTGAGGTGCGATGGGGAGCCCCGGGAGGAAGAGAAGAGGAGGTGTGAATGAATTCACAGGTACACAAAAGAAGCGTTGTCAGGAGAAAAAAAAAAAAAAAAAAAAGAAAAAAAAAATTTAAAAGCTGTAGTTATTTGTTTGCTCGTTCGAGACATAAGAAGTACGAGTGCTGGAGCAGCTGTGCCTCCAAAATTCACTTCGACCGGAATGGTCCCAACGTATCTGAAAGGGGAAAAAAACCCCATCCAAACCACGAGGACACCTAAAATTAAAAGGTCGAACGTGCTTTGGCCTTACAGGGTCAGATGCTCTTCAAGCTGACGAGACGGGACCCTCACTGCAGCGCCGTGCCGCCCGCGGGGTCCAGCTGTGTGCGGGGCGCTGCCCTCGAGGGAAGGGCTGGCTCTGCCCCACAGAGCTCTCCCAGCTCCCCAGCAGCGGGGACAGCGAACCCCACCTTGCTCAGCTTTTTCCCTAATAAGTCATCGTGGCTGTGAGAGGAGCCTGTCTGAACTAAATCAAGCCGTCGCTTTATTTAGCAAATAAAATATTTTGCCACTACCATATGTTCCTCATTGCAAGCAAGCAGCCGGTGACTTTCCTGAAGCGGTGGATAGGTATAGAGACACCTTTTTGTTGTAGTAGCACTGTAAAGCCACTGAATCATTTGTTGCCTGCCCTACATCGTGGGAAGGAACTGAGCCAGGAAAGCATAATGTTCTTCTGGGTGCTAATTCGAACTCTTAATCAAGATCTGATTACCAAAAAGGAAGACAGAGCATAAAAACGCTATAAAGATTTAAATTTTATTCTATCTTGGCCATAACTCACCCCACAAATGCGTCCATTATGGCATTCACTCTAGCAGGAAAATTGTGATGTTGTTGCAAGATTCCCTACAGCAGAGCTGCTGCCAATGATGATGAATAATCTCGGTCCATATGCTAGCTCTATACATCCCTACAGAACTAGCCTGCTCTCATCCTCTTTCCGCTTCCTCAAAAACACAGAATATTTGAAGAACAGTAAAAGCTAATTAAAAATAGTTAATAGGTTAATCAGACTTGGTCTTATATTTATCTAATGCAGAGCACTGATTCTTTAGTGATGTAGCCTGAGGCATTACCACGAGCCAAGAAAATGAATCAGACATTTAATGGAGATGTGGAAACGGAAATTTCTTGTAAGGCTACAAAATCGCACGCCAATAATACACTAAGATATAATAAATTTATCATTAAAATTCCACGCATGAAATGCCATCCTGTGTCCTCTTGCTAGGCGATAAACTGAGACAAAGCTGCCCAGAAAAATTTTCAGGACGCGGGCCCTTGGGTACATCTCACCTGCTTTTTAGCATTCTTGTCCCAGAGTGTCTGCCCACAGACCTCTGGTGACAGCTAAAGTCAGAGGCATCGCTTCTCGGGCGACCCCACTGCGGAGTCCCTGGGCTGCTCTTCAGAGTGCCAAGGACCGTGAAACGCTGCCAGCTCTCTCTGGGGGTGTGCTGGAGGCGTCGCGCTGGGGCTGGCACGGCTCTGCGTTACTTACTTGTTCTGACCGAGCAGGAGTGGTTTGTGCGGGGAGCAGCTCTCCCTCTCCAGCCGCTGGCGGATGCTGCGAGCTCTGCCTTTCCCAGAGGCTTCCAGTCACTTCTGAGGACACGCTCCGGTCCTTTTGCCCTGCTAAGGCTGCGGTCCGCGCATTCTGTCCGAACTTCTCTTTGCTTTTACACTGGAGCGTATCCAGAGTAACTGGGAGCGGAGGCTGAGACTGAGCGGGAACAGGACACGGTCATTGCCTTTTTAAAACAGCTGCAAAGAGGAGGGTGTTGCAGGCTGCTGCCTGCACTCACCTCTGTTACCACTTCAATATTTCTTTTACATTTGTTAAGTGAAATGTTAAAGCTTTTTCCGTATCCTCAGGAAGGCAAAATATTTTTCTCGTTTCTGGAACATTGAGAATATTTGCTGCTGAAGCGTAGTAGTTACTTTTACTTTTGATTTGTGATCGTTGGTTCAGGCTGACCCCTGCTGGGGGAAAGCCAGGAGGAGAGGATTACGAGTGCAGAGTGTCTATCCAGAATGTACAGGTTCACCGGAGACCATTCCTGGCGCAGTCCTGCTCCAAGCCCCATTCCCACGCCAGGTCCGTGCCCGGCTCAGGCTCTGCCCACACTGCACGCTCCCCTCTGGGCACCACAAGCCCTCCCTGAAGTTTGTCCAGCTTACACCTCCAGAACCTGTCACCATCTCCACTGTTACACTGCACTGTGGAAACATCACATAACAGTTTGATATGGCCACAGGGGTTGGCTGCAGGTGCACCCACCCCTCTGCTAACATCCTTTCTCCAAAGCCTTGTGGCATTACTGATTACCAGCCCTCTGTCTATCCTAATTAACACACAACAGACTTCTCAACATTCCCATGTTTGTGTATTCCTGTGTGGTGCTACCAAACACTGCAGCCAGCACAGACAGATGTGCCCGTGATGTGACCTGGCGCTCAGACAAGGCATTTCCCTCTAACTTGCTAAGGACTGAAGTCCTTATGGTAGGGATGGTCCTTCTCTCCATCTGAGAGCAGCAGCAACAGAACTGCTGCTGCCTCTGCACACCTCAGTCTGTGGCATGATGGCTGGGGAGAGGCCTGCTCCATTTCCAGGTGGGAACTCCGTGGGGGCTGAATGCGTGTAGCTGATCAGCCCCAGGCGAGAAAACTATTTTGGAAACCTGCTGTTAACCATGCTGTAGGCCAGGTGTGCAACAGCAGGGACAAGAAACACTGGTGCTCCATCTCCTCATTCATCTTTGCCTAAGGGCTGTGAAGGTGCCACTCTTCCAAAGTTACCTTCCTTTTCCCTTCCACTGAGCATTGCTGCACAGAAACATCCCATTCTGCAGTGTGTGTGCATATGAGATGTGGATAAAGACATCGGTTTAGATCCAACAGAAGTTCACTCATCATCCCCCAGCCCTGGCTGAGCAGTTGAGCCTCCCAAGCACCTGCAGGGCAACGAGTGCCCCCATAACTGTTGGATATGGATCCAGGCACTGCCCTGGCATCCACATGAGGGATTTCTTGATGTGGATAACCACATATCCTCTATGGCTAAAACTAATGTCTAGCTTTACTTCAGTTCTACATTAGCAGCCAAAATGTATGGAAATCTAATTGGCAGAGCTGGAGCTTTTATACAGTTTCTTTCAGTCCGTGAGACAAATATATGTACACTAGGCCATCGCTGCTATTGATCTTTAAGCAGCTCCACCATGGAAATCAGCAGTGAGAGCTTTGCTTAGAAATTGTTGGCACAGGGTGGTCCAGTGTCAGGGAAGTGAAAATCATTAAACTGATAATCTAAATGGGGGTGGAAGGGGGAAAGCAGTGGTGGTGGATATCATTATGTGCATAATTTTATGATTTTTAGAAAATCATATTTCAGCATTTTCCATCACATCAAAGGGTGACAGGGCCATATTGATTAGCAGATTCAGAAAACCACAGCGGTATACTTCGTACTACGACTCTGTTTGAGAAAAATTCTTGCTTTCTCCGTTTCAGTTTCAGTGTCACCGAGACGAGCCGAGGGATATGGGCGGTGTCAGGAGCACGGGGAGCTCCGGGAGCGGGGCAGGGATGCGGCGCGGCTCGGGGAGCGCCCGGCCATCCCGGGACTGGCTCCCAGCGATGCCGTGATCGCTCCGGCAGCTCCACCTAGCGAGGAGCGCCGGCCTGCTGCTGGAAACCACGGGAAGGTACAAATCTCTTTGTCCAGTCAGGAAGGACAGTATGCTCCTGCCTGCCCCATGTCAGTGGAGGCTGTTGTGCAGTAATGGACAACAATGGGGCAAGAGCAAGATGCAAGAGCATCTCCTTGGATGGCCCAGGGCTGGAGGCTCCACCACTGCTTTTGGTGGGCACAATTCCTGCCTTTGGGACTTCCTGGGGCAGAACAGCCTGGCAGTACACTGAGCAGCAGGGGAGAGTTATTTCCCTCCTTCCCTCTGAGGTGCGGTGCCATCCAGCCCTGCAAACTCCACCTTACTGGTCCCAATAGCAGCCTGGGGCTTTCTTAAAAGGAATTGTGAATGCTGTGCCATAGACTGAGGGGATGTGGTGGCTTCTGTCAGGCTCGACCCCGTTCTCTGGCAGAGAGGATGAAATGCTACACACGACAGGGGCAGTAGGCTCACAGCTGGGGATGCCCCTGTGCAGGGAAGCACAGAATGGCTGGACCTGCTCTCCGGAGGGGTGAGGGAACTGCTGAGGAAGCAGGAAAACCGATGGTCAGATTTTTCTGTAAGAAGCTGAATCCTTAGAGGAACTGTTCAGTGTTTTAGGGGGGTTTTTTCCCTCATGCTTTTCCTGCTCTAGTGAAAGATGAGAGATATAGACCACTAAAAAACCTGCATCCAGAAGAGGCAGTTTCCCACTGTGAGAGTTTGAATCCCAGTTCTTGCCTCAGTTTGTAATGGCAATGCCAAGAACTGCTGGGATAAAGCATTCTATTGTTTCTTCCCCAACAGAGGAAACTGTCATTTTTCTATGGGTTTCTCTGTCATCTCTATCAGCTCCTGCTCTGATTACATTCACACTTGACTTTTCATCTCTCATAACCAGTGATGTCACGTCATGTTCTATAGCTGCAGGAACTTCTAATGGCATTGGGGAAAGGACAGCAGGGAATTCTCAGCTGTAATAAGATACCCAGGTAATTTCTTCCAGTACTATCTTTAGCTAGGTGTCATGAGGGCATGAAGGATGCTGTTCAGAAAGCACCATACTGGTCCAGCAGCTGGCTGAAACGGAGTCTTCTTGTGCTAGCAAATAAGGAATTTCTTTAGTTTGCTCTTACATGAAAAAAAATTACCTGGATCAAAGAGTGATTGAGCCTAAAGATACGGTTCTGGACTTCTTTCTCTTGTTTTGGCTTTACACTGAGGACTTCAGGTAAGCAGACATTTGTCTGGCAATAGAATAGAAGCAGTAGAAAGCCACATGCTATGGTTGCTTTCCATTGCCATTTTGGGTCCTGCTCTCCTTGCAGTAGCTGACTGAGGACCAGCCAGTTTGGTCAGAGACCCCAAAAGATTTAAAATGCTGAAAAGTGGAACTAATGCCCGTTCCTCCTAGTGCTGTAGACCCCTTCTTCACTGTGATCAAGGCAGACAGCCAGCTGGGGGACTTGGGGGGAAGGCAATAGGCTGATGGAGCCCAGATACCTTTGTCCATTTAGCACACAGAGCAAGTCTCTCCAGAAGAAGCTTTCCAGGACCAAGTACTTTCCCAATAAATCTGGAACCTTCAGGTAAGAAAAAGAGGTATAAGAAGAACTTCCCGGGAGCTGCCTCTGCATGTGCTGGTGACTTAGGGAGGAGAAAAGTGAGATCAGGAATGGGAGTGCTGTGGGATATATCCAAACGCCAGTACTCAAGATTTGTTGAGAGGCTTTCAACCACAAACTTGGAAATACAGAGAAAAAAAGATAAGAGGTCACGAGTCTCTGTCTTTTGAAGCTCACTCTGTCTTGGCTCTTCAAGTACAGGGAAGATGCTTCTCTCAGCATGTATCCACCTAGTAAAAACCTCAGGATCTTGTGTAACACAGTTCCAGTCCACAGGGTTTGGAGAAAGATAGAAAAGATGTATAAGTAGCCTGTAATTTCTAGTGTATTTTTACATCTATACCACTGGAAGGTAACTTTCAGAGAATTTCACTAAGTGAATATGTAGGAGCACCTTCGTAAAGTACAAGATGTACTTCAGTCTGAAGACTACCACAACACAGTGGCAGCAAACCAAGTCTTTACAGGGCAACCTTTCCAGATTGTGACTGTAATACTTGGCTTAATTGCATCCTGTAGGCTGCTCACCACTTATAAAGTACACTCTGAGTGTGCCATAATGCTCCTCCTGTCCCTTGAGATAAGATAGTTAGATGGTATTGCTGGCAAAACAGAGTGATATTTCATAAACTGCTAAAAATCAATGGTGATGTGCCTGATCACACCTTAGATGAACTTTTGTCATGAACTGAAATGTAATAGAGTGGGTAATACTGGAACTCAATTAAATGAAATGTTATAAAACTTCTTGAAAATGACACAAGGAGGAGGGGAGAAAATCCAGTGACAGAGAGCAGAGACAAGTGCAGGCTGTGCTCCGTGCACCACAAATCCAGTAAACAGCAAATACCTTCTGTCAAAGTTACTCTGACCTGAGAGTGGGAGATACTGCTGAAACTGTCAAAGAGCTTTTGCCTCTGCCTAAGATGGCAAAATTCCCACTGATGGGACCAGGACTCAGCCTCGTGTCTGGCATGTGGGGAAGCACATGACTGTTGCCAGAGGATAAAATGGGGATTGCTCATAGTGTGGTAGGAAAGCCCATTCCCTGAGAGTCAGTCCATCCAAGAGCATCATGGTCTGCTCAGTTACAAGGAAGAATCAGAGTGACCTGGGTTTGAAGAGGGCAGTGAAGTTAGGGCACAAACACCGCTCCCTTGACATCATACAGGAGGGATTACCTCTTGCAGCTGGCTGTAAATTGCAGGCAGTTGTGGAGTTAAGGCTGGTGCCAACTATATATGTGTTAACGTAAATGGTCTCCACCTCCAGGAAACAGCTGGGAAGTGGCACTGGGCACAGTCAGTTTCCTTGGCCAAATTTCTCCAGTCAAGGAGGTGTTGCCAGAGTGATGGGAGCTGTCTAGGAGGCAATCACTCTCCTCTTCCTTCCTCTTTGCCCTTCCTGCAGGCTGAGGGTCAAGGGCTCCTGGCTTTGTCCTGTGAGGGATCAGATGTCCTAGCACCTCATGAGTCTCCACCAGGCTGGCCCCACTCTGAAAGTGCTGGGGAGCTACCATGCATGGGGTCACCAGAAAGAGCTGTTGTGTATCTACTGAGGCCTTTTTAAAAGCATCTTATGAAACCTTTTGAAGAATGGTTTGCTCTTCTGTCCTGCCTGAAGCACACAGAGGGTAAGCTAGTTTCTCCAAATACTTTAGACTGAATTTGTTGGGGGACAGCTGATTCTGACAGTGCTACATTTTGTGGGACTTGTCTAGATTGGAGCCAGGTCCTCTGTTTTCTCTAGCAGCCACCTGTGTTTTGATAGGGTGGTGCCATTTGTCCCTTTAAACAATCCAGTGGTTACCCCCTTAGTCTCTCCCAGTTGGAACTATAAATGTATAGTCCTTACTCCTGGCAAGTCTGTTTTCTCATCAGGCTTGTCTCCACCTTCTTCCGTGCCCACAGATCCTTGCAAAAAGAAGAGTTGTAAGTATGGTATTCCAAAGGGAGGCTTGTATGAAAAGAAAGGATCTGCATGGATAATATAACATATACTGCACATGTGATTGCACAAGGAGGATGTGCTGCAATTGCATGGCATGTTCAGACAGCCTCAACAAGCTCAAGAATTAATTTCATGTCTAATGCAAAAACAGTAGCAGCTTGCCAAGCATCCACCACCTACGAACCCTGTTTTCTTGGGATTTTTTTTTTTAAAAAGTACCACCATCCCTGGGATTATGATGGGAATAAAGGAACGATAATAACTCAGTAGCTGTGCAATACTCAGTCACTTGGACCAAACAGAAGGTGACAGCTGCCTAGGGCAAAGGTTTCTGCTGCCAGAGCTTTCACAGCGGTCACTAGATTATGTTCCTCAGACTTTGGTGCATAACTTGGAAATAATGAGGTCAGTTTGTCTTGTTGCTTTGTTTTTTCTGGCATACAAGTGGCCTGTTTTATAAAGTTCAAATGTACAACTAATAAGCAAATAGTCGACCACAAATGCCACAGACTACAAGGTTTCTATGCCAGACTAGCAAATGTAAACAGATTACATGACATATTAACTAAACACAAAAGAACAATTCTGTGCTGTCAGTGGATTTAACATTACTAAAATATAGATATGCATGCTCTCTTCAGGATGCCTTGGCAAAGTATCACTGGCTTTTGACCCCTGTTAAACCCAGTATGACAATATTAGAGCTCATGCTGTACTCATTTAAAGAGAGGAAAAAGCAGCTTCTTTATTGACTCACAAGACCATATTTCAGTGCAGCTTTCCTTTTTTCTAGCATCTGAGTCTAGTACCTAGAGCTGGAGGAGGATTCATCCCAGAGTGCACAGCTTGTGTAATAACAAGCTTCTGACCTGGAATTTCAGCTTTAAGCATATCCTGAACACCTGGGTTCCCATGCACTGTCTCAAGGCAGCACCAGGCAGTGTTTTGCAGCTCTTGGATTCGTCAGGGGAGCACAGGGTATTAATAGCTAGCCTTGTGCTTTGGAGAACAATCATACAGCCTGATTGAGGCTGCTGTATCGCTGTTTCCATTTGTTTCTTTCTGACTTGGGGTTATCCTCTTTAAAATGATTTAGGGATGCAAAAAGATTATATAAATTGATTGAACGCAGCACATTACAATATTGTTCATAATTGATATTATTTAAGAGGATACTGAACTGCTGCTGACAAGGCTGACATTGCTATCTGTGCTGACCAGTAGGTATTGACATTCTCCACCTGTCTCACTTCCGTGCATTAGTAGGAATCCATTAAAAAGAAACCCCAAACCCTGCAAACCACTTCTGTTTCCGAGACTGCTGGCAATGGGGATCCTCAGTGTTACAACTACAACATGCCATTCTTTCCAAGACGTTTTGAGACAGATACTTTCTGTTCCCCAGGCTCTGAGCGGACAGGGAACCAGTTCCTTCCATTTCCTTCTGCTGCTGCAGCCACGAAGCAGCTCCACTCTGCCTCTTCACCATGCTGCTCAGTGGAGACAGCAGCAGCTCCATGCCGGCTGCCTTTCCAGGAGGCTGGATGCAGCTTGTGTAAGGGCTTATATAACTCTTTTAATGTCAGGGCTCTGGTTTTGCGTTTGCCTGCAGAAAACTCCTCCTTTTGTACGTAGGTCGAGGCACAGAGCAGAGGCAGCTCCGGGCTCAGCCAGCAGCAGGCGAGGCAGATCTGCCTGCTGTGGATAACTGGAGTGCAGGGCAGGGGCAGCAGAGCTGGGGCAGGTGATGTGTCCTAACTTGGGGAGCTGGGGGAAGTGCAGGGCTTTGCTTGTCGGAGGCTTCCTTGTGCTGCACATAATGTTGAGTAGGTAGATGAGGTTTGCGTTGTTTACTGGCAGCTTTGAGCCACAAAATTCACGTGGGAATACAAGACAAGATAGAGCATCAAAAACCTCTGAGGCCTCAACATCAAGACACTGAAATCCATTCAGGAGAGGTGACAGTGTTTGAATATCAGGAGAGTTGTCAGCTGACATGCTAATCCCTCCGTCCTGGGAGCACATGGAAGTTTCTGCCACACATTGTGAAACTATGCCCGGTCACAACATTTGGAGAAGTGATGTTACATTCCAGCCAGTTTAGTTACTTGCCCCAAAGGAACCTGAGTAACAGGGTGTTGACTTGGAAAATTCCCATCCAACCAGTCTAACCGGGTACTGGGCTGCAAGGTGCTGCAGCTGAGAATGGGACAACCACACTCCCACGATCTGCTTCATCCCTAAACCCCCTGCCCCACAGCTCTTCTGGGAGTCCCTTGCCTCTTTCCCCTGAGCTGGAGAGGCTTGAAATGCTTTGCTGTGATTCAGCTGGTTTTGCTGTCCCTCCTGGCATTTCTGAGCACTCCGTGGGTGAAAAGGTGTATGACAGGAGCAGGAACACCCGGCTGGGAGAGAGGAGTGAAGCTAGGGCTGGATTCCTGCCTGATGCCGCCAGGGCCTGGTCTTTGTTTTTAATTTTCTCTCTCCCAATGGCCCTGCCCAGAAGATTGTTCACTCCTCACCCCACTGTCACCAGTTGTTCATTGCATGCTGTGCACTGACTCATCTTCTTGAATTTGCCTTGCCTCTGCTCATTAATATACATCGAGTACTTCACCTTTTCCATCTTTGACATTATTGCTACTTTTTTCCAACACACCGCTTGCTAAACAAATATTTTTTTTCCTCTGAGCTTTTCTAAACAAATTCTTTTCACCTTCACTGTTTAGGTTAAGGATGGAGCACAGATATAGGAGAAATGGAAGTTTTTACTCTTCTCCTAGATCTGATGTAAAGATCTGCCTAATGATCTTTATGTAGGTATTGAAGCATAGTCTCTGTCTCATCGACCACATAAAGTTTTTTTCTGAGGCAAAAGAAATCTAGTTGTTCTAGCTCTATATTTTCACTCCAGGTTTACCAAGAAGGGCTGTTACAAGGCATATACTTCTTCAGCTAGACCCAGCTGCTCCACAGTGGAAATAGGATAGTTGGAGTCCACCCCAATCCAGGCTACTGGCCAATGTGTGGGACCTGCATGCTGGGGAAAACAGCCTGGATGTCTGCTCCATGCACTGCAGAAATCATGGCTGGCAGAGCTCTGGGGACCAGACAAACCACTTCTTATTCTCTCTGCACAGGGAAAATAAATGTTTTTGCTTTCCCCCAGAGAGCTCCTCCCATTTCCAAGGCCAGCAGGGTAAATGCACATCTTGCACTTGAAGTAAGGGAAACTGGTTTCTTCTGAGAGCTTTGCTGGATGGACACTCAGAAGGGAAAACTCACTAGGAGAAACATACTGAAAGAGGAGAGAGTGGAAAGGACGCCTTATTATTCATTGGGGTCCCCTCTGCTCACCCTGTATGGTTTAGGTTTCTGACCTGCTGGGGATCTGTTTCCCACCCTCTCATATGCTGAGTAAGGAGAGCTGAATTTTTCCGACTTAGTTTACCCCATAATATTTCACTTATGTAGAAATACATCAAAATTATACTTAGCAAGAGCAAACTGTTGGAGAGGCCTGGCCATATCACTGATCTGCAGTGGGCTGCTGCTTTCACCTTTGTCCATAAGGGACACAATGCCAGAAACTGTGCTTCTGTGACCTTTCTGGCCTGGCTTTGGGTCTCTACTTTGCCTTGTGCTGGACCAGCCCTTCTCTTAGCACACCACGTTTTTGCAGTTTTTTGGGAGATGCTGCAGACATATTACCCCCTGACACTGCCAGCAGTGCACAGCTAAAATCCTTCCTATAAATGGCTGGTTTTTTGGAATACTGAGGTGTCCACACTTCCTGGCAGCAAGACTGGAATTGTTTTACTAACGTCAAAATCCATGTCCACCCACAGCATCAGTTCTGAACCATGGCGTTTACATTAAAAACATGCCAAGCATACTTTTGGAGGGACATAATAATAACCTTGTTTATGTAATAAAACTAAAAAAAAAAAAGCAATCAAGCTTGGTGAAGCCAGTCACTATATGGATAATGTGAATGACAGCAGGAGTGGCTCGACACTGCCTCGCAAGAGGTGCTGGGCCTGTGTTTGCAGGCACAGTAAGCCAGGGTGTGGACATTGAGGTGACATCTAGACTGAGTGACTTTATGGGAATGCTTCCAGGCAGCCAGCTGCTGCCATACAAACATGGTGGAGTGGCACATCAGCGATACAGGTTAAGGAATTTAGCACGTGTAGCTCGCCTTGCAGAGCTCTTTGGTCGACTGAGAGCTCCTAGACAGGAGCGTTTCATTTCTGTGCAGGCTGGTGGCACCACACTCGGCAGAGCACATGGCATGGTGGGGCAGAGACGGGCCAAGCACCGCACCTGCCTTTATAAATGGACGTAGAACAGGTGGACATGAGCATCCCAGAAGGAAACAAAGCACCCTACGATGATACGCGCGGGCGCTGACACCTGGGCTGCCCGGAGATGCCCCGGTGATGCTCCCTGGGGATTCCACCACCGGGCTGCAGCGTCCCGCGGCCATTCCGGCATCCCGAAGAGAACAACCTGGAGCTCCACGCTGGTGTTACGGGGCTTTGCGGATGCCTCGGGCGGACGGGACGCCCCGGGCAGGGAGCCCCGCGGGCCCGGCCGGGCACTGCCCGCCCCCGGGGGCGGTGCCGGTGCCGGCGGCGGGGGCGGAGCGGGCGGGCGGTGTCGCCCAGGTGCGCTCGGCGCTCCGCCCCAGCCGCGGCCGCTTCTCCGCTCCCGGGGCTCCGGGTCCGGCCGCGCCCCCGAGCTGCGGCGGCGTCCGCAGGCGGAGCGCCGCCTCCGCGGTGGTGGGGACAGCACCGGGCTCCGAGCGGGAGGAGGAGGAGGAGGAAGGAGAGGCGGCGGGCGGGCTCCGCGGCGCGGCCTCCGCGCCCTCCCCGTCCCGATCGCGGCCCCGCTCCCGGCCGGGCGGGCGCTGCGCTCCCGCGGCGCGATGTCGGCGCGGCGGCGGCGGAGGGCGGCTGCCGAGCAGGAGGAGGAAGAGGAGGAGGAGGAGGCGGCCGAGGCGGGGAGCGACAAGGTGAGGACGCGCGGGGGCGGCGGCTTTTGGGGCAGGGGGGCAGCGCTCCTTCCCCCCAGGGGCCCGGACCGCGCTGCGCTCCCGGCCCCGGGGACCCTCCCGGGCTGTAACTCCCGCGCTCCCGGGTGGCGGGAGTAGAGAGAGGGCCAGGTGCCAAGTTAGGGGTTGTGGGCCCACGCGTGTTTCACCCCATTGCCATTCCCCCAGTGGCGAGACCGAAATGGGAGCGGCTCTCTCCGGGCCCGCAGCGAAAGCTCAGCGCCGTAGCTGCGTGTCGTATCTCACCTCTTGGCGAGCGAGCTGATGGCGTGGTGTAGCCCCAGCCGGCTGCTGAGCACCACCCGGCCGCTCCCTCACACCCCTCCCTCCTCCTCGCCCCGTGGGATGGGGAGGAGAGTCGGGGAAAAAGGTCAAACCCGTTGGTTGACATAAGAACAGTTTAATAATTGCAATGAAATATTAATGGAAAGGGAGATGACAAAAAGGTGATAAAACCCAAGAAGTGCAAGTGGTGCAGAATACAATTGCTTCACCACCTTCCCAAACGAGCAGCAATCAGCTTTTCTCAGCCAATAGCCCCCAGCAGAGCCTTTGGCCAGGTCACATCAGCTGCTCTGGCCATGCTCCCTCCTGGCTTCTTGTGCACCTCCACACTGGCAGAGCACGGGAAACACAAAAGTCCTTGACTTGGGCTAGGCAGTGCTCAGCGAAGCCAATACATCAGTGTGTTATCAACATTATTCTCCTGCTAAATCCAAAACACAGCGCTGTAGCAGCTACGAGGAAGAAAATCAACTCTATCCCAGATGAAACTGGCAAAGAGCATGCTTCAGTGTGGTTGGGCCAGTCCAGTAGTGCTGGAACTAACTGAGAACAGTGATCTGCTCCATTTAAAGGCTGTGTCAGCATTTCCCCAGCAACTCTTTCTGCTTTATGGCCTGTTAAGTGATAGGCATTCACCTCTGGCCTGGAAAGGACTTACAGTATGACATTTCTGCTAAGGCAAGAGGTTTTTGAAATACTAAGTCTATGCATCAGGTTCATTACAGTGGCAAAATAGCCACAGTGCTGTTCTTTTGTTTGCTGTGGAGTTAAGGCTTATCTCTACAATAGCTAAGCACATCACCACATCACAGTTGCTAATTGTCTGAATAAAATGAAAGAGGTGGTCTGATTTGGGTTACTGGAATTAAAGTTTAAAAAAAAAGCTATGTAATTGCTGAATTGAGGTAGCAATATGTGTCTTTTTATTTGAATCAGTAACTGCTTAAACTTGCATGGATGTAGATGGTGCAGAATGTGTAGTCTGCCTTAGGCATTGTGACAAGGAACTGGAAAGTGAAACTCAAGACTTCTTATTCCATGCTTTGGTTGCCTTAACTCAAAGCCCATGAACTTGCAAATTTGTGCTGTGCTGCATTGAGGGCTGCGATCACATAAGGTAGTGTTTAGACTATAGCGGTGCACAGTATTTCTCTGTAGATGAGAATTAACTTTTTAACATAATTTCTCATCCCAGTGTGCTCCAAAAGCTGTTTTTCTGTGGAGTTACTCTGGTTTTCCTTATTTTGCAGAATAAGTTTATTTCTGAGGTGTGCAGTGACCTGCCTTCAAAAAATTCTTGCTGTTCAAAGCCTCTGCTACCCAGACCTCCAAAAGGTGCCCCTAATCTCGGTTTACCTGTGTGATTTTCAGAGAGGAAAATGCTGTTCTTACTTACAGGCCTACTGTGTTTTTACTCGAGCTGCTCTAGAGCCTAATGTTTCATCCCATTTCAGATGATGATCAGCAGCCAGGATGCTGGTTACCAGAGCTGGGTTTCAATGTGCATACATTTGTGTTCACTTGAACAACAGATAAGGAAAGTCTTTTCCACTGCACAAGAGACTTTCTCATGGATTATTTGTGGGACCCTCCGTGTTCCCACAGGAGTTGTTTAACCCACCTGCAAAGTGCCCAGCACTGGTGACACTTGTCATGGCTCACAAGTGACAATAAGGATTGGTTTTACATATTAAGCTGGCTTTAGTGCCCCTGGTAACTGGAGAGATAAACCAGTGTTTTGGACTGAGGTTTCAATCAGTGGGTCACAGTTTAGGACTCTGTTTTGAGTATGAGCACACATGTAATGGCTGCTGGAGGTGATTTGATGAGCAGCATCTGGTCATCAGGATTCACAGGTGTCACATTATACAGCTCCCTAGATGGTTATCACTGCCCTGTCTCTTGCCTGGACTTTACAACAAGTGGATACTTTTATTTTCCTCTGGCTATTTTGAGATGACCTTTTTGGTGATCCTATATTTGGACTCAAAACTGGTTCTTTGGTTGATAACTACTCAGGATGGCCATGATGCTGTGGATTTGCACTGCTTTCTAGAATGCAGCTGAGAAACATCACCCGCTTTGTCCCTTGTAATGAGGGAGAAAACTTGTCTCTTTGGCTCATAGGCTTCATTCTGCTTCTGCTCTTGTTGGCCCAAACCAAGTCTTCCAGATATATACAGATATATACTTTTTTTTGCCCAAGTAGAGAAGCCCTCTGTGTTTGTTGCAGAACTCCAGAAACACTAAATACACCTGAAGGTTTTTCTGTATTCTACTTTGAGGCCTGTTTTCAGTGTGTTATCTGGTACTCTTCATGTTACACTTACTATGTCCATAAATGCTCATTTCCTACTGAATTTAAGTGAAACTGTTGGGGTGGTTTATTTCTCATTTTCCTTTTTGTCACTAATTGGAAACAACTGGTAGCTATTTCTATATTGATATAGTTTCAAGGGAAAGTTAAATTCCTTGGTTTTGTATGAAGGAATATGATGTACCCATTGTGAAAACTTCTTGAAGTTCCCAAGCTTGTTGAGCTGGTGACATTTTGCAAAATTGCTGTGAACATACCTTTGCCTTGTAGGGCCCTGCAATTTCACAAGTTTGTTGTTTTCTTTGTATGTGGCATGCAGCAGTGATTTTTTTTTGTTGTCACTTTCTTGCTTCCCGCTACTTGCCCTGGCTGCTCTTTTCCGAAGAATATCTGGTCAAAGTGCCTTCATAAATATTCTGTGAGCATTGGGAGAAAGAGGAATGGCTTGGCATTCAGATATTTAATATGTACAAATCAATTAAAGATTTACAGGCTAATCTGCATGTGTTTATGATTCTTTTAAAATGTCAGTTGTTTGCATTCTTTGGTAAAAAGCAAGAGAAAGTGCTTTCAAATGCTTACCAAAAAAATTAGTATATCCTGGAAGAAATCATACAGTTATTCCTCTTTCTACTGTACAGAGTTGTAAGAGTAGGACAGGGAGGGGGAAGCGTGATCATATTGCATTGCTGGCTGTTAATCTTTTGTAACTACAACAAGCTTGGAATCACTGAATGCTCTTTCTCTTGTGGTATTGAAAATGCTGTTTCTGTTCCATGGGACAGCCCTTCCGGGCAATCAGTTGTTAGATAAGTTGTTCAGACCTGTGAAGCTCAGTTTGGCACTTGGATCTTTGATCCAAAACCTCACAAATCTGCTGGGAGATAAATATAATTCCTAACTGCAGTATAGCCTATTGTGGATCTGTTGGTCTGCCATGGATCACTTAGTTACTTCTTTGGGATTACTTCTCTTGGAGTACCCTAAAAATGGATCAGTTTACTTTTCACAGAGAAATCTGCCCTCTATGCTTTCTGCTACAAGCATGGCAATAATAATAAGGGCAGACTATTTCCAAGCATCTGTTTTCTTGGAAATGGTGGTGAATTACTGTAGTTTCCAGTCATTGGTTCGGTATGTGCAGGTCTCTCACCTTTGTTTTTGCATATGTCAGGCTTTAACAGTCTGGAAAGAAAAAAGGTTTCATTATTCAGGATCTTCTGATACTTTGATATCTTGGCATCAGAGGAAGGTATCAAGGTACACCTAATTAAATACTTTACAATGTGTTCTAAATGAACTATTGACTTTGCTATGGAACTTGTGAGAGAGACTGCAGAAAGATCAAAGATGGAGGAGAAAACTTACTTCGAGTAGCACTTAAACTTATAAAATGACAGTAACTAGATTCTTTTGCTTGTTAACTTTTTCGCATAAATTGCTGGACAATGCCTTAACTTTTTCAGTTGTTCTTCATGGAGATGCTATATTCTCAAAGAAGAACATATTTGCTCTCTGCTTAGGAGTTCCTTATGTTGTCCTGGAAAAATGCTGTGCAAGAGGAGCATTGCAAGTGCCTTTGTAACCAGAATAATTCTGGTGTGTGGTTTGCTTGGCATGTATTAATTGTAGTGGAGGGTGTGTGGTACAAAACAGCAATTCACACGTGTGTGGCCTTTTAAATGGAGATGTCTATTTTTTTCTTCATGACACATGGCTGTATTTCGTGAGCTGTTGCAAAATAGCCAGTGAGCAGAAATCCACATGGAAGCTTAATTTATGGCAAGATGTCACACGTTCTGAATTCCTGGTATGGAGTCTCAAGCTCTTGACTGGCTGAGCTTCCCCCTTTGCATGGCCAAGTATTTATGATCTTGAACAGAAGATTTAGCACAAGGATGAAGGTCTTGTCTTTTGAGAATACCAAAGTTAAACCATCTACCCCTTAGAGACACTTTGGGTGTGAATCAAGCAGGCAGGAGTGTCACACTCTCTGTGTATAAACAGTTCTGTCACCTGCAGTTTGAAAACCCTAGGGAAAAATCCAAACACCTTGGATAAAACACTTAATTTGGAGTTGGGGTTGAAGGGTTTCCTAGGCACTTAGGACAGTACAACCTGTGCTGGTTTCAATAAACCTTTGGAAAACTCATAAATACCTGCTCACAGTTTGAAACCCGAGGCATTTCCCAAGGACCTTCACAGGTCCTTGATGTTACCGTGTACTAAGCTTGGCCACATCTCAAATCTGAAGAGCAGGAGAAGGAAGGGCTGCTTGGATTTGTGCTGAACTCCAAAACTGCTTCTACAAGGTCAAGCTGCAGCAGCAATGCTCTTGATTTTTTTTTTTTTTTTTGAGTGCTTTTATAGTGATTAACTTAGTGTTTCCTTACATAATGATTGTTGTTATTTGTGGCTATAAACTGGAATGTTTGTAATCAATCATGTAAAATCATTTAAAAAATTATTAGCAAGAGTCTTGTCCCCCAGTGATGGAGTTCTAAGCACTTAATGATGCAGAAGACAATTAACTAGCTTTTAGCAAGCAATGTCTTCTTTGACTCCTGACTTTACAAATTAAATGCCTTATTCAGGAAACTGTTGTGGCTGAGATAGCAGTTAAATGGAAAATAAAGCATTAATGGTAATTTTTGAGGTGTGTTGCCAGCAAAGTTGAAGATGGTTGAGGTGTTGATTCCCACTGGTTATTTTAGTAATGTAAGGCGAAAAAAATGCACCAAGTCCTAGGCAACTTGCAGGTTGCAAGCCAAGCTCCCATGAGCTACTGAAAATCACATCAGATAAACACAAACTCCTTCTTCAGGCTGGTTAGATACTCAGAAGAAAGCTGTGCACTTGTGATTTTAGATGTAAGAAGTAGCAAATTTAAACTAGTGCTGATAATGAGATGCTTATAAGTGCTAGTTGTGTTCTAAAGATCAGAGGGACAAAACTAAGTATGGGGGTTTTTTAAATTATTATTATTATTGTTTAAACACAATCATTTTCTGCAACACCAAAGTGGAATAAAAAAGTTTGGGGATATTATTAGTTCTAAGTGCTTAGAAGAGAGAACATCTCTGCCATCTGCAAGCAGGGATTAATATTAAAGACGCTAAGTCATGGTCTTAGGGCCAGGATTACTGCCCGTCATCTGTGCAGTGAGCAGTGTCTCCTAGGACTGTGCAGACAGCCTGCTGCACTCCAGAGCAGGTCACAGGAGTTGGAACATGGCTTTGGGAGAGAGCTGTGATCCCCCCCATTCATCTATAGCTGGTTTCCTAGGCTGTGGTAAAACTCTGTGAGAAACATCTCTGAGTAGCAGGGTTGTGAGTGTGATGTATTTAGGTGATTTTTCAGGTGTTAGACTTTCTGAAGTCTGGACCACAGCTTATTTGCTCTTGTTACTTGTATTAATTATAGGCAGAGTCTGCCCAATAATTATTCAGCTGGTGGGTTTCAAGGTCTGGGGAAGCATTGATCACCTTTCTGAAAGAGGTAAATTGTGTAAAATCGAGAATTTAATCTTGAGCATGTGTGTGGAAGTGAATGAGAAAAACCCGGGCCTAACTTAAAACAAGAGAGGATGTACTCACTTGCCTTGTGCATGTCTGTCTCAGGTTCTCAAAGGTTACAAGCACTGTCTAAGTGGAAAGGATGCTGTTTTCCCTTGGATCAGAGTCCCTGGCGAGGGTCCGAGGTTGGAGGCTGCCTGCAGCACCCTGGTCAGCTCCTGACCCCTGCCCCTCCTTGGGCACCTCTGCCCAACCCCTTGGCTTTGGGCAACCAGCTTTGGAAAACCTTATCTTGTGCCTGGTGGTGTTTGCAGTGGCCAGGTTACAGCAGTGCAGCTGCAGGGAAAAGGCCATGGATTATAAACACAGTGACCACACTGGGCTTGGGTGGGATGGCTGAGGGTGCAGGCATCTAAATTCTATGGTGTCTTGAACTGGAGGTGAAAGAGAGGATATACCTCTTCTGGCTTAGAAAAAGTGACAAAAATACTCAGAACAAGGGAAAATATTGTTAAGGAAAAGTAGGAAAGAAAACCAGAAATTTCTAATTAACAGGAATAAAGGAGAAAAAACTGAGATAAGGGGAGATGGAGAAATAGCATATAGCAGTGGAGAACAAAGTTTTAAAGCCCAGTTACTTAACAGTCCCCAGAACTGTTAAGAGCTGATGAACCTGAGGCAGCAGGGCGGGCTGGAAGCTGTTTGAGATTGTAAGAAGGTGAAGTGAGTCAGGGAGGTCAGGAGGAAGTTCAGGTCTCAAGAGAGCCAGACACTGAGCTAGAGATTGCTCTCTGCTCTACTGCTGTGCCAGGGCTGAGTGCAGCTTTCCAGCTCCCTGGAGCTGTGGTGTTTGCAACTTTAGAACAAGTGAAGTCACCCTTAGTGTTGGCTTTAACTGAGGGAAAAATTGTCCTGATGGTGTGCTCTGAGAGTTGGTGACAATTTGTACATTGTCACCAAAATATGTAGTGCCAGTTTTGCATTTGGGTTAGACACACAGATGATGTCTTCCCTAGCAGTCCCCAGTGAATACAGAAGGAAGAATCATAGTACTGCAGCCATATATGAAATTATTTTGAGTAATACTGTGTCTGTGGGACACTTGGTCACTTCACGGGTTGGTTTTGGATTGTTCTTTTCAAGCCTTACCATGTATAAAACTGCCAACAGCCTCTTCTCATTGTATAAAGAGACTGTTATTTTAATGCATTGCATTTCCTTTTTTTTCTTAAAGTGACATTAAACCTTCCTCTTATTCCATAGAAGGGTAGTTTGAGATGAAGATGAGGGAATGGGGATTTCTGGCTAACTCTGGTATCCTATGTCATCTGTAGTATTTCTAGAGACATATAACCAAGAAAAAGTGATGCCTAGAAAGGGAAGTTTGAGTACAGCAGGTAATGTCACAACATCCAAGTACAGTCCTTCCCATAAACATTTACTGGCATACATTCATCTCCTACACCATCTACAGTTTCACTGGTGCACCATTGTTCTTTTAGAAGGTAATGCAGATATTATCAGTTCCTAAAGTAATATTTGACTCAGAATATTGTTTTCTGACAAAATAGCTCATAATCTTTCATTTTGTATTGAGTTTTCTGATAGTTTTGTTTTTCTTTTTGTGATAGGAAGTGGATTTGGAAGAAAGACTTCACGAGTTGGACCTTAGAAGTGATTCAGATATTCCTGATGTTCCTCCACCAACAGACAGCACTCCAGAAATCCTCAAGAGGGCTTTGTCAGGCTTGTCTGCCAGGTACAGTGAAGCAAAGACCTCTCAAATTTAACAGCTGGTGGCTGAAATTCATATAGATGATATTGCAGTTTTAAGTCTTAAAAATTGTACTGCAGTTTAAAGTTTCATATGGTAGATGTGAAAATTTCAAGGATAAATTGTTACTGGATATTATTGATTTATTTATGCTTTGACAGTCCCTTCAGTGGAATATTTTTTGCATACACCTGTATTTAACCATTGCATGCTTTTCTAAGTAAACACAGTTTACATAAACATCTGAGTCCAAGCATTGCAATAACATGGGTTAAGAATTTGAATTACAGAATGGTTATTTCTGGAAGTTGTAATAAACTGATTTCCTACCTCCAAGATTGAGAGGGGGATTGGTTTATGAATAAAAAGATGTGTAAATTATCAAGATAAGATTTTTCTAGATTTTTGTGCCGTTTCAGCTTCTAAATCATTTGCTGTACGGTGAAATACATCATAGCTGATACGTCCATACTTTTTAAAACAACAATGTTTTTTTCCTGCTATTTCTTTTTAAATTTAGGTCTCTACCTCCAGCCTCCCAGGAGCTTGATGGCCAACAAATGTGGGGGGATGTGTATGTGTACAGATAGACAGACAGATAATTGCATGGCCCTGCATATTCATGAAGGCTGTTGGATAAAGTTCCTTGTATAATTTTGTAATGCAGTTCTATTACAACACCTACCAGTAAAACCTTTTTGGGGCAAGCAAGTTGCATTATGTTGTTGTTGTTTTTTTTTTTTTTTTCCCACTAATGCAATGAAAGTGCATTTAGGTGATAGATACCCAAAAACTACCTACTAAAATGAATATGGGTGTCATATATATGTTATGCTCAATATAACAAATCAAACAATATACAGTGTATGTTTTAGAAGCAACTTAGGTCTTGCAAGAGTCAGAAGAAGGATCTCTAATCCAGACTATAATTAAAACCTTCCAAATCCTTGTAAAAAAACTGGACTCCAGCAGATATCTGCAACAGCACTGTGAAATGAGATTTTTGCCTTGCTCGTTTTCTAATCTGTTGTCTGTTTCTGTTATGTCCATGAACTATAAGCAGATGTAATGTTTCAGGTTTTAAAAAGCCTGTTTCTAAACTGCACCAGCTGTGAGTAGAATGTGATATTCTCCATTGCCATCACACTGCAAGGAGTGTCTGTTTCAGAGTTCTGTTGTTAAATGTGGAAGTCTTAGGCCTCCAAATCAGACTTGTTCCAAAGGGCATGGTGATACCTCAAAGCCTGCAACTAAGAGATTTCATGTGCTTGAAATTCTTTATTAGAGTGTTTGCACAAAGGTATACAAAGGGTATAGAGAGAAATTAAATTCTTGGTGCTTTATGAATGCTAGAGTTGAAATTACCTGCCAGTTCAGTAGCCAGCAGTCCCAGCAGAGCCATTGTCATCATGTGTAACATGAGTGGGTTGCACTGTAGCTCTCAGAAATATGGATATTCCTTGTATTTGACCTTTGAAAGAAATAGTATCTACAACTTTCTAGCAGAGAGTTAGGATACAATAAACTTGCCAGGTGGCTTCCTAAATTCTGATGCTTCTTTTCTTGCTGAAGTTGTCTTTCCTGTGCTGTGCTTCCAACACCCCCAAGATATCTTGTGGTATTTTGACACTATTCATAAAGGAAGCTGAGTTCTTCTGGAGGAGGCTTGCTCATTATGAATATGCCACCAGGGCCAAGCTGCTACTGTATGTGCCACATCATAGAGCAACATAAAACATGTTGTGATAAAGCCTCTTCTGCCTCTGTTCTGATACTTAAGGCAAATCCAATTAGTGGCTGTAGCTGCCATTAACCTGTCATTGAGTCGTATCCTAGAAAATCAAATTATTGTAGTTGAAGTTTGCATTAGAACTGGAGTCTAATTCAAGACTAACACTGATTCAGTTGTCTCCTGAATCAGGCAATGAAATACAAGGCTGCAAAGCAAGACATCAGAATGTCTTCAGGCTATAGTAGAGGGCTTTGTGTTTAGCAGTAACTTGTGATTAGTTGCTTCAGAGGACATTTAGAGGAAATGGCCTCAAATTGTGCCAAAGGACGTTTAGGTTGGATGTTACAAAAATTTAATTTAGGAAAAAGGTTTGGTATTAAACCTTCGGAGAGGTTTAATTTAGGAAAAAGGTCAAGCATTGGAACAAGCTGCCTGGGGAACTGGTGCAATCACCATCCCTGGAGGTGTTTAAAAGATGTGTAGATGTGGCAGTCAGGGACATGATTTAGTGGTGGACTTGGCAGTGCTAGACTAACAGTTGGACTTGATGATCTTAGATGTTTTTCCAGCTTAAATGATTCTATGATTCTGTAGGGACATAAATTTTTACTCTGTTTTCCTTAGTAGCCACTAGCAGCTGCCAGGGTCTACAAGGACTAAATAGTACAGCTAGTTTGACCCATCAACCCCCATTGTCACATCTTCTCCTCTCCTGGTCCCAGTGCTCACAGGAGCACAGGACTGCTTCCATTAGATAACCCTCTAGCTGGCCAAAGAGCTGCTTTGCTGCTGTAGCAAGTTGGTGGGAGAGCCACTTGTTCAGAGGTTTTGTTGTGTGCCTGTTACTCCTCAAAGAATAATTTGCTTTTTACCTGGCAGCCTTTTCTTTCATATTCCAGCCTCTGTATGGCTGGGCCCCCATCAGTCTTGCGCCTGATGTGATGCTTTTTGAGGGTCCCTGATGTATTTTCACAGCAGCTTCAATGTGGGGCTGTTCCAGCAAACAACGTCTGGCAGGGTTGAGGCAGCACAGGGGAAGAAGAAAGGTGTCTAACTTTAATTTATTTTACTGTGCATCCTATTTAGTTGGGTAGTTGCTTGATTCTGTGTTTCTTGCTCTGCATTGATTAAACACAAAAATTTCTGCTATTGCCACTGTTTTTGATACAGTTTAATCTCTAGTTAGCAGAGGAAATTTAAGAAAATTATTTTCATTTATAACTGCTTGCTTTTTATTTTTATTTTTATTTTTTTAATAGATGGAAAAATTGGTGGATTCGTGGAATTCTCTCCCTAGCTATGATTTCTGGATTTTTTCTGATTATATATCTGGGATCATTTATGCTGATGCTTCTGGTAAGTTTATTTAAATGCATTCCTCTGTTCAAGAGTTATTTGATCTCGTCATTCATCATGCCTAAGCTGAAAGGAAACTGCATGGACAATCCAGTGCAATTGTCTTTTATTTCTGTAAATGTAAATACTTTTGAAAAACAGTTGAGGGATTCAAAACTGGACCTTATAGATAAGGACTTCTTTTTTTTTTTTTTTAATTAAAGTAACTCCAAGAAGTTGAATTGCTGTTGCCTTACTTAACTACTATCATCCATTTCATTGTCTAGTTTGTATCACCTACTGTTGCATGTTGAGGTTTATTTTAAAAAGCAAACAGACATAAAGCAGACCAAAACCAACTCAAGAAAAACCCCAGACCCACTAACAACAGCATAAATTAAAAAAAAACCAAAAAAGTTGAGACAGGTGCAATTTTGAGGCTGAGGAAATCAGGCAGCCCTGGCCTCCTGTCTGCAACTGGCACTGAAAGGCTTTCCTCAGATGTGCTCCTGTAATTTCATATTTCTCTTTGGGCCTTGCATTTTTCTATAGGGTGGAACTAGATCCCTTTCTGAGGTACAGACAAAATGTATTTTTAGTTCATGAAGTGAAATACTGATGAGGATAACAATAAAAAAGCTTATAATATTCTTCATACACACTGTATAGCAGGTCAGATTTTACTGCTTCTTTGTACCATTTTAATTACTGATATTTTTGTGGAATGATGGTTTAACTATCTTTCCCAGTCTTGGCAAGGAATAGACAGGAATTTAGCTTTTAATGTGCTGAAATTACTCCTTCTAGGTAACTGCTTCAATTTTTGACTCCAAGTTTGTTCAAGTATCAAAATTTTTTTAACTTTCTTTGTGGCCTCCTATGAGGCAATTTTAGGATTGTATTGCTAGAAACATTTTGGTTGGAAAATACCTTTAAAATAATTGAATTGAACTGTTAACCCAGCATTGTCAAGTTCACCACTAGACCATGTCCCCAAGACCCCATCTACACATCCTTTAAATATCTGCAGGGATGGTGACTCAGCCACTGCCCTGGCCAGCATCTTGCAGTGCTTCACAGCCCTTTTGGTGAAGAAATTTTTGTTAATATCAAATCTTAACCTCCCCTCCCATCTAAACTGAGGCTGCTTTCTTTCACTTGTTACTTAGGAGGAGAGATCAATCCTTGTCCCTGTCTCCCAGCTCAGGGGACAGGGTAACCAGCTCAACAACTGGTCTTACCATTAAAGAGGCAAAGAAAGCATTCAGGACCTCAGCCTGTTCTTTGTTCCTGTGTTTCCTCCTGCATCCAACCAAGGATGGAGCTTCTCCTTAGCCATACTTTTGCTTCTGATGTATTTATAGAGGTGTTTTTTATTGTCTTTTATGGCAGTAGCCAGATTAAATGTGCGTTGGGCTTTGGCCCTTCTACTTTTCTTCCTGCCTAACCTCACAACCTCCTTATAGTCATTCTGAGTCACCTGCCCCTTCTTCCAAAGGTCATAAACTCTAGTGTCTTGAGAGACTGGAATGCTGTTTCACCAGTGTTATGGTCTGCAATACATTTTCTACACCTGAATTAGTCTGGCTAATATTGCCTGTTTTCAGATGAATGACATAACAAACTACTAATTCATTGTCTCATTCATGGATGATTTTCTTTTTTGAGTGTGAAGAAACAACAAAAAAAGCCCTTTTAAACTGCAGGTTGCTGTAAAAAGATTTTTTTCCCCTGCAGTCCTTTCCGTAGTCTGTTACATTTGAGAATTATGATTATGAATAAAAAGGAACTAATTAATTTGCAGGGCAATTTTGTGTGTTCATGGTATACTGTAAGACTGCAATCATGGGCAAGCTGTTAAGACATGAACCAAAAAGTAATTAAAGTTAGTATAGAATTGTAATAGAGTTCTTCTTTTGTGCCATAAAGCAAAAAGTCTGTCTTCTAATATAATGAGCTGGTAATTAAGTTGATATTTGAGACTATGTAAAAAGGAGAATAGATGGGAAAACCAGTCTTGTTCATGAATTATTTAATTTGACTGGAATAAAATAGCTTGTATTTAAATAACAGTTGTCATGTTAAAACCAAATCTCAATACTGGGACTGAAAATGGCCAGAGACTTGTAGGAAGAGTTATCCAGTGAGGTTTGGAGGACAAGACCAGCTCTAAAGAGCTGGCATGTATGTTCTGCATGCACTGGCTACTTGGGTACCAGGCTTAGACCCTGGTGCCCTTTTCCCCCATAAGGTGCAATCCTGTAATGTTGCTCTTGCCTGTAGCATTTACATTTTAGAAGGTTGGCCAAACAGAAGGACAAGCACAAGATGGGGGAGCTTCCAAGTTAGCTCAGGGAGGTGGTGTAAGGCTTTGAGTCTGTGTGCACACAATGAGCACAGTGAGCTGCACCACTGAGCCACAAGCCTCGTGTGCTGACCTGGCCAGGTTCTCACTCCACCTCCTGCACAGGACAAGCCTGGGCTGAGTTTGGCAATCCCATGGGTCTGGGTAGGGTGATCTGCTCAGAGGCTGCGGGTTGGACAGAAGTGGCAGAGCCCTTTGAAGCCCAAAGGCATGACAGGACATAGTGCTCAACTCAGGGAAGCAGTGAGGTCAGCAAAACAAAGTGAAGACTTGGGAGACATTCAGTGTAACGTTCAGACCTGGGTTAGATGAGCTTTGCCTCTAATCATAAATGCTAAATGCCCTTAATGACATGCTTGCAAGTGGAAGACCTCGGCGTCCAAGCTGTGTTGCACAGCTAGTTTTCTCTGCTGGGCCCAGAAAATATTTCTGGAATTAAATGTAAAGATAAAACTTAGCTGAAAGAAATAGAAGAGCTTTCTTTACAGGAAGCACTTCTGAACTGCTGCTGTCAAACTGTTTTAATGCAGAAAGGTCAGGAGCCTTCCCTTGTTTCACAAGTATATTCTTGAAGCTAGCCCAATATGTGGGGTTTTTTTTTTCTTCACGTACAGTGCTTTGGAGACTTTTTTTAAAATTTTAAATGGAACTTCGTTTTTCCTTGGATTTGTTTTGAAGCTGTTTTGTGAATGGAATTTGACTTCAGAATAATGTCTTCCCTTAATGCAGGCTGCAGTACTCCTTACTGACTGTAAGAAACAACTGCAGCATATTTATAAAGTTTTTTTATTTCTCTTATTTTAGGTCTTAAGCATCCAAGTGAAGTGTTATCATGAAATCATTACTATTGGTTACAGAGTCTACCACTCATATGATTTACCGTGGTTTAGATCCCTCAGCTGGTGAGTAGCAAGCCAGAACATCAATAAGCCAGGATGTGAAACTTAAATCATCATCTTCCTCTCCTGTTGTGGTGGAATGACAGCTTTGGTGGACTGTGTGCAGACATAAAACTTGACATCTGTCTCTAGCACAGAATTTTGTGGTTGTGTTCCCCTTGTGAACTTGGACAAATCAGTTGGACTTTTATTACTTAGTTTTTTAACTTGTTATAAAGAAATCCTTGTTGGTTTTGTTTTTAAGAATTGCATTTAATATATATTGTCTTATTAAAATAACTGCTAGCTGTTGCATATTTCAGGTACTTTTTGCTGTGTGTGAACTACTTCTTTTATGGAGAGACTGTAGCTGATTACTTTGCTACGTTTGTGCAAAGAAGAGAACAGCTGCAGTTCCTCATTCGTTACCACAGATTTATATCTTTTGCACTCTATTTAACAGGTAAGTGCAGGAAATCACAAAAATGAAAGAAGTTTTTGCTACATTTGCTTATTTAATTAAAAAAAATATATAATTGTTCCTCATCTTTATGCACTTCTAGTTTCTTTTTTCTCTTAATGCTTGAGGTGTTTGCAGTTACACTTTTCCTGTGAAAAGAGGAGTACAAATTTTGCATTCACTGAGAAGAAGGAAGCAGCCTAAACAAGGAGATAATCTTGAGACAGTTGAGATAATAGTGCTCAGAAGAGGTTGGCAAGCATTAATTTTGATTGCTGAAGACCTGGTGCTATTTTGGCAGGCTGTAGAGATGACTTGTGTGTGTAATTGCTGTGCTGGGTTGATTCTTTACTGTGCAAGTGTTCTCCTAGTTCTCCAGTAATAGGATTTACTAATATATTTTTAAACTGATTAGTCAAAATGCCTGAGTCTTAATTTTGTCTGCAAGATGCTCAGATACATGCCTCATGGAAAAATTTCCTCCCTGTCCAAAGAAACTTTTTTAAAGCCCTTTTTCTGGGAAGAAGAGACACAAGTTGGCACTCTTATTATTGCTTTGTGAACATATAAATATATTTTTTCAGCAATGCAGTTTAGCATAAAATTAAATCAGCTGAAGACTCAGATTGGCTTAAGGGACAGGGCCTGCTATGCAACAAATATTTCTAAAGTGTACTGAGAGATCTTTGTGATGATCTGTCAGTTTTTCTATTTTTGTTTTTTTGGGTTTTTTTTTGAATGAAATAATTCTGCTCAGTGCTTAGATCACAAACTTGAAACCAGATTTGCAGAACTTGACCTTTTTCAGCTGGCTTTGGCTTGGGGAAAGTAACTTAAATAATGCCTTGTGAGCTGGTGAGGGGAGACATGAGACAAGGCAAGCATGAGCAAAAGGAGGAGGCAGAGCATAGCAGAGCCCCTTGGCATTTGGACTATGGGGTCATTTAGGGGCTATCCCCAGGCTTCAGGGTCTCTGAGGGCAGGAAGTTGCCATAGGAGAGAAGAGGTGCTCAATTAGCCACCCAGAAAATTGGTTTTGGCCGGCTGAATTCTCTAAACCTGTGCTTCACACTTGCATCACATGCAGCCATGTGTCTGTCTGGGGGAAAGGGGCAAGCTGGTCTTTTCCTTTCATTTATTTCTGTTAATTATTTAAAACTAGTTTATTGACCTTGGCTTTTGAGTGTTTTTTACAAGTGATGATTTCCTTTGCTAAAATTTGATGTCCACAATGGGACATTTTATGTGCCTAGATGGATGTTTTTTACTGATGGTTTACTATGGATGTTCTTTACTGGTGTTAGCTAAACTTGTGTTAAGTAAATTATTATCTTGTATCTTGTATGAGAATAACACTTCTAGCAGCAGAGGGATTTTAACTGCTTCAAAGGAAGAGAATTACTGGTATATCACAGTTCAGTGTCATTAAATATAAGATGGTACAAATTGCACTTGCTTTGTTTTGCAGGATTCTGCATGTTTGTTTTGAGTTTAGTGAAGAAACATTATCGTCTGCAGTTTTACATGGTGTGTATTACCCACTTTGCTGTGGTCATTCACGTTATGAATGTCACTAGAAGCAGTCATGTCCATATGCTCATAAAATAGTTCAGAAGAGGGGTGTGGAAGATGTACTTAAATTGAGAGTAACACTAAATCAAGTCATGCTGGACTGTATTTGTTCACCTTCCACGTGATGATGATGATGATTATTATATCCAGGATGTGGCCTCTCAGTCAGTACAAGCTGTCCTTGGTGAGGCCTTGAGCATGTCCAACGTGATATGTTTCCCTTAGTGATAGGCTGATATGGAAGAGGTTGCTGGAGAAGGGGGATGCATCTCCCTGCCAGGTCTGAAGCCAAACAGTTCAGCATTGTGTGGAAAGTGGTTCTTGTGACTCAAGTGTTGCTTTCTAGAGGCCCCACTGAAGTGCCATGAAGGGAGCTTGATCTTAAGCCCTGTGTGGAATATTTATTCTGTGACATTTCACAGCTATTCTGGTCTTCTGCTCTGCAGTGTCTCAATAGATATTGATGTATTAAAAGAAACCAGCATTCTCATCTCTTTTATTTGTCCACCTGATAATCAGCATAGTAGCTAAGCAACAACATGAACCTTTTTCTCATGTGTATCTTACACGTTGAAAACTAATTGTGGAACATTACAGGTTAAAACCAGGGCAAATAAAACACCCAAAGCACCCCACTGACAACGCCCCACCTCCCACTTCAATATAGGAATGATTAGGAATCACAGGGAAACAGCAGTGCAGTACAGCTCCTGTCTTGAAAGAACTTGAGCAATCAGGGCATTGCACAATTTAAAGATTTCCTAAAGCTCTGGGAATGCTGGTAACCCTTCTGTTTCTGCACTGCTTTAGGTAGCACTTTGCCATTGAGGATCCCCAATTCTAGACTAGGACTTAACTGAGCCTTATAATAACATGTAAAAAAATCTTTTACTCAAAATAACGTACCCTGTTTTTAGGAGAGCTTACCTGACAGTGAGATACAGCTTTTCTAGGAGGTATAGTCTTTATCTGCTAATCTGCAAAAAAAAAACCAAAAAACCTCCTCATCTTCAGATTGGCACAACCTAAATATATTAACTTGCCATGTTTGGTTTTTTTTTCCTTTTTCCCCTTCTGAAAAGAAGGTGAAAATGTGTAGTATCAGTCACGTGATTTGGTGCCTACCCAGAAAACATTAAAATGTGACTACCCAGGAATTGCAGCTAAACAGAGTGAAGCCATATGTCTACTGTGTGGCAACACAATGTTTTGGAAGAAAAGGAGAGTTTATCTCATCCCTGGAAGTGTCCAAAGCCAGGCTGGATGGGGCCCTGAACAGCACGGTCTAACCCAGACACCTAATGGAAGGTGTCTCTGCCTGTGGTGAGGGGGTTGGAGCTATGTGATCTTTAAGGTCCTTTCCAACCAAACTGTTCCATGATTCTGGTAGAGTAGGCATTTGGGTTTAGGTGGTGTTCCAATGTCACTGCACAAATATGAAAAACTTTGCTGCAGAGCAGCATTAATTAACCAGCAGGTAATATTTTCAGAAACCTCTTGCCATTTCTTGTACCCTTCCACCACCCCCCTTTAAGAGTTCTCGAGTTGTTTTATCTGGAAGTAGAGTCTGACTGCCATTGGTAAAAACATGTGATAAGAGAATTAAAGAAGTAGAACATTTTGAGTATAAATGGCCCAGAAATTTAGAGTGCTTAAGTTTGGTGTATCATGAGAAAACTGCCAGTTCTTGATTCAAAAGTGTTTGGAAAAGAAAATCTATTGCAGAATCTTTACTGGTAATCTGTTTGGAAACCACTTTATTGTACACTGACTCTACAGATTAAACACCAAGTACATACAGTAGTACTGAACTAAATGATTCCCTTAAAAACAAACACTTTATTTTTGCTAATCCTGAGAATTTTCATGTTTCATAAGAATATTCTGTTATGAGAGAGATCCACATCTGTGTAACATGACTTTTCATGAGTAGTTCATTGCCATTTTATTGTTACAGTTCTAACATGTCTGTTATATGTATATACAGAATATCACATTGCTTAAACTTCTTTGCTGCTTTCATGCTGGAGGTATATGTCTTATCAAATCAGGTGTTAAACCACATGTTGAAAAATTCTGGGTGGAGGTAAGTGATGAAGAGACCTGCTGAAGTCTCAGCATTTGCTTCAGAAAGCCAGCTCACTTGTGATATACTGTATGCACACATCTCTTGCATTATCACTAGAACTGCACTTCCCAGGGAGCTCCTCAGTAGCTCCTGTAGCTGATGTGCCAGGATTTATGGAGGTGTATGAGTGTTTTCACTAACTGTTGTGTTGTTGCATTGTTAACAGTTCGCATGGACTCATGTCACTTTGCTGATCACTGTAACTCAATCTCATCTTGTCATCCAAAATCTCTTTGAAGGCATGATCTGGTAAGGGGACAGTAACAAACTGATTTGTACCTCTATTGCATTAAAGGTTGGTTCTTTTGCATAGATCTGGCTAGGGAGTAATTGTGGGAACAGTTAAAGCAGTACAAATTATAGGAACATTAGTGTCTAATTGGAAGGGGAATCAGAGGAATTGGGAGTGATCAGGTAAAGCATACAGGAGAGGAAGCAGAAACCTTTTTATCTAGATTGACAGACAGAAGTCTGATAGTTTTGAACAACCACTTCATTTACTTGCAGGGAATAGGATTGATTGCATGCTAGGTCAAATAGTTTCCACAGCATGTTGCTGAATGGATGAATATCCAACAATTCTTTTGCAATTACTTGGGAGCTTTGGGTTGCTCAGAACTATTGATGTTGGACCATTTAATTTGAAATCCCCAATCTGGCCACGTTCCCTGCAGCCTGTCCTATTCAAATAAATTCTGAGTACTTAAAATATTTTAAGAGTTTTAATCTTGGTTATGGTTGGGCAATCTTTGTGCCCCATTTCCAGTGATACATTAAATTTTGGCATGCAGTTAAACGTGATTGCATAAAGCCACTCCTCAGAGAGCGGGTGTGTTTTCCTACCCCTCACTTCTTCAGGAACAGGGTGGATTTCAAGTTGAGAAAGAAGGAAGAAGTGGAAGATGCTTTGTGTTCTTCCAAGGACATAATGCTGTGTGTTCTCCTCTTCCTGATATATGTACATCTGGGGAGATTATTGCAGACAAGGCATGCTTACAGTTAGAAAGAAAGGCCAAAGCCTTTGACCAAGTTTGTATGTACAAATTCTTTTCACAGTGATTGTTCATGTGTCAAAAACTGAACCTAGTTGCTTTCCTAGCCTACTATTTCTTATTGCCACTCTTGCTAGACAATTTAGCAGATGATCAAATAATCTGACTTTTAGTTTATTAATACATCCCTGCTTTGAAAAGGAGAAAAAAAAGAAAGCTTAATAGGCTTGAATAACAATTTCAGATGCACTCTGCGTGCAAACAACACTTAAAAAGCTGCTCCAAACTGACGAGGGGGAAAAATATATGGAAAACTAATGTTTTTTAACTTAGCTATCATTTAAACTTTTTGAGTAATTTGCTTGTTTGGATGTTACCAAAAACATTAACATGTTTATATATCTGTTGAATTCTTCTTACCTGTGGTACCAATTTTTAAGCCTGATAGGAAAAAACCAGCCTGTTCATGTTTTAAGCTCATGCACCAAAATAACACTTTAACTTGAACTAACATGAATCTGTTATGATCTAGTTTGGCTGAAGACTAAAACCAATATAGCTAAGTGGGGTGCTCATGGGGGAATGAAGTGAACACATTATGAAACATAATTCCTTCTAAATACTGCAGAAAAAGTTCCCAGAAAGAAATCCTGCTCTTTGAATTTTTGCCCTGTGTTTAGGTTCAGGCAGTTTTTTTCTGTGAAACTTTTAATATCTTTCTCTAGGTTTCTGGTTCCAATTTCAAGTGTAATCTGCAATGACATTACTGCTTATATTTTTGGATTCTTCTTTGGCAGAACTCCATTAATTAAGGTAGGTGCTTAGGCACTTCCTTGCTAACAAGCTCTTAAAATTTATAGCAATTTTGTTACTTGTTCAAAAACATGTTAATGGAAAAAAATACTTTACATGGTATTGCATGATTCATATCTTTGCTAAAAGAGCCCAACCTGCCTATCCTTTTCCTGAAAATTTGTACATGGGAAACTGGGATGAATGTGATTGTTGGCATTACAGGATAATGCAGTTTGAGCCTATTGCATCATTGTTTATAATTGCATTCTTTTCTGATTTCAGATGCAGGTTTGGCTGCATGCTTACTGCACAGAAACTGTAATTTGAAATTAGCCATTAGGTCACATATACCTGCTCCTCTAGTTGACTCAGAAGGGATCAAGCATTAATCTTCCTGTTCTGGTAGAATATGCAAGACCCCACAGAAAGCCATTAATTTTTTTCGTGATATTGCCATGTAAACTTTTGAGGATTTAGTTGGTTCTGATACTAAAATGCTCTTAAACTGATAATATGATAGAATTTAGTGGCAGCTTGGCATGCTGATCTCTAGTTTGCTGTATTGGTTATTCAGTCTGCAGAAAGCTGGTGTCTCCTGAGGAGCATCCCTAGCAGTGGTTGTGTCACACCCAGGTTTCTGGCACTATCTAAGTAGGCTCTTGCTTCTAGAGCTCTCCACAGAGCTGATGTGTGCTCGTGCAGGTCTCCCAGTCTTCTGCTTGAAGGGAATACTCTTCTATTTATCACATTCAGTGGCTGCAGCTGCTGACATTCAGCATTTCACACAAACCTTTGAAAAACAACGTAGGAGCTTAATTTTCACAAGCAAGATCAAGAACTACACAAGGGTGCAGTGATTTAAGTGATTGACTAACACTATCTCTTTTGTCCCTAGCTGTCTCCCAAGAAGACCTGGGAAGGGTTCATTGGAGGCTTCTTTTCCACTGTTGTATTTGGATTTATTGTAAGTAACCACAGGACATTCATAAAACCAAAGAATGCTTGTGTTTGGAAGGGATCTTTAAGATCATCTCGTTACAATCCCCCTGCCATGGACAGGAACACCTTTCACTGTCCTAGATTGCTCAGAGCCCATCTTAACCTGGTCTTGAACACTTCCAGGCATGGGAATTTCCCTGTATAGATTCAGTCTTTGTATTTTTACTTGAAATAACCAAATGTATCACTAATTTCATATCAAACTCCTGAAAGCCTCAGAGTTAGGGTGTTTTTTTTGCCTAGAGAATTCTGCCAATTCATAAGTAGCTGGAAAAAGTAGGCAAGATTTTAACCTCTCCTGAATAGATTATATTGACCATTTTTTGCCATTTCTCTTACAGTATCTGGAATAGTTTTATCTATTAGTTGCATCCTTATTTTGAAATTGAAGTTTATCAATAGCATTATTTTTGCTTTGGGAAGTAATCCTTCTGTGTTACATGCTTTGTAATGATATTTCTCCTGGAAAGCAATTTACTCTAATGATATGCACAGATGATAATACAAACATATGTAACTGTTGTGATAAGTAATTTGTCACCAAGGTCACTTGGGACAAGCAAAACTCATAATAGCCAAGCTTAGTAGAAGAGATATTCAAGTTTTAATGGACAAGCAAACTTCAAAAAATTATGAGCGGATGACATTTTTGGATTTTATAATACAAAAGATACAGTAGATACAAATCTGAGAGCTAGAAAAAGGAAAACAATTTGGGAAATCATCACTAAGCTCATTGAACATCTGCCTTGTTGAGGCATTCCCTAGTTTAAGCAGGCAGATTTGTCTCCATTCTGTGTCTCTTATTAGAAAGATTTTTATTACCCTGAGCTTGTGGTGATAAAACCATTCATTCAAGCATGATTTTTGATTGTAATAACAAATGCCTAATTCAAGAGTTCTTGTTTTGGTTTTCAGTTTTCCTATTTTTTGGCTCAACATCAGTACTTTGTCTGCCCTGTGGAATACAACAGTGAAACCAACAGATTTGTGACAGAGTGTGAACCTTCAGAGCTCTTCCAAATGAAGAAGTATTTTCTGCCACCATTACTTCAGGCTGTGTTGGGATGGGTAAGGAAAAAAGTGCAGGCTTTGGTTAAAATTGAAATAATTCTTCCCAGCTTAAATAGGTTGCCAAACCGTTTTAGAAGGGTATCTGAATGTTGGTAAAGCTTAAGGTGAACTGACTCAATACTATGAGCCTCTCCATTGCTCATACAGGGATGTCGTCACCCAGTCAGAATCACTGCTGGAGTCACCCAAGGGAACCTGCCTGTGTTCTCTTTGTGCTGCACATGGATGCTGCTTAAGCATTTGCAGACTTATTTTTGAAGAGCAACCTTTGAATTTTTTGTGGGAAGTGGACAAAGGCTTGTTATGGCCTGAATTAGTGGCAAGCTGAAGTAAGCCTGTAGAACTTAATTCTCTTTCAGCTAGTGTGTAACTGCTAGGATTGGAGTTGTACTCTCTTCACCACACAGCATCCTGTGTTAGTGCCCTTATTTCCATGCTGAATGAAGAAGTACTACCAGCAATAGTTACACGTAATACCCCTGGCCTTTAAATATGACCCTTTAAATATGTAAGCTAAAAATGCCTGCAACCATACGTATTGAAACACGGTGTTAATTATTTTTCTTGTAGGAAACGGTGAATATGTACCCATTTCAGATGCACAGCTTTGCACTGTCAACATTTGCCTCATTAATTGGGCCATTTGGAGGATTCTTTGCCAGTGGATTTAAAAGAGCTTTCAAAATCAAGGTACGTAATTAATCCTGTAAGCCTCTAAGTTTTGTTTTGGTTTTCTTTGGATTAGATTAATTGGTGGGTTAGGAGTTAGGGTTTTTTTTTTAATCCTTCATTGTAGTTGTGTTTCTACAAGTTGCAACAATGTTTTGACTGGCTTTTAGTATCAGAAGCAGGACTGTTTTATCAGATGTGTGTGTGATATTCAAACTTTGCATAGTCAGCATGTGACTTCAGTGCTGGAAATCTAAGAATAATTTGGTTACATAGTTTGGTCGATAATTACTCTTCCAAATCATGGTGCAAAAGTGGCTTAGGCAAGCAAGATGTGAGATATTATACTTGACATGAAAGGCAATCTGTAGAAGTGCTGACAGTGGTTTACCCTTCAGATTTTGGTTTTACCAGTGGTATTGGTGTCACAGGCAGATGCTGGTGTGTCAGGCTCACAAAAGCATGAGATGTTTGGCTGCCTTTGCCAATACAGTGCTGCCTTGTAACAGGAGTGTGTATTGGCAAATTATGTGACCTGCTACCCTCTGTTTATTGCAAGGTGTGTGCTGTCACTTGTGGCAATGCTGTCCTTGGCTGGTATTAAATGGCAGCAGGAGTTTGGCAAGAGGGCAGCCCCAAATTTCTCCCGACCTTCTTTATGTCTTGGTAGGACTGCTGGAATTCTTACCCTGTTGCTTGTTGTCATTCATGTTGCTGTTCTGTATGTCCACCAAGCTGGCATGTGCTTTGCACAGAAGTGTGTAAACCTCTCTGTTTGTGCTGAACTCCTGTACGTGTGCTTGTACTTACCCCTCTTTCTCATGCTGGTCCCAGCAGCTTGCCCAGCACTTTGCTGGCCACAGCACTCTCGTACCTGTACAGCCACATAGCAAAAGACTGTTAGTGTGAAGAAGGAATTTGGGATGAAAATAATGCTGCTGAAAAGCAGCACTTATTCTTAAAGTAGAACATAAAAAAGTAGATTCCTTTTAAAACTTATGGGCCCCAAAGTGATGACTTAAGGACTGTTGGGAAGTCGGGGGTATTGTGGAATTGCTGTTGAAGGCACTACACTCCACGCCTGCCCCACACTAACTTGCTGGCAGTAGCCCCACACAACTGAGGTCAGGATTTTCACTCAGCAAGGACACGAGTGAGTGTGGTTGACAGAAAGGATGTCTGAAGCTATTTTGATTGATAAAGCTGTTCTATAGACAAGATAGGTAACACAAAGGTAGTGTATTGAGCTTTGTTTGCATCAGAAATAATTTTTTTAAGTAGTGATCCTTTTTTACAGTGTGTTTTTGATTCTGTTAGATACATTTCTATTGTTTGCACATATTATGGTTTTTAACTATGGTAGAGGATAAAGCAAAAAAGGTATTAAAGAGGAGAATTAGATTCTGCAGAGGCAAGAAACAACAGCCAGTAGCTTAAGAGGTTTGTTATAAAGTGAAGTGTGTATAGGCACACAAGTGTTCTCAGTACTGGCACACCTGCACCTGACCTACTGCTCTCCTCTTGTGTGATACCGTGGACAAATTCCTGCTTCTCCTCTTTTTCTTCTCACCCCTTGGCTCGCCTTTCTAGTTAAAAACTCCTTTAGCAAAGGAGCCTCTTGCTAACTTTTGGCTCCATGCAGTGAAACCATGGCTTACTTGCAGCCCTAATGTGCTGCTGCCAAGTGATAACATCGTTTGTGTATTTTGTGGGAGCCACTGACCATCTTTTTTGTTCTTCTTTCCCCTTCTTGTCCTTCACACCCAAAAGGATTTTGCAGACACAATCCCTGGGCATGGTGGGATAATGGATCGCTTTGATTGTCAGTACCTGATGGCCACTTTTGTTCATGTCTATATCACCAGTTTCATAAGGTAAGGACTTTTTACAGTATTAACTACTCAAGCATGCACGGGAGCTGTGCCATAATGAATGCATAGGGAATTATGTTAGCACAGCAGAGATTGCAGGTTGCTAAATAGGATTTATCCAATCACTTCAAATACAGGCCTATTAAGAAAACAGTGTCCCTGCCTAGGATTTGTGTTGGGTTCAAGTTATGCCTTAATATTTCTGTGACTGCTGTTGAAGGTAACCAATGTATCTGAAATACCAGAAAGTTTTGTGTAGCAGCCTATTAGAAGTTTTAATAGAATTTACTGATTACAGAAAGGTGTAGGATAGGGTTTCAGGCAAGAGGATTGTGCAGCATCTGCTTTCCCTGTGTGGTTCCTAAAGAACCTGTAGGTTGTGAGAATGCAGTTCTTCCTATGAGTTTCAATATTTCTCAGTTGTTTGGCTTGGGATTTTCTGTTTAAGATGAAAACACTATAGTTAAAGGGGTCAACTTCCTAAAATATTGCTCAACTTCCCTGAGTCACATCAGCTTTCAAGAAGAAATCGTGGGAATCACAATTCTCTTACAACAGACATTTTAGTTTCTGAAGCAGGGGTGGATCAAGGGGCCGAATCAAGACATGTCCTTCGTTTTGTAAATGCATATAGCTAAATAATTATTAGATACCTAATCAGCAGCAGATTCTTTGCCTTATATTTGGTTCATCTTAGAAGTAGATTGTAAGTGGCTAGCTAAAAATGAGGCTGATATTTAGAAAAGCTTGGTTTAATTTGCAGTTTTCTTTATTGACTTGGCCAATTTCCCATTTAGTTCAGTAGTACGTAGCTTATCTGGCAGGCAACAGATACAAAATTAAGATCTGCTACTAAAAAACATGGATTACAGTGATGAAGGATGAATCAAGGAATCTTATTTGTCATAAGCCTTCTTAATATCCCCATTTGACAGCAAATAGAAATGCTTTTTAGTTTCTGTTTATATTGAGCTAAGAGTATGCTTTGCCAGTAATGCTGGCCCATGCATCCTGAGGAGACAGACTGGGAGAAATTCATTAACTTGGTGCCCTCAAGAAGGGAAAAGGGAAGGCATTGTTTGGGCAGCAAGAAGAAATCTAGAAGACTCTTTAGAGCTGTGATCACCAAAATAATTTATTTTTTTCATTGACAGGGGTCCAAATCCCAGCAAATTACTGAAACAGCTGTTGATACTTCAGCCTGAACAGCAATTAAGTGTGTATAAAACCCTGAAATCTTACCTCGTTGAAAAAGGGATCTTGCAGCCATCCCTAAGAGGGTAGTCTGTCAAAACAGATGACTAGAAGAAAACTCGATCTACAAGAAGCCTGTGGAAAAACGTTGCAAAAGTGCACATAAATAATGGCTAAAGGAAGAGTAGTTTGTAGTCTGGAAAAGGTGAATGTTTCCTGAAATGAATGTGAATGCTGTGACTTCCTACTAGGACACTAAAGACCTCTTACTCCTAAAATAATTCAAATGCTTACAAAGTAATGTTACACATGCTGTGTATTTTAGTTCCTAGGTGGATGACAGCAGTCTTTGTTCAGCACCCAGCCTGACACTCTTTGTATTTGAGAAAAAAAATGGAATTCACTGTAAGTTTTTAATGAATTATTTAAAGATGCATATCTTAGCAATATGTTTTTGGTCTCCAATGGTTACTGAAGTGTAAACACATCAGGGAGGCAGTAACTTCTGTATAAGCTGATGCTGAAATTACTGCTGGCCAAAAAACACTTATTAGCCTGGTCAAAGAAGTACTTGGAGCCTGCTGTATCAGACCACCTTAATTTACTTAGTTGTTATGAAGATAAAGCTAGATTTAAAGAGCTTTCTTATGAAGCCATTTCATGCTTTCAAGAGAAAAGTGTATTTATGGAAATACAGCTGGGCATTGAAATACAGTTGAGCAGTTCAGGCTGTGGAGCTGCTTTTTTGTTGTTGTTAATATTACACATCATAAACAAGTGTGTAGCTCCAGGAGTAGAGATTACCTGAGAAAACAGAATTCTGCAGCCCAATAAACAGATCAGGGAGAATCTGAAGCTTAAGTCCCTCATTTCCTTGGCTAGGTCAGTGTCTGAAGACAGTAATTCAAGCCTTATTCCTTGTGCCTCTTAACTGCTGTGTAGAATTGGGATATTTCCTTCTTTTTAAAAGCACTTTGAGGTCCTGAGTAAAAAGTGAAGTTTAAGTGGTGTGTATCAGTGTGTTACTCAGTGAAGGCAGGAACTTTTATCTCATGAATGTGCACAGTGCAAGACAGGATGTGTGGTTCTTCTGCTGTGTGTTATTATTTATTAAGAAGATCCTCAAGCAAGCCTGGGTAACCACAGAGGGGTTTGAATGGAGAATTTTTACAGAAAGCAGCTATTCTGTAGGTTTAGTGGGATATATGAGGAGAATTAATGCTCTATTATTCTCAGTCCTAGTTGTTTTACAACTTTTTTCATCATGTAACATGTCTTGATGCAAATAAAAATATGAACTTTTTCTGAAAGGACAAAAATTACTGCTGTACAAACAGAAAGCACAAATGCCAATGTTGTTTTCATATACTGTAAATTGATACAATTTCATTTTTCCAGCTAACTGTAAATACGTTTCTCTACATACTGATGCCACATCTATGTGTGTGTATATAAATTATTAAAAGATATATGTATATATACTAAAAATGAAAATTTAAATGGTTGGTGCTACTTGAGGATACAACCATGGAGAAAATCACTTGAGTGAGTGATAAGATGTATCTGTAAAATTCAAACTGCTTTTTGTTGAACACCGTGGAGCTGAGACCACTGTGCACTCTGTTTTGCACTTGGGCTTGTACAGCTTATGTATGGAAAGGCACCTCCTTGTACATTGAACAAAATCCAGGTCTAAAGTAATTCCTGTTGATGTCAAGTATTGACAGAGTTAAATTATGTGAGACTGTATTGAAGGAACACTCCAAAAGGTGGAAAGCATCACCTCCTACTTGTCCATCAGTGGCTCTGTGGCTTGGCTTGTTGGTTGGAGGGGACTGAAGTTCAGCCCTCACTCCGGATAGAGCATAAACTGAAGTTAAAAGGCAGCACAGCTGCCTTTGGAAAGGGGATTGTAAAAGAAGGGAAGAGAAAATGAGAGGGAAACCAAAGTAAAATATCTTCAAAACTAGCTTTTAGATGTGGCTTTGGTTATGTATGGGACTCTGGTAGATGTTATGATAAAACGCAGCCATACTGGAACTAGTATATCTTTATCCTGGATATTCAAAAAAATCTAAATATTTAAAAATTATATAAAGAATATATATGTAAAAGGATAATTGTTACTTCAGAAACTTGAAATTTTTAGTGTAATTTTATAGCATGTACAATAAGGAAGTTAAAATATATTTTAGTATTTAATACAACAGAGCCTTTGAAATTAATTGCTATCTATACATAGCCCTACAATAGAAAATTCAACACTGCAATTCCGCTTTTCAATGTTAAAATGAAGATGGGATCACCTCTGAACTCATTCATCAGTTTTCTAGACAGAGTAATAGCTTCCCTCTGGTTTAGGCTTGGAGTAAATATGGCTGAGCAGGATCTGTCACTGTGAAGTGACATCTGTGCTTGGTTACTATAAAGAGAATTTACCACACTGGCTACTTCTGTTAGTTCAAGCACTGCAGCCTGATCAACAGGGAAGTTTAACTTTTTACACCAGTGATTCTTTTCACTTGCACTTTTGTCCCAAGTGGCTATAATTACCTGCTGAGCAAAAAAAAAGAAAAATGTATATTCTGTAAATATTGTAAATGGTATGAGCATTTAATGTCTGTTTTAGTTTGACTGTTTCAATCTTTCATTGAAGCAGATGTTGTAAAAAAAAATAAAATAAAATTGGGACAGAAGTCCTCCTGTCTTCTATTTCCTATAGCATGTACAGTGGGTGGAGTTTTCTTAACAAGAATTTATATTCCTTTAGCTTCATTTACATTTATTTTTCTTAATAGAAAGCCTGCTATTAATTTCCAGCCTTTTGCCCTTCAAGGATTCAGACCATCCATGTCTGTTGCTGAAACTTTTACAATGTGTCTCATGTCCCAAGACATTCAAGCCTGTCATCTTTTCCTAAAGGTGCTCACTCCAGCAATATTGCTATAGACCTGTCAGTAGTCACCATTTGTGGTGCTGATGGGGTGGCAGCTACCTCTCCCTGCTTTCCTGCTCCTTCTAAGTCTTAGATTTGAGGTCCTTCACCTCCTACAGTCTCAGACAATCCAGGTAAGAAATGCATCTTACTTTTAAATTACACAGACTGTAACATCCGTTAAACACTCATCCTCAGCCAGTTGTGTGTGTGCTGTGCACCTCCTTGGGTTTTAGAAAACTTGTGGGGAAGCACAGAGCTTTCCTGTGGTCTGCATCTACTTCCTAATGGTCTTCTGAGGAAAGGAAGGGGAAAATTAGCAGCAAGTTTTCTTCTGCTAGTCAGATAATGTTTGGGACTGATACTTAGACAGAGTCCTTTTGTCCAGCTGGTACTACTCCCTGCACATAGCTAAGTTGCAATTTCCCTTTCTCTTGCAAGTAGTTTCCCAATTATAAAATGGATATCCAGTTCCTTGTTTAGCAATTTCAAATTGCATGAACCTAGGCATGAGTCCTGTATCTGACAGGATGCCAGAAACAGGTGGGAATGTGTCACCCATAAACACACCAAATTTAGCTTGGAAAATCCCCTTGAGATGATCAAGCTAGCCATTAGCCCAGCACTCCAAGTCTCCCATGAATGTACAGCTGAGTACTACAGACATTGGATACATACTGCACACTGACTTCTCAATACTGATGCTTGTTCTTGATAAATTATAGGCACACGTTTTGATCCCTAAAGAAACAGGTGCCAAAGACGGTATTATAAAGATTTTGTTAGGATGCACATACCCTTTGCAAGTGATTATGTAAAGGCAACATATTTTCACAGGGAAGTCAAGCTGTAAGCTTTAACTCTCTTTAATTGCCACCAGGTGCCTGGCACTTGTCTGTGTCCAGGTGCAGTAGAAACAATTTGCTTCCTCAAGTGGTTGCTGCTCCCATTTGAAGTGATTGGGCCAGTTGTCCCCAGCTCAGCAGGAACTTGAGTTTTGAGCTAGTCCCACAGAGTTTTCAGAGCAAGAGGGTGAATTTTCACTTCTGCTGTTGGGACCCTGCTCCTTGATTGCAGGAAGTGAAATACTTGTACTATCTGGCAGATATCATGCACACCTCTAAAGAAAACATACCGAGAGCTCTAGTTGCCCAATAGTGGCTTATATTACCTACCTAGCTGGGGCTTATCACTGGGGGTTGTATGCACTTGAAGGGTGTGTGTAGCTCTGCATACTTTGACCTTGCTTCTGATGTGACAAACTATGATACAAGCATAAGCTATTCAGGGTCAGGGAGAAAAGCAAGCTCTGCCAGACTCCATGCTGTGTCATGTCCAGCTGCACAAAACAAGTTTCTGACTTCAAATTCAGATGGAAGCACCTACACGAGCATGTCTGTTGGTCCAGCTGGTCCCATGGACACCAAGGACGAGCCACATACCCAAGGCAAGTGTTGTCCAAGGAAGGGCAGGCCTGTTCCAGCCATCACAGAGAGCAGCACCCAGCTCAGCTCCTCCACACCCACAAGCACTGACCAGGCAGCATCTGTTCCTTTCTGGGAAGAGCTCCCAGTGCCTGGAGTGCAGGCAGGAGCTTGCATGATGACCACACAGCTCCTTGGAGACAGATCTCCTTTCCGGCCCCTGGCATGCCCACAGGAGCAGGAGCGGCAGTGCCCTGATCCTCCAGGTGCCTGGAGATGGCTGCTCCAAGCCTCAGCAGCATCCTCTGAGAGAGTGACACAGGGATGGATGCAGGGATGGTGCCTCAGGCACCTGGCTGTCCCCAGACCATCCTGCTGCCAGGCTGTTCTTGGCCATGTCTTCGTAACACCAGTCTGTGATTCCCCTTCAGACACACTGCAATTAGATCTGGTTCATTGTTGTACCACACACATTTTACAAATAGACTGTATTTTATATGTATTTGTATATAATAGGTTATCATTTTTCTTCAACAAAACTGTCTGTTTATCCCAATTAACTGAGTTGTGAAGATAAAAGAGAAAATTGATTCAAAACCAAAAATGCTGTTTCAATATGGTTTCTTATATCTTGCATGGAACACCTGCACTGGGAATGGAATCAGGTGCCAGGGCTTTGTGTGAGGGGCCCAGAGACCCCTGTGACACTGCGGGGCCTGGCCTTGGCCAGGGGCACTGAGAGAGCACAGAGCCCCAGGGTGCTGCTCCCAGGACAGCCCTTCCACAGGAGGCTGCATCTGCCCTGCAGCCCCTGGCTGCTCTGCAGCAGAGGGGTCAGACACAGACATGGAGAACCATGTGAGGAATGCCAGCTCCCGGATACCTCAGGGGCTGCCGAGACTGGACTGGATGCACAAGGTGAGGGAGGGGCAGGAGGGACAGGCCGGGGTGGGATGGGGCTGCATGGAGCTGCCTGGTGCTGGGGCTGGGCTTGCTGGCACTGTGAGGGACGCTGTGCCAAGACAGCTGCCTCCATCCCACTCCTCTTCCTTCCTGGAGGTGGGACAAAGGCAGCCAGAGGGAGAGCCAGGCCCGGGCCTCATCCCAGCACGGGGACAGGCTGCCACTGCTGCCATGGAGCTCGCAGGATGGCGGGAGCCACCCGAGCACCAAGAGCCCTCCGCAGCGGCTGCAGTGGAGCGGCTGGGCCCGTCCCAAGCACGGAGCTCCGAGGAGAAATGCCAGCCTGCCATGGCAGCAGGAGACGCTGGAAGAGACCTCCCATAGCAGGAGGAGCAGCTTCCAACCCCGACACGGATGCAGGGCTTGATGGGTCGAGGACAGCCGGGCCATCCCGCTGCCAGACTACTCTTGGCTGTGTGAGACCAGCCTATGATCCCCCTTCAGACACACCATAATTACCTCTGTTTCATATTTTTACTACAAATACTACACAAATAAAATTTATTGCGCATATCTATATCTTAACCTAAACTGTTGATTTCTCCGATTTATCAGAGTTGTGTGCATACAAAAATTGTTTCAAACACAAAAAGCTGAGATAAAGTACAATTTTAAATTTCACAGGGTAATTTTATTACCTCTGAAGACGGTATCTGCAGGCATCAGAACTATCTGTCTTATAATTCGTATATCTGCTTAAGGTATAAGAAAAGAGGGATAAAATGTTTTTGTATCATTTCTTCTGTCTGCCGTGGAAGGTGTGCACTGGGAGCAGGGCCTGGGCTCAGCTGCCCGGGCTTTGTGTGAGGGGCCCAGAGACCCCCGTGACACTGCGGGGCCTGGCCTTGGCCAGGGGCATTGAGGGAGCACGGAGCCCCAGGGTGCTGCTCCCAGGACAGCCCTTCCACAGGAGGCTGCATCTGCCCTGCAGCCCCTGTTGCTCTGCAGCAGGGGGGTCAGACACAGACATGGAGAACCGTGTGAGGAATGCCAGCTCCCGGATACACCAGGGGCTGCCGAGACTGTGCAAGGTGAGGGAGGGGCAGGAGGGACAGGCCAGGGTGAGATGGGGCTGGATGGAGCTGCTTGGGGCTGGGGCTGGGCTTGCTGGCACTGTGAGGGATGCTGTGTCAAGGCAGCTGCCTCCATCCCACTCCTCCTCTTCCTCCTGGTCTTGCTTCCCAAGGGTGCGTCACAGGCCTGGAGAGCCAGGCCCAGGCCTTGTCCCTCCATGGGGACAGGCTCAGACTGCTCCTCCACCCACAGAGCTCGCAGGATGGAAGGAGCCTCTCAGCCATCATGTCAAGCAAGTGGAAGCCTCTGCAAGGGCTGGAGAAAACTGGCCAGTCCCATCTCAGGTGCTGGGCTCCACAGAGGAATGCCATCCTGCCAAGGCAGCCTGGAGGAGAAAGAGCTCCTAAAGCAGGAAGGCAAGGAGCAGCTTGCCTCCCTGACATTGTCTTGGTGGCCCCATGGCAGACTCCATGGCAGACTAATTATGATTAGATCTAATCTGTTGGGCAGGTGACTGCCAAGGACAGGAGGGAACAGGATGAGATGGGACAGGATGTGACAGGGGGATGAGCCTCCCTCTGGTCAGGGCCAGCTGCTGCACTGCACCACTGCAGCCCCATCATCTCCCACAGCCCTGTCCCTGCTGCTGCTGCTGCTGCTTCCAGGTCTCCAGCAGGCAGTTCCTAGAGGGAGCCAGGTGACCTTTACAAATAACAGAATCACTGAATCACATAGAATCACAAATATTAGGATTAGAAGGGATCTCAGGAGATCATCCAGTCCAACACTCTGCCAAGGCAGGGTCACCTTGAGCAGATTACACACGTAAAAGTTCAGGTGGGTTTGGAATGTCTCCAGACGGGGAGACTCCACAACCTTCCTGGATAGCCTATTCTAGGGCTCTGCCACCTCAGTGTAAAGAAGCTCTTAGTGAAGCTGAGGAAGAGCTTCTCTAGAAATGCCCCTCTCTCCTTTCTCACCTTCCAGGGGAATGCATTTCTCAACCCTCGGCGGCCATTGCCAACAGGCCTAGAGGGGCTGGGGGCCATTTCGAGCATGCAGAAGGTGCTGCAGTGGCTTGAAGTCTATGTTCCCACTGATCCAGGGACCTTGGCCAAGGAGGATGAGGACAGCGAAAACAAGGCTGACAAGGAGCAGTCCCATGAGATATTGGAAGAGGACATCACATGTCCAGTGCCCTCAGAGACGTGGGAAGACAGCAGCCCAAGCCAAGATGTGTCAGAAGAGGACAGTGACCAAGACCTTTTTCAGTGGGAAGAGGATGAGAACAAAGCAGCAACAGGAGATTCTATCAGCAAACTGCAGAGCATATATCCTTCCCTGGCTGATTCCATGAACACCAAGGATGAGCCAGCCACATCCCCAAGTCTAGCATCACACCAGCGAGGAAAGGCCAGTGGCACCACACCCACAAGCACTGGCCATACACCATCCACTCCTTCCTGGGAAGTGCCCTCAGTGCCAGGAGTGCTGTCACCCTCACAGCCCCCTGGAGACAGATTTCCTTCCCTCACAGCCACCCACACCCCGGTGCAACAGCAGCGACCATCCCTGTTCAGGAGGGCACTCAGGGCTGTGTGCAGGATGTTCCTGGGCATGCAGCGCCCACGGGAGCAGGAGCAGCAGGGCCCTGCTCCCAGTGCCAGGCAGAAGCCTGGTGATGACTGCTCCGAGCCTCAGCAGCATCCTCTGAGAGAGTGACACAGGGATGGATGCAGGGATGGTGCCTCAGGCACCTGGCTGTCCCCAGGACATCCTGCTGCCAGGCTATTTTTGGCCATGTCTTCATAACACCAGTCTGTGATTCCCCTTCAGACATTATGATGAACTCTAGTTCATTTTTATCACACGTATTTTGCAAATAGACTGCATTTGTATATGTGTTTGTATATAATAGGTTATAATTTTTCTTTAATAAAATTGTCAGTTTAGCCCAATTAACTGAGTTGTGTGCATACAAAAAATTGGTTCCACACAAAAATCTGAGAAAAAGTACAGTGTTACATTTCAGAGGATATTATTATTACCTCTAAGCAGATGACAGCTCCTGCAGGTATCAGAACTATGTGTCTTATAGTTCTTGTATCTGCTTAAGAAGGACCTCCTGCAGCAGGAGGGCAAGGAGCAGCTCTTGTCTCCCTGACATGGTCTTGGTGGCTCCATGGCAGACCCAGTGCCATGGATGGGATGGGGATGGGATGGGGATGGGATGGGGATGGGATGGGGATGGGGATGGGATGGGATGGGGATGGGCCTCCCTCTGCCCAGCCACTGCACCACACCACTGCAAACCCATGAGTATAAGGCATGCCTGCACTACACTGAGACGTCCTAAATAGACAACACCAGTATGTGGCCTAGCATGAGCTGAAAATTATGAAGTCAGAAGAGTATTTGGAGTGTCCTGAGGAAGGCTCTGGCCTTATGCTTTTGGTGTCAACTGCTTAATGTCAGTGTTGGGCACAGGACACTAAGGTGAGGCTTGATTGGATTGAATACATCCTATTTTTCAATGGACCCTCCTTTTGCTCTCTAACATTTCATCTCCCTTCTTAATCTCGGTTTGTAATACTCAGAGTGTAGGCTAAATAATAAATGTGTTTCACCTGCAAACAGCCACACTTTGTGGACCCAGTTTTGTGGCAATTACTCAGACTGAACTTGTTTTTTTCCCCCTCTTTTGAACAGAGCGATTCAAAGAAACAGACTTTGCCTTCTCCACGAGCATTTCACCAGGTACCAGCAGGACCGAAAACCTCTCCCGGTCTGGTTCGGTGCCACTAGGGGTCCCTGCTGTCCACGCATCTCCGCGCACTCCCCCTCCAGCCTCATCCCACTCCCTCCCGTCTCGGCGGCAGGAGCAGCGGGATCGGGAAATAAAGGAGACCTTATCACTCTCTAGAACTACCTGAGAAAAGGGTGTAGTGAGGTGGGATGAGTCTTTTCTCCCAAGCAGCAAGCAATAGGATGAGCTACACCAGGGAAGATATAGCTTGGGTATTATGTAACTTTCTTCACTGAAAGAATAGTCAGCAGCGGTAGACGTCACAGGAATAAAGTTCAGCTTCTACTGGGCAAAGCTGTGTCTCAGCAGACTTTTAGTTGCACCAGGGGTACGCTGTTTTGAGGTCGGAAATCTGGATGCCATGATGTGTTTGGGGATTTCAGGATAATCTTGGTAGCTTCCTGTACATCCTAGACCCCCTTAAATTTCTGGTCAGAATACAGTGTCTTTTGGTACTGTGATTTATAGTGAGGTACCTCCTGCTGCTGAAGAGAGAGAACAAATTCTTCTCTCTTGAGAGCCAAGCAAGGACCATCATTCCCTCCACATCCAGCAGTGGGGCAGGGATGTAGCCATCACCCCTCCTTGTCTGCTCCAATGTACAACAGTGGCCAGCTCAGGTTCCAGTATCTGTACCATGTCAGGAATGAGACCCTGTCTCCCATAGTGGTTGTTTGTAGCAGAATCCTATGATGCAGAGGTTGTTTGAGAAGGAGACTCCATGTTTAGTTATCCTAAAGGCCAAGGCATTTACCTCCAAAGCTGCCCAACTCCCAATGCTCTCTCTGTCTTGGGAAGCAATCTTATTTTTCTGGTCTCCTCTGGAAAAAGCTGTCATTGCCACACACTGCATGCCAAGCAACTCAGAGGGGAGTATGTGGCAGGCAGATCTGGGTTTGGTGTGTTCAGGATAAGCATAGATATGCAGGCTAATCCTCAGGCTGAAAGAGAGAAAGTTTTGAGTTGTCCCAAAAGCAGGACTTCGTGAACCTGGGGAGCTTTAATTTGAAAGCTCGTGGGCATTTGTGTTGTCAAAAATTTTCAGGATCAGTTAGCAGGAATCCTGCAGAACACATATCTGGATTTGGGCATTTAAATACCCTTTAACCTTTCTGTTTGTCTGAGCAAAAGTGACTTTAAATGTATTTTGAGATTATGGCTTCCCAAACATGCAGCAAAGGCTAAATGAAACTCTAGATTTCACATTAACTGGAGCAGGCTTAATCGAAACATATCATGTTGATCTGAAAGAATTTTTTTATCTTGATGGATTTTCTTCTAAAGGCTTTTATACCCAGGCACTTGAGCAAAGTGGCCAAATTGCTCCTACCCTATACAATCAGTACTACTTCAAGGCTAAGCATACTTAGCAAATAGAAAGGAACAATTTAGGTTTTCAACTTGGGCTCAAGGCTGTCTGACACCTTGTTACTAAACAGTTTTTCCCATACTTGAATGGCCTTCCTCTCTTCAGCAAAAATTAATTTCCAAACCAGTCCCAAGCTAGCTAATTTCAGCTTCAAACAAAAACTAGGGAGGCTACTTGGCAAAGAGAATGAAGGTAAGGGGAGGCTTTTTCCTTCAGCTTGCAGCATCCTTGGCTCTTCTAAAGCCAGCTGTACTTTCAAAAGCAGCATGTAAATTTGACCTTAGCTCTGTTGTAAACTGACAAATTATAGTCATTATGCAACTAAAGTAATTTCACATTGCAAAAATACATGTTTACAAACACTTCCTATTCAAAGGCAAAAGAAGGCACAGCTAGAAAAGAAATTGTTTAAAATCTTAGTAGGTGACATGGATGGTGGGATTGAGTGCAGCCTCAGCAAGTTTTGGCAATTACACCAAGCTGTGTGGTGTGGTGGACAAGCTGGAGGGATGGATGCCATCCAAAGGGACCTTGACAGTTTTGAGAGATTTGGGCCCATGTGAACCTTATGAAGTTCAACAAGGCCAAGTGCAATATCCTGCACCTGGGTCAGGGCAATCCCAAGAGCAAATACAGGCTGGGCAGCAAAGGGATTCAGAGCAGCCCTGAGGAGAACTGGCCATGTTGGTGGATGAGAAGCTTGATGTGACACAGCCACGTGCACAGAAAGCCAAATGCGTCCTGGGCTGCATGAAAAATGACATAAGCAGGTAAAGGGAGGTGATTCTGTCCCTTCTCCTAAGATCCCACCTTGAGTACTGTGTCCTCAACATGAGAAGGACATGGAACTGTTGGAGGGAGTCTAGAGGACATCACAAAAATCATCAGAGGGCTGGAGCACTTCTTCTATGAAAACAGACTAAGAGAGTTTGGGTTGTTCAGCTTGGAGAAGGCTCTGAAGAAGCCTTTTAGTCCAGTTTTGAAAAGGGCTGCAAGAGAGATGAAGAGGGACTTTTTATAAGGGCATGCAGTGATAGAAAAAAGAAGAATGGCTTTAAACTTCCCATGCCAGGAAGCATTCAAGGCCAGGTTGGATGGGACTTTGAGCCCCCTGATAGGGTGGCATTGAAAAGAGTGCGAGTCTGTAGGCATTGGTGTATTTGACCTCATTTTTAAACCAAGGACAAAGTCCTCTGAAACTTTGGCTAGAAGACAATGTAGTATTTGCCTTCTGCCTTCTCTTAAACAATTTGTCAGCATTGAGGTTATCATGTTCATTCATCTGGTATGCAGCAAATGTAATTGCCACCCTTTTTGAACAGAGGTTGTAAGAAAAAGCAGCTTGTAGATTTCTGCTGCTTTTAAGCTTTTTTTCTGTGAAAGCTCCTATACAGCAGGATAAAAGAATGGCCTGTCTGCTGCAGGTGGCATCATCCCTAGCCACCAGACCACAAAGTGTAAATCCCTAGGAGAAAGCCTTAAGAAATTTTTTATTTCTTTACAGTGTAGAAATCCACCCCAAAAGGTCAGAAGAAAGCATTTGTCAGAATCAGACAAGGTTCTTTTGTGTACTTCATGGTCGGTTTTTAATTTATGCAGAGATTTGGCATGTCTTCAGGACAAGGATGATTTATTCAAGCCACTGATAACACTAACTACAAACAAATCCTTCTGGTTCATGGTTGTTTAGTTTTGTGGCCAGAGCATCTGTATACTCACAGTATGTGAAAAAGGTCCCAATTGTCTGATAATTTGAATGCTCCTGGGCTAAAAACTTGCAAAACAGATTTGAGGCAATTTTGTCCAGTCTCTTTCATCCCTGTCCTTTGCCTGCTTGAAGGGCTCACTTAAAAACAGTCAAAAAGGGAATGTTGCCCGAGAAACACTTTTTCTTAACTGCCTCACCTGGAAGTTATCTGTCTTTAGCTGTGCTGTAAGACAGAAACAGCTTCCAATTTACACACTCCCATGCCTGAAAACTTTCACAGATGAGCATTTATGCTCAGTGATTTTTTGTTTTCATGCCACTGCCAGACAAAGAAGGTGAGAACTTTGAAAACCTCTCTGGAAGAATCTTAAGGGGTAGGAAGCCAAGCAGTGTAACTGAGCAATGGTTTTTACATGATGTAGCCCTTCAGTGTTAAAATTCAAGGCAGGAAACCACCACGAGGGTGCAGTGGTAAGGCAGCCTTTGCTGGCAGAAAGCTTTAATTCCCTGCTCCTGTTCTAAGGGGTCAGATGATGATCTTTACATCGGCTCACTAAAGGAAATAATTTAAACATAATTAACTCGAGCTAACACTGAAACTCTTGGGAATGGGATGGTGTTCATTGCAAGGGGAGGTTTAACTTGCTCTTTATCAGGGGTGTGATATTGTTTGAATTAAGACAAGTCTTAATTAAACTTGACCTAAGTGAGAACACAGTTGGGTGAATAATAGGACATTTGCTCAGACTGTAGTTTAGTGTACTTCTAGAGCGGAGAAGGACTAAACTATTGCTTTGCTCAGGATTAATATAGCAACTTTTTTATTATTGTTATTAAATGATGTGCAACCTCTCCATTGCTTAAGCCTGGTTTTCACATTCTTCTTTCAGTATTTGTTTTTTGGGAAAATGCATTATAAATCAACCTTGTCATCATTCAGCTTTGTTCTCTCTCTAGCCATCAGTAAAGAGGTTATTTTATATTTATCTTTTTAGATATGCTCTAAAGATGGACATTTGTTTGTGGGGGGGGGTTAATTAAAAAAACCCACACAAAACACTAAAACAGAAATGTCTACAGCAAGACTTTTGAGGAGAAACCTGGAAATCAAGTGTATTCACATAGGAAGAGACTGACAGCTGAATGCAGTATTTTGAAAAACAGTACAAAAAACTAGTTTTTTAGGTTTTGGACTAAAAAACTAGAATATACTTTGGTAGTTCAAATGAAACCTGTCTCCTTTAGACAGAAAGACTAAGCTAGATGCTGAGCTGCTCTCAATGTCTTTAGAAGTTGCAGCTGCAAGTTGCAGTCCTTGGCACTGAGGATGGCTTTGCAGAGTGCACCTACTTGGTGGTTCCACAGAGCCACGAGTACCTGATCCAAAATCCACCCAGCCAAGAGAGTGCAGTATAATGCCTAAATTAGCTGTATTCAGAGACAAAACTCCCCAAACCTGAGGGAAAGATGACACTTTGCCAGAACTAGCTATTTAAAACACTAAGTGAGTTTCTACCTTATGACTCCATCTAGGTGCAACAACTTGAAAATCAAGTAATCTACTGAGGTGCCACATCTTTTTTTTCACAAAAGCATGGAAATATCTCTGCAATTTTGGGGCAGATCATCTTTCTGAATTGGCCACTTACACTTCTCACATGCTCATTGAGCCAAAAAAAAAAAAAGGCTTTTCTGTGTTTTGGAAAGAGAATGTTAGAGGAAGCAGATGAAGGTTTTTCTGTTTTTCCTCTATGGACTGAAATTAAAGCAGTTGTGCAAAATAGCCAACTCTGAGATCTGTCTCCATGATCAGGAAGGAGCACACAGCATTTCCCAGCTGAAGCTGGCCAGCCTGGTTGGACCTGCTCAAGCACACAAATTATATTCTCCAGGCCATCTCCATTAGAAAACATTCCCATCTCCCACAAGCTCTGTCCCCTTCCTGGTGGCACCTGTCTCTTGCAAGCAGCTCTCACCCCCTACAATCCACCTTCAAAATAATCACCTCTGCAGCCTGCTGGGCACAATTCCTCTTGCTCTGAATCACTTGGTGCAATTAGGACAAGGTGAGTCTGGCCTCAGTTCAGCCTTCTGGCTGGTGGTGAGAAGGTGCTGGGATGCTGTGTAGGCCAGGAATAGTGTTTTGGTGAGCTGGGGATACTGTGAGGCCACGTTGCATTGCCCTGGAAACAGTGAGAGCCCTGCTCTGGAGGCTGCTCCACAAACGGCTGCTGGTGGCAATAGGACATCTGGAAACCACGTGGAAGCTGCAGATGGTGGAAATGTGGTACGTGGGAAGCATGTGAATTGCTCAGTAAGCCTCTAGGAACAGTGATGGAAACTCCTACATGGTAGAGACCTTCCCTGGGTGTCTCAGGAAGGATTTTATCATCACACTGCAAGCTAGAGCTTATACTCATGCAAAAAATATCAATGTTATTTCTGGATAGGGAGATTGAGTCACCTTTCAATTTTAGGAATTCTGCTGGGCAGTTTGTGCGACAGAGAAGTAGGAATAGAATGGTAATCATAGGTCATGTAATACAATCCTCTACAGCAGGTACAACTACACCACCGTGTCCAGATGACTAAGCAATCTCACCTTTAATTTTGAAGCTTTTTTACTGCTGGCAGATGTTCACAGAAATGTGATTCTCGGAGTATTAGGAGTTAGTCACATGAGCCAATATAAGTTGAGTTTTTTGTTTTTTCTTGCTTTCACCCAGTCTTTAGACAGTCATGGAGGAAAAGACAAATCATGTAATCAACATGATGTTGATTTTTTTCCCTCAGTTAGTATTTCTTGTTTAAGATTGTATACAAAGGTTAAAATCCCCTAAATTAATCTGATATTGCAAGTCTACCACAAATTCTGTTCTTAGCATGAATTCTGCTGTGAACACAGGATGTTGTTCTCTGCTTTAGTCCTAGTATTTGTTTAAATTTTCTTCATTTCTCTCTTTCAGGCATTGTGCTAGTAGAATCTGAACTGAAGACCACTTCCATAGGACTTGCAATAGGTAGGCTTAAAAAACAGCTGTGATTCCCAGGTGAGGAGAAAGAGAAGAATCTGTATCTGAGGGTGATTCTCTGGTAAGGGAAAATGAGAAGAATCTGATGAGTTTGTATCACAGCAGCTTTTCTCCTGCAGTCCTGATCTCTGACCAAAGGTGAGTCATTTTCATAATAATTCAACATTGGCATAAATCAGAGAATAAACTAGATCAAAGGCTTCCTTATGAGGGATAACTGAGGTTTTGGTGGCCAAAGGATTGGCACCTCTTGAAGATGCTGGAGAATGGAATTACTGCAACAACTGCTTCTGCAAACTTTACCTTCTACCTCTTTGGTTTTAGCAGGAGCAGCTAAATAGGGCACTCCTCCTCAAAATGTAATTTATGGCTTTCCTTCAAAAGAGAGGAAAATCTCCTTGCATGATTTCTCATTAGGTGATAGGGAGAAAGAACAGCTGAAGTGTTTTCTGCACAGGTCCATCTCTGAAATTATTAGAAGCAACTGAATTGACATTCATTATTTTTCTCATAAATATCACTTCTTTACCTTGATTTTCCTCCTGTAGCCTCTTCTGGAAAATGTAAGGTTTCAGATGTACTAGCAGACACTCCCACTAACCAGCTAGGAGAGGTTATCCAAGCTCTGTTGGCCACTTCCCAGAACACAGATTTTGCAGGAACTGCCATCTCTTTGCTCGGTTGTGACAGTCAGCATTTTATCCTGATGACTCAACAAGAGAATATCCCCGTGCCTTTCTGGTCAGTGCCTGAATGAGGAAATAAAAGCCAGTTGCATGGTTTGCAGTTTATCTTTTCAGAGGGCACAGGAGGAAGTGATGAGGAGAGCGAGCAAATCTGTTGACAGGAAGGATTTGTGCTACAAATGAAGGAATAATCTCAGGAAGAGTTTATGGGAAGGGACTGTTTTCGAAGAGTCTTGGATTGGATGTTTTGAGAGAGCAGTGTGGCTCATGTAGAGACAGCAAGTGTGCAATAACACTCAGGACTGCCTTCTATCAAAGGCCCACGAAATTCTAGAGGGTCCTGCACTTGGTTTCTTACTGCTGACAATGTACAAAGCTGTTGAGTGTTTGAGGAAGAAAGGATCATATGATGGAAAAGAATAGATGAGAGGATTAAAATGAACATGCAAGCTAGTTTGTGTACTTTTTGATCAGCTGATTTAATTGGGGGGAAACAAGCTTAAAATCATGCAGGAAACTGCTGCCTTTTGGACCCAAGTCTTATTTTCAGACATGTTATCCATCTGCAGTAAAATAAGTGCACGTGCTAGCCACAAACATAGTTGGGATGAATGTACATCTGGCAAAGCAGTGTTCAAACCCCATCCTGTGTGATCAGCCATGTGGCTCACTTGAACTTCAGAAGTGGATTACATCAAGCTGTAACCACTTCTGCTTCAGGAGGTAGCTGAGGGGTCTGCTGCATTTTCAGAAGCTGACATTCTACATCTGATAGTGGCAAATGGGTGTTGAAAGAAGAAGCCATTCTTTTAAGTAGCAGTTATGTATGAAAATTTATTTTAAAGTGTAAAGGAAGCTGTTGCTCATGTCCTGAGCTGGTAGTAGGTTTACTATGGGATATCTGCACATATCTTCTTCCAGAACTGGTTAAGCATCCATTTTGTGTATCAAAAAGCTTCTTTGCAAGAGCTGGTTGGCTAAAGTGATTACATAAAAAAAGCCAGGAGTCACTGCTTTCCTCTTGTGACTGAAGGCAAAGTGCCATTTTTACATGTTTAAAGTAGCATGTGCTAGTGCACAGATGGGCAATAGTGCTGACAGATAATTATCTGCACCCATCTGCATAAATCAAGGAAAAGTGAAGACATGCTACATCTTAGCCCTGCAAAGGAGGTTTTGAAATGCATGAGTGCACTGAGCAATGATTGTAGGCCGATGGCTAAAATATTCTGAGAAACTAATTGGGTTTGTAAGGAAATCTCATGGTATCATGGCAACCTGGGCCCAGAGGTTAACACATCTGGTCATTTGGAAAGCACTGGGAGAGTCATTTTAGAGAGCACGAGCTGTGTTTTGTTATCCTCAAGACCCCACATATATACCAGGGCTATAGCTTATTTCTACCATAATTCCACTTCTCTGGGCCATGAATATCTGGACCCCTGCTTATTTTAGCCTAATGTTTTCCCACTCTTCTCAAAAGGCAGGAACCTAAAGAGTGATCCAGTGGAGATATGGAGGGTTTATATTAACCCTGTAGACCAGGTAAATATAAACCCACTAACAAGGCATGGGCTCTTTCCAGCCACGTTTCCCATGACTTGCTCAGAAGATTTCTTGGTGATCTAGCAATCTACTAGAGAAAACTCTCATCATCTCCCTTGGGAATAGCCAAAAGTTTAGCTACTAAGAAAATTCTTCGGATAACCTTGCTGGCAAAATTAAGTTATTCTACTTGGAGGTGGAAGTTGTGCAAAACTACTTTGTGTGAAATGAAATGCCCTTCCTAAACTGTAACTTGAAGGGAGACTGACGACTGAAATTGCTGTTAACAAGGCTGCCAGAGGCACTGACAAAACTTTTCTGTTGTTTCTTAAACCTAGTTTCATATGACATGGCTAAGAATATTAGAAAGGCTTCAAGTTACCTGATTTGTTCATGGTCAAGGGACTGTCAAAGAAATTACTCCTCTGCCATAACTTAGGTACACAGCTGAAAAATAAAGACTCCCTCCATGTACCCACAAGGAATTCCAATGCTGTTGGAGAGGAAGAAATTCCAAGTTCTTCCAATACAACATTAGTAATATAAGGATCTAGCTGTTTTGAATGAAAATGTAGGGATTTTTAGGAAAAACATGTATAAAGTGGCTGTAGATACATTAAGGCTAGGAACTAAATGGAACATGTTTTTTTTTCTTGGCTCAACAGAGTTGTACAATAAATCCTTTGCAAAACTCTCTGGTCCTTGGGTTACTCCATGAGTTTGAAGCTGTTCTAAGATTAGAGTATCTTCCTAGGAAATCGACGGTGTTGCAGGAGTTAGTTTATCTGCAGGAATGAATTTCATTGTGAGGTTTTGTGACCAGTTACAAAAATACTGTGTCTAAAAATGAATATGGTATATGAACCACTTTGCTCAGTTTACTTCCAGTGAGAAGCTGACCTGTGGCCCTCAGACTTTCCCTTAGTCAAGGGATAAACAAATTTAAGTTCCCAGAAAGAGCTATCTTTATTGCATCTAAAATAGAGCAATGTATGGGTTTTAATTCAATCAGTAATTTTAATCTCTCCAAGCTACCATTATGGCTTTCTGTGAAAGCTTGTAAAAATAAAAATATCTTAAGACAAAAATAACACTCCCTCATTCGAGCACTGTGGAGTGTCTCAGTACATATTTGGCACATCCTCTGAGGCTCTATCAACAACAATCCGAAACAGACTGATGTAAAAGGCGAATTATAAAAGTAAGTGGTGTTTAGTGTCTGGTCCTGTATCCTCTGAGGCTTCTGACATGCACTCAGTATCATCTACAATGCTCCTAAGACAAAATAGTGGGCATTAGAGGCTAGGCAGCGATGGTCAAGGTCAAAGCCAGTTCTGCAAATGAAATGCATTGAATTCCTGTTCTGTTAAACTTTTCCACTCAACTTGATAGCAAAACCCAGTGTCTTCATTCTTTCTCAGATGTACTTTACAGACTACAAATTTCTTCTACATAATAGTGAAATTCATGTATATATAGGATTTGTGATAGGAGAGCATTTTGCAATCTCTCGTGTGAATATGCAGAACTTCATCAAAATAAATAAGGTCTATGTTATTCTCAGTAAGTGACCTTGTTTGAAACCATATTTCCTAAAATTGCCTTAAAGATTACATTAATACTTAATGATATTCCTCTTGCAGGCAAACCACTGTAAAATGCACTTTTTCAGCCTGTTTGTTTAAAGTAACACTTGCAGAATGGTAACACCTCCTAACAACAAAAAGACAGCTGGAGGTCTGCAGGACTGAACCAGCAGCACGGATACCACTGCAGATGAAGCACACTATCAACATAATTTTTTTTTTTTTTTTCTCCAGAGGCACCAGATGGCAGCATTTTTCCCTCACTGAGTGTGATCTCATCCTCTCAGATTCACTCCTGGGATCATCAGGCTTTGAGGCTTCGTAAGCCACAATGACCTCAGCTGAACTGCACCTTCTCTGTTGCCACCTGCTCCTTTTTCCTACTCTTAGTGTCACATTCAGGTGGCCTGAACACAGTCCAGGCCCTTGAAGTTGTGGTTGCCTTTTGCCTGTGCAGGTCTGAGAGTCTAAAAATAATCATTAGCATACAGGTACAGAAAAATTTACACACAGAGAATACAGCTCTGACCTCTAAATTTTCCATATCCTCTAAATATTAAGTATAATGAAGTTTATTTGATGTTCTTGTTAACTACATGCTCTTTTCCATACACACACGTGCACAATGTAACACCTGTTTACAAGCAAGTTTGGTGTGTCTTCTTTTCTATCAATGCTTTATTCCTTGAATAATATCTCTTTGTACACAAGTTATGTATGACAAGTTATGCTCTACTAGACTTGTAACCTCTGTAGCAAGAACTCTGTTCTGGGCAAATAATCTGAAGCAGGGCAGGGATTTTGAGAACTAAACTGCAAGCTCTGGGGTTTTTTAGTTACAGATGTGGCCTAAAGCTTTGTGGGCTGGGAATTCTGTTATCTCACCATCCTCTGTTCTTCTTCTTCTCCTTCATCCTCATGTTCTTGCTTTCAATGCTGCTTTGTTAGTGGTTTTGTCTTAGAAGAGAAAACCACACATATTATGTCCAGATGCAACAAACTATTCTTAAATCATCCACCTTTAAACTTGGATTCTGTAGCACTGGGATGCAAATGTTTATTTATTTGAACTATGTGACTAACATTGACAGCAGAAGAAAGGCTCTTTATCCAAAGTGGGGCTGGATTGCTGGGCCCCAGAGGGTGAAGGAGTAGCAGCCCTGGCTGGTGCTTTCTTTGCCTGTTATTCCATCAGGTTGCTGCTGTTTCTGCTGTGGCGACTGTGTTAATGCTTTACAAATGCTATGAGCTCAGCAGTGGACTATTTGGGGACTGTATAATTTATTAACTTCTGACAAGCAGGCCATTATTTTTCTGAAGAACATATGTGACAAGGGAATCTACTTTTTTCTTATTTTTCAAATTTCAGCCAAATTCAACATGAGTGTCACTAGACCCTCGACAGCCCCACCCTTCCTCTTATTTAATACCAAAAACTATCTGTAAACAAGCAAGAAGGAGAGAGGGAAGAGCAATTCTCAGAGGAAGTATTAAGAATCCTGTATGATTAAAACATTAGGCTGTAAATTTGGGAAGCAGTGCTATTTTCTTCTGTTAAAAAAAAAATTCTATTAAAAAAAAGACTAAAATTCCTTCAATTTTATTTCACTTTCTTGTAGCAATTTCTTTCCAGTTCTGGATTTGCCTGTACTTTGCCATAAGCTTGGATATGCAAAGAAGACCAGGTGTAGCTTTATGCCCAAGATGTGTGAAATAAATGCAATGGAAATATATGAGCATCTCACCTGAAAGCAGAATGGCATTCCACCACTGGAAGTCAATTGTGTTGGTTTCACTGTACCCTCTAAAAAAGGAGGCAAAGAAATTTAATATATCTCCATGTTTTTTAATGATTGATGCAATCCCTTGTACACAGTTGCTTTGCAAAGTGGAAGAAAGACTAACTGTAAATTCTTTAGTCTAACTATAGCACTGTAATTACTATTTCGCAGCTTTTCTGAGAAAGACAAGCAGGTACCTGTGATGAGCTTTGGGAGAGGAGAGATGCTGAGAAGGTAAAAAGAGTGTCTGGTGTCACTCAGTATGGAACATTACAGCTTGCCATTATTTATTTTGGAACTGTGACAACTGACCGAAAGATGGGAACTATAAATAGGAATGCAGCGAGCATTAGCTGCAAGAAGAAAAAACAGTGTAACTTGGCATGCAGCAAAACGTGTATCTGGCATAGCATACAGCTGTCCCTGCGACTCCCACTGCCATCCTGGGGGATTTTGCTCATTTCCCACTACTTCCAGGGAATTAGGAACAGCACCATCTCTGTTTGCTTTGATTCTTAGTCAGTAGAGCTGCTCAGATAGGTCCTGCTAAACCTCTACCTAAGAGAGATGCAAGTCTCCTCCCACACATAAATTACAGGGAGGAGATTGTTTGTTTTGTGAAGTGTGACTGCTATGTACCATTCACAGGCTGCATCTTGCACAGTAAGTGAAATAACTGTTGGAACAAGCTGATGGAATCAGTGCTTCTTCCCTTTGCTGCAGTTCAGAATGAAAACATCAGACAGGGCCAGATTCTGCCTAGCAGAGTTCATTGTGCTTTCGCTTCTAGACTGGCGTGGCTGGAGGATGCACCTGTAAAAATTCAGTTCATGTTAGCTTTGAATGGACTGAGATAGAAACCTTGGAGGTTTGGTAGAAGAAACATATTTTCCACTGACTCCTGAGCTTCACTGCAGGGGTAAATTATGTCAGTCTGGTATGTGATAGCATGTAACTCAACACATACTTTCCCTTCTGTATATTCACTGCTACATGATGCATACAGAACATGGTGACTGCCTCAGAAATGCACCCCCCAAAGAAAATCTGTAGTTTCATGTTTTGACCCTCATCTTCCCTTCACATCCTTGTAACATTTATTATATAGCCCTAGCGTAGACAAATGTATTTTTTTTTCCATAGCAGACAGTAACAATTACAGGTCTTAGCACATGATGTAGGAATAGGAGGCTTCAAAGAGTGGTTGGGAAGAAGTTGTTACAATGCTCTATCTCTAAAAAGTAGGCAAAAGTAAGCATTTCATTATGAGGGGCAAAACAAGATACAGGTGGAATAAAATTTAAGTTTTTCTCGAGAGACAAAAGAATACCAACTGTCTCAAGAGTTTCTGCCACTGATACAGTTGCTGTGACAGGACTATGGCTGATATACTGTGCCTGATTTCTCTCTTGGCGCCTGTTCTTCACTGATTGTCCTGCACAGAAAAAATACTGCAAAGGGACAGTCGTCCCCATTCCAACTCAAACTATAGCCTGGACAGTTCTCCTGAGCTCGGCTAGATGTTGCTCCTGTCCACGCTGCAAATTTTGAGTGCCTGAAGATGTCTTTAGCAAGTAAAGGTGGCTCTGTATTGTGTAGGCAAGGATGTTACACCCTTGTCCTTGCTTACTTTGTTTTTAGTTAGGAGAAGCAGACTTGCTTTCTTTGTTTCTTTTCAGTGAGTGCTTCTTAGGAGCTGAAGTAGAGCTAGCCTCACTCAAGACATCCCTAAGTTTGAAGCAGAGTTTTTCCCACCCGAATGGGACCAGATAATTTCCACTGCCATCTGAACAGCAGAACATCAGCCAAGAAAAACATTAAGTGCATTTACATGTTTGATGCTAACGGCCAGAGAAAGAAGAATGGATAAATGGTCTTACTCCATTTGTCCTCAAGCACAACAGAGTACACAGCTTCCTTTAATAAACCCCTGTAGCACAGGCAAGAGGCAATAGTCCTGATTATTGGTTCTTGTGATAATCTGCCAATGAAACATAGAGGTCTTGGATGGTTTGTGCATTGTTTATTGCAGCTTTTACCCCTGCAGCCAGATTCTCCAAACTGCTATTTTATTTTTTCAATGACGGCTTCAGAGGGATTTTGTAAACAAAAAAAATTACCCTCAACAAAACCGCTAGAGAGTGAATGGCTGCTAGCAGCTGATTTCGTTGAGGAGGTAAGTTTATAAGTGACTGGAAGAAGGCAGAAGGGCATCTGGTCACACATGTGTGGACACACCTTTGCACTGAGTGTCCAAGGGGATGAAGCTCGCCTGGGGTTGCTGTGACCCCCTGCCCAGCACGTGGCTGAACTGATGTCCTGCAGACATAAAAGTCCTTCGGCTGTTGGCAATTTAACACAACTTCTGGATTAAACAGCAAAAGGGTAACTACTTCTGCTTAAACATCTGGATCATACAGGTGAGACTAGTCAGCCAGCACAGGCATACAATCCTCTTTGTGGTCGGCACTAAGGATATCCAGCGGACTTTCCCTAGATGCACACTTGACAAAGCGTGAAAGGCAAAGCACCCCGAGCCCAGCTCAAGGGAGGTTATTTGCTCCGGCATCCACCTGCATTCCCTTCCTCGTCGCACATCCAGGTTTCTGCCCGTCGGGACGGCTTCTCCTCGCGTGTCAGCTGCTCGGGCCTGCGGCGGCGGGGCAGAGGGGAGGGTGCACGGCCGGTCAGCGCTGGAGGAGCGCGAATTCTGTCAGAGAACAGGGAGAAGCCAAACCCACCGCTCCAAAAAGTAAGATAATTGTAAAAAGCCCCAGAACGAAGAAGCGGGCCCGCGGCCTGCCAGGACCATCCGGCTCTCCTCGGGCGGCCTCGCCGGGCCGCGGGAGCGACCGCAGCCAGCCGGGAGCAGTGGGAGGAGGAGGAGGAGGAGCGGAGGGAGGAGGCAGCGCTGGCAGCCGGGCGGGGAGGGGGCACTCGGCGCCGAGGAGGAGGAGGAGGACTAAGATGGCCACCAGCCGCCGCGGGGAGCGGCCCCGTTCCCTCCGCGGCCCCCTCGGCGCGGCCCGGCCTTGATGGGGCCGGGACGACCCCGGCGCCCGGACGGTGCAGCAGCGGCGGCGGCGGCGCCTCCCGCCGGAGCCCGCCCGGGGGGAGCCGCCCTCCCGGCCCGGCCCGCACCGCCCGGGCGCGGCCACCGCGCCGCGTAAGCCCCCGAGCCGAGCCCTGCTCGCGGAGACAGCGCAGCGGAGAGAGGAGAGCCAGGAGCGACGGACCGCCCGCCGCCCCCTCCCCGGGCCGGCTCAGCGGCACCGCCGGGACCCCGCCGCCCCCCGGTGAGTGCCCGCCGCTCCCCGGGCCCCGCCGCTTTGTTGCGCCGCCGGCGGGCCCGGGGAGACCCGGCGCCCCCTCGGCCCTGCTCGGCCCCGCCGCAGGCCCCGCTCCCCGGGGATGCCGAGCGGCCGGGCCGGGCTGGAGGAGGGGGCGGCGGCGCAGGTGCCGGGGGCGGCCGATCATTGTCACTGCGCGGGCACCCCCCTCCGGCTCCAGGGCAGGGGCTGTGCCGGGGCCGCGGCGAGCGGAGCCCGGGGGAAGCCCGGGGGTCGCGGAGGAGCCCCGCGGGCGCTGGGCCGCTCCGGCCGCCTTTGTTGTGACTGGGGCGGGAGGTTTTCCCGCGGGAGCCCCGGTGGGGTGCGGGAGGGGCCCGGCGGTCCCAGCCCTGGGAGGCCTGCAGGGAGGGTGGGGGGGTCCCCCGGGTAGCCGCGGGCACCGGGCGGCTCACAGGCGGTGGGGCGGGTCGGCTTTTTCGCCCCGCGTTTTATTTTGGTTTTTCATGCGGGTACTGATTTTGGCGGCAGCCTCGAGCTGTCGACCCCGCGGTGCGGCAGGGACATTGAAGTTACAGAGCCCGACAGGTTTGTCCCCGGTGCGTCCCCGGGGACAGGGGGGTGATGGCTCCCGGAGGGCTCGGAGCATGGTGTTAGGGGGATTTGCGGGGTTGCTGAAGTACCTGCTCCTTGTCTTGAGCGTGGTTTTTGCCCTGCAGTTCTGGGAGGTGGTCCACGTAAATGGAGAGGTTTGCATAGAGACCAGTCAGTAGTGCTGGGTGCTGAAACCTTGTGTGATGTTCACCTTGAAAGATTAGGACTGCAATTTCTAGCTGTGCTTGCATAGCAAAACACAGTGCAGAGGACTAGATGTATTTATTTTGACCTATAGTTTCATAAATGATTTAACTGAATTTTTTTGGCTAACTAGAGTAACTTGCAAGATTTCAGTGTAGACCTGTGAGTCCTGGCCTTATTTTAATGACTGAATTTTGGTTTCTTGGTTGTGTAGGTTTGTGATGAGGTCCATGCATGTCCACATATTGGACCATGAAATTCTACTATGAAAAACAAGCAGTGGGGTTTCCTGCTAAGAAAAGTAAATTTTGCATGTTGTAGCTAACAGAAGTCATTTTTCTCCACCAAAGCTGAGTTGCTTCCTGATGCCTGTGCACGCCTCTGTGCCCAGTTATAGCTGTAGGATGTTCCTGAGCTCTCAGACTCCTATGGATCCAGTCAGGCTCTGCAGAGAGCTAGCTTGATTGCATCCTTGGCACATTTTGGTGACATGTTAGCGGTATCTTGAAGTAGGCTATGTGAACAAACTGTGCAGTCTGCATGAACTGACATTTCTGCAATATCTCACTCATCCTGCGCAATCTTGGTAGACATACAGCATTTGAAGATATGAACTCACCTGCTGTGGGAACTGGTCAGTGGCAGTGAGCCAGCCTTTCTTTGCTTTTAGGTCATAGGCAGGCAGGGATTGTGTCCTAGAAGTGTGTCCATGTTAATGTGGCATCGTGCCTTTGCTCCATGGCCTTGGTCAGGAAGTGCTGGCAGTCCAATTTGACTGCACGTTTGGACTGTGAGTGGGAGTCTCCTCACTATGTGGTGTGGGTCTGTTGAGCTCAATTGCAGCCAGCTCTGGAATACTCAACACTGTTGATAACAAGGTGTTTTGGGTAGAAGAACCCCTCAAATATCAGATTGCAGGATAGTGAATTATATTCTTCAGTTTATATGTGTTTGCTAGGAACTGGACACATTTGCATTTTTAGTTTGTCGGGCAACTTTAGCTGCTAGACTTGGAATAAAAATGCAGTATGTTTTAGATTTTGTGGTCATATTTCATCTCTTAGCCAGCTGATTATGTAGTTGAAGCAAGTTATGCACAGTGCTGCTGTGACTTAATATCTTCAGCATCCACTTGAAAATGTATTACAACATTTCTATATCAAGGTTTAAGCAAGGCTTGGTGTGTCCAGTCAATCATTTATTTTCAGTTCAGTACATCAAGATCTGCTACTTGGTAGTACTGCTACCTCATAGTACTGTGGGAAAAGAACTCTTATCTTTTTTATTCAAAATGGTAACAGAAAGATGCTAAGTAAAAAAATAATTATAGTTCTTGACAATTTCAACTTTGACGTAACAAGGCAAGATTATCGTGTTGCATCTTGGTACTGGAGTGGTCTGAGGTGATCTGCCATGTGTGTGGCTGTGCAAACCTTGGGAATTGTGGGAAGATGGTTTGTAGGGATAGTGCAGAAGGCAATTTTCCTCGATGAATTATAGCTGTACTGATTGCAGAGAAGTGGAGACAGCCTTGCCTGCCCAGTGAGGATGGGAGTTATAAAAGAGTGGGACAGCTGGTCAAGAGCTAATTGGAGTTGGAGCTTGAGGTCCAGGGTCTGCTGCAGTTTGGGATGGAGTGTGCTGGCTGTGCTGTGGGGAGGAAGGGATATGTGGCCATGCAAGGGACAGATAAGGTAAGAAGTTGTTGTGTGAGGGATACACAGGGTCAGGTGGCCGGGTAAGGGTCAGGTTGGGGTTTAGCCAGTCATGGAGAAAGGAGAGAAGGAGTCAGTGCTGTGTGGAGCTGCCTGTGAGGAAAGGAGTCAGAGCTGTGTGAAGTTGCCTGAAAGAAGTCCATTGAGAGAAGGCACAAGAAGTTTTTAATAAAGGAGTGATGATAGTGTCAGTCCAGTCTGTCTCGACATAATTACAACAGGTACTTAGCTCTGGTTTAGTGCAGCTAAACTGCTAGAAGTGTGCAAGACGAGCAGGTCTTTAGGATATATTGATGCGTGCTGCTGTTGGAGGAATTCAGCGGTGTTTCACATCCACCAACCTTGCATTAACTAATTCATACTTTTCCCCAAGTGTTCTGTGGGATTTTTAGCATTCAGGAAACTTCAGTGGTGCTTTATGTGCAGGGAATGGGGGTGAGTGTGGGCAGATGTTCTACTTGCCCTTTGAAATGCTCTGGACTGTCATGAGATTGTTTGGAAACTTTGGTGTTAGAACATGGTGTTTCACTTCCCAAATGTTGATATTAACTGTTCAATGGCTGGATTCTGGGCATTCACTTGGGTTTCTGAAGATGCCCTAAGCTGAAGAATGTAAAGAGAAAATAGTGGAAACACACCTCTCGCGTGGTTAAATTGCCAAAAGACATATCTGTTCTTGTTAATTAGCAGTTTTGTTCATGTTTGCAAGTGATTTTAAGTCCCTATTGCAAAATAGTGGAAATACTGTTTCAGCAGTGGCCTTTGATTGCAGGACTTCCTGCCATGAGGAAGTCTTGTGTCATTTGTCCAAAATAAACAGATTTTGAAGAGTGCAGATAAAGTATGCTGTGAGAAACCATACATCTAAGTCACAATTTACCCCCTATTGCTTGCTTGCTTTTCTGATAATTAGTACCATGGAAGTCTAGTCTTATTAGATGTTACTGGGATGTAACTGGCATTTTGTAATGGGAAATAAAATTTTCTGTTCGTCCACAGTACAATTTCAGGATATGTGTGTAGGTGGTAAACAGGTTATTTACATGTGGCTTTAATACAGAAGCTTTTAACTTCACTGGTTTCCTTCTTGATTCTTTTTTCATACTGGTTGCTGTTTGCAATAGTACACTATTCAAAATGTGTAAGTGACCAACAGCTTGAGTCTTTAAGCTTTCATGTGTTGAAGGACTGAGGTGCATTGATGTAAGATTGTCATATCTCCTAGAACAGCTCTCTTAGCTTTGTGATTTCGTTTACAGTTTCATAGTAACAGGAGCTGTACAAGAGTGAAATTGTTTATCTTCTATTGGAGACTGCATCCTGCTGCTAGGCTGTTCATACCTTGTCTAGCCTGGGGAGGAGAAAACAGGACATAATTATGAGGTGCCTGTGCACGTTTGTTTTAAGCTGCTGTCCCACAGACAGTATAGAAAGTGTTGCCATATCCTTTTGTTGGATAGAAAATCCTGCTGGCAGGATGTAACATTTTAACTGAAGTCATTGGTGGGGAGGTGAGAGCAGCTTCTTGGCTCAGGTGAGAACACTGCAAGCTTTGCAGGACTGAGTATGTGTTAGTGGTGATCCAGCCTTGAGAGCATCTGTTTGGCAAGCAATCCATGTTTGATGAGGCAGTAGTACAGGCTTTGGCTTTTTGGTCACATCCCCTGTCCTTCTAGATATTACAGGTAAGTGTGTACAGCACCTCCCTGGTACAAACAGGGACTTGGGGACTGGTCTGAGGACTGGCTGGCAACATCTTGTTGAGGAGGCCATGGCATGGTCCCGGGTGCTGGTGTCACTGTTGGGGGAATTCCTTACATTTGCTAGGAGTTCTTGGCTGGTATTGAGACTTCCAAAACAAGCGCAAAGGGCAGCTTTGTTCAGTCCAAAGAAGGAAGAACAAGTCTTGTTCTTTTTCTATTTGCTTTGCTCTAAGTATGCAGGAGGTTAGTTTTTTGTGTTTTTTAAGCCTTTTGTGAGTGAAGATGACCTACATCTTTTGTTTTTTCCCATGAGCAGCTCTGGGGCAAAATTTTCTGATTTTTGTTCTGTGTGGAAACGTGCAATTGACATGATTTTTGACAATTGTGCTGATGTTTTTGAAATTTTGAATGACAGCAGGGAATATTTTTGGCTTTTTTTTTTATGGTGTATTTTTTCTTTATTCTCTCCCTACCTGTTGAGCAAAGCTGTGATAGTGGAAATAAAACTATTGAGATTTGAGGGAAAAATAAGTTTGGTCTTTCTTTGGAATTGCTTTATTCCAGTGAAAGCTACATGCCATCTTTTGGGATCTTTCTCATTTGAGGGAAGAGAGGTTTGACTTTGCTGGTTTTGGTGTTTCGTCACTACCCTGTGATGGATTTCTGCCTGTCTTAAGCATGTGACTTGTAATGCTTCTTACATATCACAGAATAGGAAGAGATTTGTAGAACTTGCACATGTAAAAAATACCTTCTGAAATTTCAAATGCAGTAGAACAGTATTGTGCTAGGAAAGAGGGAATTCTGTGGAAGCCATAAACAGTAAGGGATATTGAATGATATGAAGGCAGGTGGCTTCTCATTTCTGGCAAATTTTAAGACATGTCAGCAAAAGATGAGATGGATGTATCAGAATTGTAACAATCAGTATACATTAATAGAATGCTTCGTTCTTACACCTTCACAAATATTGCTATTTCCATGTGTTTTGATTACAATATGACATGGAAAAAGCTTTGATCAGGTTGGCTAACCTAATGTACAGACAATAATAAATTTGAAAACACATGGAAGAAGTGGATTTTCCAGGTGGCTTATTTCATCCCTTTCTCTCTTGCTCTGCAGAAATTTTTGTTGCACTGGAAGCATATTAAGAGATAAATTCCTGCTTTTTCAGGCTGGGTGGGTATTCATTAGTTACATGGGTAACTTAAGCTTCTTTTTCTAATTCTAAGACATCTGCCTTAGAGAAGTCAAACCCTTTTAACATTTTCTTACTAGCTGTGACCGTTTTGATTTTGAATGTGTATTTGAGCGTTTGTAGTGAAAGATTCCAGAGTTAAGGTGGAGTTAGCAAAATTATTCCTTATCTTAAACCAGCTATATCAAATAAGAAAATGGGAAAAAAACCCCCAAACCTTCGGAGCTGACAATTTGGTAGTGCTAAGATAGACACATGGCTAGAAGGAGAAGATACTCCTACACGTTCTTAGGTGTTTTGGGTTTTTTTTGGGGTCTTTCAATTTTGGAACATGATGACTTCAGTGAGAGTGTGGATCAGTAGCTCTTGAGAAAAGTGTACATCTGGCTGTCTATTTCACTGAAGCTTTTGTCAGAGTTGTCACCATGCATTGGATATGAGAGAGTAGCTCTACCTAGTGCTACTTTTCTCAGTATCATTCTGCCAGGTGGAATGTGGGTGCAAGTGAACTGCATTTATGTTCTTTCATTACCAGATGATTTATTATTTTAATATGAAGACATGGTAGAAAAATCTGTGTTGTCCAAAGCAGGATAGTTTGATTTGTTTGAAGTAATAGGTGATGGGATGTTGCTTCAGAAAGTGGAATGTGGATGAATGCCATGGTGATAAATAGTGTTGCTTCTTATCCCTGGTTCTTGATGAGAACCAAAATCTGAGCTCACAATTGGGCTGTAACAGGAAGAGGGGGTTTGTACAGCAGGAACTGCCTAAAGTTTGTGTTTGGTTATTTTGCACTGTAAGCATATCCTTTTTTTTGTTTGTTTGTTTAGTTTGAGATAAGGGGAATAGAAGGAGAAATTGGCAGGGCTAGACAAATGCTTAGGGTATGCAGAAAGTATGTTGTTTAAAGGATACAGAGGGATAAAAATATGCCAGAATATCTACTTGGCTTGGTAATAAAACTTTTCTAAAGACTTTTCAAGTGCTTGGATGATGGGCAATCCTGAGAAGGAGAAAGACTTCAGAGTGCCTTAGGTAAAGATCCCTGAGAAGGTTAATCAGATGTAAGTGCACTTGGCATAATGAGCCTGAGCTTTTGTCTGAGGTTTATTAGACCAGTGGGGAGTGTTGGGCTGTGGTAGGAGAGCTGTTCTAGGGGAAGCTTGTTTTTATGATATGGAGGCATCAGTGGCAGTACCAGCTCATGTGATTCCTGCAGCCAAAGTATGCTGAGCAGGGGGTGAGTGATGCATGGCAGAAAGCTCAGAAATGATACTTAAGTTTGGGGGGGAAAAACCTCAAAAAAAAAAAAAAACCAAACTAAAAAGCACCCCCAAAAAGCCCCAACAAAAAAACCTAAAACAACAAAAAAATCGAACTGAGCGGTTGCCTGAAGACAACCAAAGGGGTAATGGGAACCAAGAGACAGGAAATCACCACCTTGATAACATTCAGAGTGCCATTGATGGCCTTAGGATTTGATTCTGCTTTTGTATGCTTGCCAAGGCCTGTTTACTTCTAATGGGATTTTAAGGAGGTCCTTGAGTCTTCAAGTGACAGCCAGAGAGAAAAGTTGAGGTTTTGGTTTGTATTTGCATGAGTGCATAGAGTACAGAATGTATCACATGGCAGAATTACAGACAAAACAGGTAACGAGTGCATTTCTTGATGTAAAAATTGGGCATTTTGATGTTCTCAGAGTTGAAATGTCATGGTGTAGACCCTCAGTAGTGGGATTGGATCAAGTTATGGCTTTTAAAGCATTGAAAGCACAAACTTTTTGATTTTGAGACTTAAGCATGCAGCTGTCATTTTTTCCCACAACTGTGAGGGTTACATCATCTTTGGAATCTTCACGTGGCAAAATGCTCTGGGCTGAGTTGCCACAGGTATGATGAGATTGAGAGGGCTGTGATCAGAGCTGGTGATGTTCTTGTCATCACTGGTTTCCCGTCTGATAAAATGACTGAGGAGGAGTAAAATTTATTTTATTTGGGAGTTTTTTTACCCTTGCAGAAGAAAGGGTGCCTCTCTGAACAGGCAGAAGTAAACATTTGTTATAATTTTATAAGCAGTCATGTGGAATAGGCATAGAAACTTTTTGGTATTGCATCACAAGTTAAATACTAATACTTGAGTCAGCAGTTGAGCAGTGAGCCACAGTACAAATATAAAAACAAAGTCTCTATGGATATGGTCTAAGAGAATGCTAATTTGCTTGTTAATTAGGTTTGCAAAAGTTTCTTTTTAACAGTTCTGAGCAGTGAGCCTAAGCTAGTGACGAATACTCAATTTAGGTTTTGAGTGGGTCATGAAGTAACCAGGGAGTATCTTTTCAAGCTTTTCATTATTAGAGTTTGTAAAGGCACCGTAGCAACACGTCTTACTTTGACTGTAGCAATTTCTGGAGACAGAAATATTTTGCTTTCATTTCTTTCCAGCAACATAGCCGTGTTCCCAGCAGTGTTGGATCAGGGTAGGGGAGACCATGGCTTCCCTGCTGTCTGTTGAAAGCCCTTGTTTGACTGGTGATGTTTTTGTACAGACAGGACTCTGGATGTGCTGTATAAGTAGCAGGATTTTTTTAAAAATTACTTGTACAGTGTCAGGGTTTATCCCCAGCCAGCAACCAAGCCCCATGTAGCCACTAACTCACTCGCACTGCAGTAGGAGGGGGAGGGAATCAGGAGGGTAAAAGCTGGGAAACCTGGGGGCTGAGATAAAGAGATTTTAGGGAAAGCAGAAGCCACACACAGAAGCAAAGTAAAACAAGGAATGAATTCCCTGCTTTCCCATGGGCAGGCAGGAGAGCTGGGCCCCATCACATGTAACTTGTGAAGAGAAACACCGTCTCTCCAAATGTGCCCCCTTTCCTCCTTCCCCTCACTTTATATACTGAGCATGATGTCACATGGTCTGGAATATCCCTTTGGTCAGCTGGGGTCACCTGTCTGGGCTGGGTCTCCTCCCACCTTCCCAGGCACCTTCCTTGCTGGCATGGCTGGTACAAAGAGCAGAGAAGGCCCTGGCTCTGTGTAAGCTCTGTTCAGCAATAACAAAAACATCTCTGTATTATCAACCCTGAGTTCAGCATAAATCCAAAACACACCCCCATACCAGCCACTGTGAATAAAATTAACTCTGGCCCAGCCAAAATCAGCACGTAGAGTTTCCTGGTGTGAATTGGGATAGCCTACTGATCAGTTAAACCCTTAAAGTTATAACCTGTTTTTATTTCAATAAAGCACATATGTATATATTATATGCTTCCAATACAGGTGATGATATAAATGTTTAGGTTTTTGTTTGTTTGGGTCTGGTTTGGTTTTTTCTCCTTTTTAATAAAAGGAAGCAGAGGAGGTGTGTGTACTGCAAATAATGCACTTGGAAAAATCTTTTTAGTCTAGCTTATGTCTTTCTATTGTGATCTTTCTTTATAGAAGGAGATCAACATAGTTGATGTTTTTCTGAAGTAGCTCAGATTAAGTAGAGAATATATCAAGGTGAGAGTTTAGGTTCCCCTGGCACAGAGAGAATAAATTTCAAGGATGAAAACTCCTCCTCTTTCCTGTCTATCCTCTTTTCCGTCATCCTTTGTAGGATGAAGTTGAACTTGCCACCTATGTAAGGATGAGCATTTCAAGTGAAAACATAATAGTACAAAGTATGAGAATAAGCTTATTTAAATAGTTTAGGAAAAGGATGCCATCATTAGTAGATGTTCCTATTATGTGGAATTCAACTTAGAATTGTCTTGTTGCATTAAGCTGAGGGTTGTGGTGCTGAGGTAGAAATCCCTAGACCTGCTTTTGTCTGCCTTTGTAATACTCCTCATAATGAGTAGGAAAGTGGAGCATCTCAAGCACTGCAGGGTCACAGTAAATTGAAATACATTTTCTTGACGTGGGTTCAACAGACTGACTGCTGCTGTCTCTCAATACTCGTCTTTATTATGTGATGTGAGGAAGGACTCATCTTAAAATTTAAGTTTACCTGGAAAAGTTTGAACACACCAGACAAATTTTGGTTGGAAGGGACATCTGTAATTGTGCTTGAAGCAGGACATTTGCAGAGGTTGGGAGCATGGTGTTTTGAGGTCTGACTTTTTACAGAGAGAGGTAGGGGTATGGGACAAGCTTTTTGTATACTTTAAGTAGCAAAAGAAAACATGGGAATCTTTCGTGTCCACTGTGAAGCCCAGTGGCAGATAGAGTGTTTTGTTTTTTTTTTTTTTTTAATGTGATACTGAGGATAGTAAGGTAATTTTTAATGTGGTAGGCTATGAAAGTACTGGATATTTTACTGTAACTGTTTTTTTGTCCACTATTAGGCTTATAACTGGTCTGTTGCTCAGACTTCTCTGTTTGCTCTTGGAGTGGTGGGCAGCAGTGTCGTGCCAGCAGCTGTGAGGTCCTGGCAGTGTCTGAAGGAAACTTTGTTGGAAAGTTAGCACAGCTTGCAGAGGGCTCTTACCTCTACCCAGGAGAAAGCAAGCTGCTTTGGTAAATTTAAACAAATTAACTACAAACAAGTGCCCTTTCACCCTTTTACTTGGCTTAAGGTGGATGTTCAAAGAAATGAGCCTGCACTTAATCAGGTGGAGAAGGAGAGGAGTTCGATCAGGAGCACCCTGACTTGATTGAAAGTTTACTATTAACTTGGATCATGCAAAGAACTTTGGTCAGAAGTCACACTTTGTTGTTAAAGCATTAAATAATGTTGGACAAAAAAGTCTTTGAACAACCCACGTTTTTAAAGGAATTGTGCTATTTGGGGTTCATGAATGGTCTTAGATTTAAAGAAGAAAATTAGGTGCACAGTGTTGCATTTTCTTACATATGAAGATTCTCCTTTAGTGGTTTTCTGTATAAATGTTTCAGGATGTCTACATGAATGGCAAATGAAGGTGTGATGAAGACTTTTATTTTTTCTGTATTATTTTCTCTTTAATTAAACTATTACTGTTATTTTTTAGTCTGGACAGGAGGTATTTGTCTGCATGTATCTTGAATTTTGTAGAATTCTTTTCACCTTCTTTTAATTGCTGCTTATATGGCGATGTCCAGTTTGCTAGTTAACAAGCAAAAATCTACCAATAAAAAGTAAAACCAGCAAAGTAGATCCCTTTCCCTCTGTCCCTAGTTTCTTCATTAACAACATACAAGTAGGAAAAGAATAAACCTAGTCTGGCAAACAAGACACGAGGGTTTTGTTTTGACCATTTTACTGTGACTCTTAGTGTTTGGGTTAAAAATAAAAAAAAGTTTTGTGTTACCCTCCAGCTCTCTTCTCAGATACTGTTAGAATAATGTTTAGGCTGAGCTGTGTGGGGTGTATGTGCTTACAGATATTGTATTAATACTGTTCCTTATTCTGCTCTTGTAGAAAGAAAGTGGCATTCTTATCCCACCTCTCTTTTTTTCATTGCTATGCTTAAGTATTTTGATGTTAGTTTATACCATTTGTAAAGAGTACTCCTGAGATGGGACTCCTCTAAGACCTCACAACAGATCTGGGAGGAAGATGGCAAAACTTCATCATGAGCTGAAGGCTTGTACTGAATATGTAGGCTTGTACTACCATTTCAAAATTTATACCTCTTAATAAGTTACTCTTACTTTCTGTTTGTTTTGAAATGTCATGTTGATTCATCTTAAAGAATAGCTAGCCCAGTCTAAATTAATTATTATTTCAATAAAAAGGCATGGTGAAGGAGGAGGAGAGGAAGAGATGAAGACAGAGAACATGGGTGTTCCAGAGCACTATCTGAAAAACGTGTGTACTGGAGCACTATAATTACAGTACATAACATCTTTTCACTCTTAATGTGGTGTCCTTTCTTAGTTAAAAACAACTGCTTTTTGAAGACTCTTGTGCTTCAGTGATGATGATCAGCTTTGGATGACGGTAATGTTTTTTGCAGTAAGAAATTATTGTCCACATAAGCAGTGCTGCATTGGTTGCAACATCTTTTATTTGAATTGAGGTGTCTCTTTAAAAAAAATGTTCTGTGTAATTAATGGCTATGAGCGAAGGGGGAATCTTACATGGTTAATAATCTGTTCTCCTGGCCCAGTTACCACTCCTAAGAGGTTTCATTTTCATACTGGAAGTGAGTTTGCTCACCTTCCAGTACGTGTTGTAATGCCATTATCTGCTTGGTCCAAGGACCCTGAGCTGTGTAAATACGATCTGCATGCAGAGATGACAACCCAGGCTCTTTTTAACTTTATCTTGACCTTCAACAATAAATTTAGCTTTCAGTAATAAAATACATTTAAGTGTTTGGTAGTCATTTGTATTCTGGTTGCTCTCTTGAGCTATAAGAAGGCTGACCTTTAGATGCCTCAGAGTAGTCTGTTGGCATGCTGGTTTATGCAGTAATATTTCTTGCCTGCCTTGAAACCCTCCTTCCCCAAATCAGGGATGCCTCCTGCTGCATCCAAGGGTCATGTAACTCATGTTGCCACGGGCTTGCTGGTTCTTTTGGGATTTGTCTTCTGTGTGTTCAGATCCATTCTTCCCACTTTGATTTCTAGCACGTAGCCATGCATTTGGAGGCACTGAAATGGGTGTCATTGGAAGGTGCCTTGTGTGCAAAGAGGTGCCAATAATTGTATCAAAATAATTGGTTCATAGTTACCACCTACTCCCCCAGTGTGCTCACCCAGGTGCATGAATTACTGGCTTCTATTTCTTCTATTAGGTGGTGTACATTTAATGTGATTAAAGGGAGGTTGCTGAGCTGAAGGTATCAGTTTAATGATGCTGAGCAGCATGTGCCACCTCTGGTAATGAGTATATTCATGTGAAGATACCATGCTTATCTCAGAGTGATCAATTTAATAAAATGCAGGTGAGATAGCAAGTATAAATGTCTTTGAGAAAGATGTCTGGCAAATCTAAATTAATATAGCTTCTCTAAATAACATTATCGTAGTCACGAGTCAGTCTCAAAATGGTAGAAATTTCATTTCTCAGCCCAGTGGGTGAGGGCTTGGAGGGAGTTGGGGTTTTGTGTCTGGTTTGTGGGGGTTTGGTGTGTGGTTTTTGTGGTTCTGTGTTTTGTTTTGTTGTTATGGGTGTGTGTTTTTTGTTTTAATTAATCCTCAATAGTCAGATTATTTCAGAATATAAGGTCCTCTCAGTACTAAACCAGTTTTTCTTTTTGGCTGCTAGCATGCTGGTTGTATTGTTGGCAGGGCAGGGAGATGGAAGTGGAGACAAAGCAGTGCTATTTGTGCCACAGGAGGTCTTGGAAGACAGTTTCTCAACTATCTTTATAGAGCTGCAAGCTTAAGAAAGTTATGTTGCAATCATCATGCAATACTATTTCCCTCATCTTTCAGTTTAGGAAATAGCACTTGGACATAGGCAGAGATTTGTCCCTGCTTTTTAACTGGATGAGAAAGTCTGGTAAATTTAAGAGGGAATGTTTCTTTTGTACCTGTGACAATGTTTACTCTTCAGTCACTCCGAGTGTTTATTTGTACTCTTTGTTGCCTTCCTCCTTCCTGTGGCTGCTTAGTGACACCTTGTTACCCTTGTGCCCTGTTGGGCACTTCTTGCTGGATGGTGGAGTTCTCCCTTTGGGCTGGTGGAGCAGAAGGTGCTCTCTGAATGTGCTTTACATTACCAACACAGCTATAGGTATTTCAGCCGCTTCCCGGCAGAATGCTGACAAGCCTGGACAGGCAGAGGGAAGGAATGTATCAGCTTGCCACAAGTAAGAGAGCCCAGCTTAGTGACCCATCTCTGTTTCACAGTTAGTGTTTCTCTTGCAGTGTTTGTTCTTTTAAGTCTGGCATGCAAGTGTTACTGTTGCTCCTGGGAGTGCTTTAAATGAAACAAATGCATTAATTCCCTTTCCTGGCTCAGTGGGTTTTTTGTTTGTTGTTTAATATTTTACTTTTGCAAAAAATGCTTATGAGAGCAAGCAGAGTTGTGTGTGTGACTGTGCTGGTTTGGCAGAGCATTCATTTATCTGTTCTGCTGGTTTGAGAGATTTTTTTGGAGTCCTTTTTGTGCAGCATAATCTCAATTGTATGCCGATCCTGATCTGCCCTTGAAAGAAAATTATGCTTTATGGACTTTCTGCAGGTCTGTTGCTGATCCAGACTGCTGGGCTTCTGTTTTAAAACAAATGCTTTGGATTCATGCCAAAATATTGCTTGGAGAAAGATTGCTACAGAGAATTCCTTCAGGGTCCTCCTGGAAATGTGTCAGAGCAGGGGAGAAACCACAGATAGCAGCATGGGCCTGATGCACTTGGACCCATCTCAGAACTTGCTCCTCCTCCCTTTTTATTTTTTTTGTAAATATGGTGATCTTATTAATTATCATTAAAAATCAAAGGGAGAATACACTGAAGACTAAAGAGATTTTTTTTTTCCTCTCTTAATTGCTTCTAGTAATTTCAGTTCATCTAAATCCACGATATCATTGATGTTCAAAATATTACTGTTTTTTAATAAGACAAATCATTTGATGTTTCAGCATATACATGCATAGGTAATTTGAGATCAGCATAACTGTTTCTGAGTAATAGAATCTGGAATGGCTCCCTTTTGTTCATAGGATTGGTGATCAGTGAGTTAACTTCAGTTTTATGCAAGATATGTAAATGCTAAATCCTAATTTTGTTTCTTGTTGACTGGGATGATGTAAGAATGAAAGTTTTGTGTTTTTTTTTGTTGCTGGGCAGGAGAGTTGTTGAGACTTGACAGGTTTAGGAAGTGGTATGTTCTTCTTCACTTTTTTTTTTTTTTTTTGTTTAGGCCAAAACATAGTAAGCTTTAGGATTTCCTAGATTATGCTACTGACAAAGCAGGCAAAAGCCTTTTAATGATTTAAAGAGAAAAACAAATGACAATTATTTTCATTATTTTATGCTATTGTTACCTTCATTTTTTGACCTCTTCCGAAACTAAGCTTTAAGGTTATAAAGCGGGAATAATCAGATTTGAACATCTGTGTTTGAGCTTTTCATGATTTAAGTAAATAGGTTTTCAGGACTCGTGTGTCCATAGAATTGTAGTTCATCTTCCATTTTGCATCTCCTTCATATTTTCTGGATGTGTCTCCTTTTTTCCTCCTGCATCCAGAACTTGCCTTCTCAATTTTGTCATTTTTTTCCGAGTCACTGATAATGACCTTTTGGGTTTTTTTCCCTCTTTCTTTCTAGTTTGCTCTTTTTTTTATTCTTCCCCCTTTGAAGAAAGAGATAATGTAATGGGGAAGATTTTTCAGGACCCAGGATGAGCAAATTATATTTGTGAAGCCTGAAGACAAATTACCTGGATGTAAAAAGCCTGGAGTCTTAGGAGGGATTCTGTAGTGAGTCTTGAGTTAGCTTTGTGTCCATTCTTCATTGAAAAAGATCATTATAGACTTGAAGTATCTGATAGTGGATAGTGGGTGATTAAGTTAAGAGAAACTGCTCATCAGCTGAGCTCCACAGAGAGTGGAATTCTCCTCTCACAAGTGTGTGAACCTAGCTGTCCAAAATCAAGATCGAGTGTAGATTGCCCTTACAGCCTTGAGGGGAAATAATCGTTTTTTGCAGGTGCTTAATTCCCATTACCTTAGGTGTTGGTTTGAAGATCATATTTTCAGAGAGCTGTTCCATCAGAAATTATCAACTCTACAGTAACCCTAGCCACCTGAGAAGTGTCTTTGGAGTCAATTGTCTGTTTGATATGTGGGTTTATTAATAAGACACATTTTTATGTAAACCATTTCTAATGAGAATGAGGAGCTTTGGAAGCTTAGCTGTGCGATTTACTATTTATTTAGTTTTTAGCATTTTTACTATCTGTCTTATAAGTAAATTTTTTACAGTGCCAGATTTTTCTTGTTGAGTCCTAGAGCACTTCATGTTTGTGATTTTTCTCCTTCTGCTCCTTCCTTAGCACTAAGTCCAAAAGGAATGGGAGAGTGGGTGGGATTTTCAGATCTTCCTTCCTTTTCCACAAGGAAAGGCATTGCACTCTTTACCCACAATAGCTGTTCCAGTTGCACTTGGATTAGTGTACAGTATTGTCTTCAGAGTTGCCTGGTGTTGCTTTACTCTTTGAGCAGGTAAAATGGCTCCCCTGAGTCCTGAACATGGGAATTGTTCAAAGCATTTGCCAGAGCCAGGAGGGGAGTGAGGGGACTGCTGATGAAGTTGGTGTAAGGTGTGCTTGTTGCAGAGCAGGTCATTAATCAAAATCCTGAGTTGTTGCAGAAGCATTAGGAGAGGTAAGTGGCTTATTTAATTCAGAACTGAGACATTATGGATAAAGCTAGGCTGCTTTGCAGCATATTCGCTTTAAGGATTGGATTATTGCCATCTGCAGCAATCCCTGATACGAAAAAAAAATAGATATAAGAAAGGTGGAGTTGGAATGTGCTTCCCTCCTGTTAAGGTGGTTGCTCATGGAATTCTGCTCTGACCTGGCCACTGCTTCTGGAGTTGTAACTGGTCAAGACAATTTGCTGAGTGTAGTGAGGCTGGTGAGGCAGAGCAGCAGCTGCTGCATTTTCCTCGGGCAAGTTCAGCACTTGTGACTTAAGCAAAGAGGAGTGGGCCCTCCTTTCATTGCTGGTCCCTCAATATTTTGTGTATACAGAGTCAGCACGTGGCTAGCATGTTTTTTTGTGCAGGTTTTCAGGTTAGCAGCTTCCTTTCCCTTCACTAGGGATGGTGCCATTCTCACCCTCTCTGCTTATCCAGGAGCTGGCAGGCTGGAGTGGAGGCAAGAGGAATACAGGTTAGGTGCCTCCTTTCCTTCTGAAATTGGTCTGTGTTTCCACTGCAATACGAATCCTGGTATTTCCACTTCTCTGTAATTCCTACAATTGTAATTCCTACAATTCCTGTAATTCCTACAATTGTTTCTGGAAATGGTGCGTGCTGAGTACAGGAAGTAATGCTTGGAGTTGTAGGGGTGATTCACAGAGTGAATGTTTGTTCTGTCTTTGCACAGTCAGTGAATTTTGCAGTGTTCTAGAAGCTAGCTGAAAAGTAACAACGGGACATAAAGTGTCAGGATGACCATCTTAGTGTCATCATTGTGGAGTCTTAAAATTTTTTTCTGAGATGCCATGGGCCTCTGAATTTTATCTGGATGGCTTTCAGAGACTGGCAGCAATGACATGTACTTATACATCCAAAGAAATTCAGGAATATTGCTGCATCATGTCTTTGCTGATTCTGCAATGCAGTAGCTTTGGGCTGTGAGCCCAAATTGTGGTGAAAAGATACAAAACTTCTGATCCAGCGGTAAAAAGAACCAAATGGACAAGACTTGGAGCAGAAGAGAGGTAATCACAGGGAAATGCAAAATTTAGATGAGGAGATAGAGCTTTTGTTCTTTTGGCCCAAGTCCTTAATGAGAGAGCTATAATTAGGCTAGAATTATCTTTATGGATTCAGTGCTGGCAAACTCAAATTCAACTGCCTCTTAATTAGCATGCAGTATCTTTGTGGTCTTTTACTCTTGAATCAAACTTCACTTTTGCTCTTCGTGTGATGCCTCAGTGTCAGGTCTGCACAATACATGACCACTCAGGAAAGCCTCTTTCCTGCTCATTCTTCAGTGATGTCATTCCTCCTAAGCTGATTTGTCTTCATTTCTCTTATAAATGTTACAGTGGTTCTCCTGTAAGTATCTGCAAAATATCCAGTTAGACAGTTAGAATCGTGTTAGAGCTTGGGATATTTTTGTAGTTTATGGCTTTGGTTCAAATGCCACGATAGCCACAGAATTCATAAAGTTTTATGGCAGCAAGAGAGGCCACATGTCATGCAAGTTGGCCTTAGGGACAGCTTTCTCCCATGCAAACATGTCTTCTGAGAGTAGGGCTGGAAAAGCCAGGTGGTAAATTCTTGCGGCTTGGCACTCACTGGCTTTAGGACATGTTGCTTTTAGGGGAAATAGATGTTTTTAGCAAGGGGAATTGGATGTTTGATGTTTCAGTAAGCTAAAAAGTGATGTTTGGAACTACAGAGCTCCTTCTCTTTAGTAGGACTTCACTTGTGGTATTTCGTTTATTAGCTTCTGTGCCCTAAAAAGACTTTTGTTGCTTATTTGTTTTCTTAACGATGAGAAGGGCAGACATTGTATAACTTCTCAGGCAGCAGCGATTATGCAACTGATCCTGTTATTGTGGAGCCAAAGTCCTTCCTAGTCCCTGAGCACCAGCTGCTTGTGTTATGGTTGCTGCTTTTTCCTTTTCTTTCTTCCCCTCCACCCTCCCAGCTGGTTTGTGAGCAAGTTTGGGTTTTTTTTCCCCCATATTGCTGTTTTCCTTCTCTTTCCAGTGTCAGTGAGACAGTGGATTGTTTAGGTTAATTCTTCAATTGACTATACTGCAAAATCAAACTGCCCTTATATAGCATAGGAAATATGAAATGTATAGGGAAATAAAATAACTTCATACTTTATGGGTACATTACAAAAGGCATTTGCTTGAATCTAAATGAAATATTGCAGATGGACTTTGCCTGGAGTTCAGGTCAAAAGTTACAAGTTCATGTTCTCATGATTTTAGAAACACGTAAATAAATGGTTTTTGTTTAGTTTGTTGGTTTTTTTCCTCTTCCTTCAAAGAGTGGGCCTGAGAGAAATTTTAATTCTCCCCCCTGGCCCTGCCCTGAGACCACCAAATAAAATATAGTACTCCTGTGTATAAGATGAGGTAGTTGTAAATCTCATGCTTTTACAGCCAAGTGATCTCACTGCAGTATAATAAAGGCAGTTAATATATTGTAAAAATGTTTGCCCTATTCACACTTCATTTTCAGTTCCCAGTTTTATGTTGTGTCGTTTCCATTTCGTGTTTCATGGCTTCCTGTGAGCGTAAGTGACCAAGGCAGGCTGTTTTGATCCTTGATAAAACATTTAGGGATGGGGGAAGAGATGGTAGACTTGTAGACTACAGTGCTATTCCCTGCTTACAGATGAACTGAGTGTACCATCTACAAGTCCCAGAAGAGGAGAAATAATAGTTGGTCTGTGATACCACACTGCTGCACTGCTGGTTGCTGTTTTGAGTGTGATCTGCATTAGTCATAAATAGGCTCTAGTGCTTAGTGTCCTATATCGGGACATAAATTGGGGTTAAGGGTTTAAGGTCCTTATTTAGTTTATAAGTCATGCTGAAGATGTTATAGGGAGTGCAAAGATTGTGTTTTGTTGTTCCCAGTGTCTGTACTGTAGAGCAGGTATTTGGAGAGAGGTGGCAAGGTGCTGTCATTGGTAAGAAATTGGAGTCCTTTCTTTTGGGCTCTTTTTGTTGGAATTTCTTTTCCAGCAGTGGCAGTCTGCCTTTGTCTGCCTTCAACAGACCAGGCACACAGAAGATACTCTTTTGCAACGAGAGACTGGATATACAGCATGTATGCTTCAGTCTTGTCAACTTACACCTCTCTCCTCCAGTTTCTTATGACAGAGACATTGAATTCTTGGAGGCTTGGAAGAGACTATATGCTATAGCCACATTTATCACAGACTTAACTTGATTATTTCCATTGTTAGTGAAGGTTCTGCTGGAATTCTTACCTCAGCCTTGCAGCTCTGGCACTGTGAATATGAGAACATTGTACTTCATCAGAGCACCTGGTACTGGAGAAACCCAGAAAGTCAGAATGAGAAGGGAAGGGTTGTAAAGATTTTTCTGGAAAAATACATAGAACAAACAAACAAAAAAAAGCTTGATATTATGTCTAATTCTTTGTCAGCATGGTGGTGGTAATGCCCTGGTCTAATGCAGAGCTCACAAAAGCAATGCTTTTGTAAGGTAGAAAACTTGACTGGGAATTTTAAAATTGCTTTTCACACCTTAGTGAAATATTCTGTGCTCCTAATAGCAGTGTGTTCCTGGAGTATTTATTGCCTCCATATCTCTGCTTTATATATGTAGTTTTTCCAACTTATTAATCAAGGATTTAAGTGAAACGATCCTTGAGAAGCATTTAATGACTGTTTAGCTGTTTCAATGAATATGTGCATAAATTAGTCTGTGACTAGGTGACAAGGTCCGGCGTAGACTGGTAACTTAAAAGACTTGCTTTTTCTTACTATTGCTTTCAAAAAATAGTCATCAGTTGAGTCAAAAATCTTAGGAATTGAACAATTTAGGGGGACGAGCTTTCTTTCCTACTTTGGAGAAAATATTTGTTTGTTTGTTTTTAAATCTGGTGGTTTCTTCTCAATGTTGCCATTACCTACATCTTCTCTTAGTGCAGCATTGAGTTTGGTTACTGGAGAGTTTCTATTCTGTTGAAGGCAATGAGAAATGATGATTCTACACATGCTTGTGTTGAATTGCAGGTGGAGTTTGGCTCCAATTTACAATGGTATTAGGAGCACACTGGAAATGAAGAGCAGCTCAAGTTCAGTAATATTCTTCAAGAATTCCTTTTTTAGTCTGTACTGTCTTTCCTATTAAGCACTATTTGGATTTTCTAATTAACTACTAAGGACATATTCATGAAATGTTAATTCTCTTAGTAGAGATTTCAGACTAATCTGTCCATTGTACCTTTACTCTTATAAGAGGTAAATCTCAATTTTGTTACCTGGTAAGGAGAGACACGAGAAGAATTTTGATCAAGAGTGGTACTTGATCACACTATTTAAAGACTGTTTGTACTTCAAACCTAGATAGAGAACTGAGGTGGTAACTTTTCACTGCAAATACAGCAAAATATTGTCTCCTGAATTGGTCTCTCTAAAGAAAATAACTCTAATTTGACATCTCCTGACAGACTTCAGTTGCAATATGAAAAACGATTTTGTTTGGACATTGAAAAGTATGAAAATCTACTATCTTATCTTGGTTCAGCTTCTTTTTCTAAAGAAGAATTGAAGCCCTTATAAACTAGGAAGGTGATGACATCAGTAAACTTAATGACTTGTCTCATACTAGAGAAGTATATATGGTGTTTCCTGATACTTTTCTTGAGCTCTGTTTCACCACATCTCAGTTTTTAAATGTGTTTATTTTCACATCCTGCAGTGTTCAGCAGTGCTCCTCATTTTGTCAGAGCAAACCTAAATATTTCTGATTGTCATGAAAAGCTCAATTCCTTCAAAATAACATCACATGAACTTTGGTTTGTTTTTCAATGACACGGACAGCAAAGACAAATGTGACATTTCTTTACAGAATGGGTAGGAATCTAGAGTCATCAAATTATGGCTACCTGGTAATTAATGATATTTTTCAGAGTAGCTGTAAAGACACCTCCTTTCCCCTGGAAAAATACACCCAAACACTAATTAACATAGTGTTAACAAGTAGCTTTCATACCTCAGCAGTTTTTAGCTTTTTTTAACTTCTTCGCTTGTTTCTCAGGTAGCAGAATGGTAATAAAACTTTATTAGCTTGGGGGTTTGTTTCTTTTTTTTTTCACCATTATGGAAATTTTTTTTTTGTTCACTTTTTAATGGCACACACAGCTTTAGCCAGAATCATGCTTTTCTGGTTTACTTTGATAATTCTAGTCCAGACTTTTCAAACAGTTTTAACTTTTCAATAGAAAAAAAATAATTATGAACAACTTAGATTGCATTTAATATAAGTAGTAGGATTTCTTCATTTGGGAAATACTCCAGTCAGGTAATAGAGGAAAAAATAGTGAAAGAGTGATATTGTTGGTAGCTCACAGGCAGAGGAAGAATAAGTTCTTCAAGTTATATTTGCAGCAAGTTGAGTAAGAATGTGTTAAGAGCAAGGAAGGATCAAGAGGTATCATCAAGTATCTGTTAGATTCCTCTTCCTAAGTGTTGTCCCCTTTCCTTTCCTCAGCAAAAAATCCTGAATCAAGCCAAAACACCTGCCCCCATAAAAGAGTAAGACAAAAATCCAGGTGGAAACAAAAACTTCATGCATACACAAACTCAGCAACTACAAATCTGTTAGAAATATTTACTAATGAAGATACGATTCTGTGCTTGTGTAAAGAGGGAGAGCTGGGTAACTGTGGAAAACGAGTTAAATTTCTGATGTGTTGATATTTTCTCTTACGAGGTTTCGCAGATCACACAAATATTGAGGTTACTGGATGACTGAAGAGACATTTCATATTGGCAAGTGATACTTCCTTAAGTCATTCGGTGCCTTTATCTTTTTTTTTCCTGGGCGTATTAAAATTTAGCCACTGAAAATGGTCTGGATCTGAAGTCTGCATCCATGTGTTTTTACAGATTTTGCTCTGAAAGTCACTCGTGTTTTCTTATGTCAAGATATCAGGTGTGAAGTGTTGGCAGGAAGCTTTCTGTGTGGAATGACAGAAAACATGGAAAACTAAAGCTATTATCTGCATTCTTATGCTTTAAGCTTCTTAGGGCTGCTAGGCAATACAAAAAGTTATGCTGTTATTTTGAGGATAAAAATGAGTATTACTTACTCATCCAAATCTGATTTAAGTTAATAATGATTAGGAGTGGGTATTGTGAAATCCTTATTGGATCTCTTGGATCTAACATCTCAGAAAAAAAGGAAAAAGCAATGAATGAGTTGTGGAATGAAGGAATAGTCAAGGGAGACTTTTGAGAAACAGATTGGCATGTCTCAAGTAGGGAGTGCTGCTTTCTGAAAGAAGAGAAATAAGTACATGGTCATAATTTTTGCAGATGATTTTAAGAGTGACTCCATTCAGACACTTTTTTCTTGCAGGACTTGTTCTACAGTACCTCAGTATCCCTTTGGTTCAAGGAAAAAGAAAAGTCAATTAGCTTAGTTTATTAAGTGCCAGTGAGCTGCACGGGGAGGTGTGACACCCATTTGTGGGGATATGTCTGTTCATCTTGGGGGTCACTAAATAAGAAGGTGAATTTTTTACTTTGGACACTCTTTGATTTCACCTTGGGGACTGAATCAGTTATTGGGATATTCAGTATCATTTTAGTCTGCCGATGTTTGTTGGGATTTTTAAAAATTTTATTAGCTGGGCAAGAAAGGAGAAGTTTGATTCAAAATGAGATCCCTGGCAGCTGCCAAGAAGGCAGAATCCAAAGATGTGAGGACTTTGCAGGCAGTCTGCAGAGCAAGCTCTCCCAGGAACGCTGTAAATGATCTTGGATGATATTCAGAATATCTGTCTTCTCTCAGGATAGTGGCTGTAATTCAGTGGATTTCTTTGTTTCCATGCAGTTACTAGAATAAGGCATCATCTCATTTACTATTAGATGCTGGTAAACTGTGCAGCAAAATCAGCATTTGTGGAAATTGTTGTCCTAATGTTTCTTTTCTATCATGCCTGTTACTTCATATAAGTTAGAAATTGGACCTGGAGAGAGCTGTCTAAGTACATACCAGCCTTGCAAACCTGCAGAGTATGAACAACTGGTTATAGGTGGGAGTTAAAGGAGCTGAGTAAAACGACTCTTCTGTGAGATGAGAATCAGAGTTTTGCAGCACTCTCTTGAGAGGTGAAGGCTGGCAAATTGTGGTGATATGACTAGTACCACAGTAACTACACAAAGCATTTTAGTGCTGTACACGGGCCTTGGAAATGGGATCTGTGAGCTTAAGATTCATGGTGGAGTGTGTATAAATCTTTCTTATTAGGTTTCCTATATATCATCAACTTTGACTTGTTCAGTTGCAATGTTGAACAGCATCTTTAGGCTATTCATAAACATTTAAGTACGTACTGATCTGTTCTTTTGGTGGACAGGCTACATGCTGCCTTAACTCTATCTGAGCTGGCAAAATTCTGTCAAAAAGAGACATGACCCACAGACCTTCTCAGAAAAGTAACATTTATTTTAACAGGAAGGAAACAATTTATTGAAATACATGTCTTTCAAAGCTTGGAGTCGGTCACTGACCAGAAGAGACTTCTTGTAGAACAGAAATAGCTACCTGGAAACCCAGAAATGGAAGCTCTGCTGCAAATCTGTTTCTTCTGATCCCTAGATATACCTGGACACCAGCTGTGCAGCACACAGCCTGGGAACTGTGTGCTGAGCCCAGGGCAGGAGCACTGGTGGGAACTATGTGCAGCTTGGCAGGCCAGTTACCTGGAAGTCATCTTCCTCTCGGCCAGCTGCCCTAATTTTCCTTTCAGCACACTCTGAGCAAGTGGCCCAGTGCTGTGCATGCTGTGAGTGCCTCAGTGCTGTGTTTGAGGGTGAGGACACTGTCGAGGAGGTGCATGTAGGCTAAAGCTGCTCTCCAGGAAGCACAGCTACAGCTCCATTAGCTCCGGGACAATTTCTCCATGTTGCAGGTGGACAAAAGCAGAGAATCACAGATGCAAGAATTAACTTGATGCAACACAGCTCTTGCCTTTATTCAAATGTTACCTGAAGTACGGCACCATGCAAATGGTTGTGCTGCTGTCAAAGGCAGCTCACCAGGACAGCTGCTTTGGGGTAGTCTTAACTCCAGGCAGGGCCACCAAAATGTTGTCATTGGTGTCATTTTTGCCAAGATTCTCTGTGATCCTTGTTAAGGAAGGGTTGTTAGCACAGGCCAAGATGTTGCCCCTACACTGCAGGTGCTGGAGAAGAACTTGTCACAGGACTCATGTGCTGGACTGGGTGACTGGTAGAGCTCTGGAGGAACCTGCTTGGAACTTGTAGGGCTGGATGTGAGTCAAATACAAAAGGCTCTGCTACTCAGGAGGTCTGTATGCTTGGGGAGGGCCTGTCCTCTGCCCAGTGTGTTCTATAGTCTGTCTCCTTTCTGATTTTTTTTTCCTCCTGATTTTCATGTACTTCAGACTTAGTGACTGGTTTTCTGGCCCTCAAGTAGATGCCTGGAGAGAAAATTATGTCCATTGGTGAAGGATTACGTTCCCTGTTGCAAAGTGTCAGGATAGGCAGGAAAGTGAAGGCTCCAGAGTGAAAAAAATCCGTGCAGTTGGGAGGTTTGGGAAAGCAGGGCAACAAGTCAGGTGACTTTTACATTGAATGTTAGAATGGACACTGGGATTAAGACTCCCTCTGTACGTGACAGTGGGGAAGAGAACCTCTCAGGGTCTCTCAGGTTGGGATAAACTTTGGCAGGGCTGTAGTCCAACCTCCTGCTCACAGATGGACCAGCTCTGAGATGGGACCAAGTTGTTCTGAGCTTGATCCTGTCATGTCTTGAAAACCTCCAAGTCTGGAGACAGCACAGCCTCTCTGGGCCCCATTTTGTGCCTCTCTGTCCTCAGTGGGGGAATAAAGCTTCTCTTATGTGCAGTCTGAACTTCTCTTGTATCAATTTATGTCTGTTGTCCCTTGTCCTCCCACCATGCAGTGCTGTGAAAAGCCTGACTTCGTCTTTGGTTTGCCAATAGCCTGTGGCACCTTTTAATATAGGTCAGCCTTCAGTCCTTGTTAGGAAATTGTAACTTTGTGATTAATTAAATAAAAATGCATATGAGCTTGGAATTAACGGCAGGGATAACATAGTGATATATTGATTACATTATGCAATATGGCATCAGTGAGTGTAGCTATATTGAGCAAGCTAGCCTGTAGACACTAATTGATAGGGAAAAATCTTTATTTCCTTTTGAGTGTACTGCTTGCAACAACTTATACACTTTTCTTTGTAAAAGAAACAAATAACCGTACACCCATCAGTGAGGGAATTGAATAGAGTATTTAAAATTGGGTTGCAAGCCTCCAAATACCAAGGTAGCTTATCTGTTCTTAGGAATGCCAGAGCATCTGTCCTCCAGACAGGTATTTGACTTTCAGATTTCAGAATTTTAGGTACCTGATTTAGATAATCAGTTTGTCTCTATATGCAGAGGGTTTTGTTGATCCTGTGGAAAGCTAAAGAGCGAACCGGGCATTAGCTTCCTGAAATAAACAAAGAATCCTCCTCTATTACTCTGGTCTTCATTTCCGATTTGACGAAGCAAAATGTTATGTGTGTTCATGTAGGTTTATTTTATTCATTCATGAATAAAATAAAAGATTGTATACAAAATACTCTCACTATCTCAATGTGCACCTGACTGATCTGATTAAGGGCCCTGTCCTCGAATATCTGATCAACTTATAAAGTATCTCTATGGTCACTAATCTGTAATTCAGAAGAGATGATCACTGTAGAAATTTTGGTATCTTTATCTTCTCAGAGATGCACAGGGATAAGATGAGAGGCATCGGACACAAGCAGCACAAGGCCAATTGCAAGTGGGGTGGAAATTTATACCATGAAGATAAACAGCACAGTTGGTTTCTCAAAGTGATAATGGGATTTCCACTCTTGGAGATGCTCAGAGCTCACATGAGCAACTGATTTAAGCTGCCCCTGTGCTGAGCAGAGGTTGGACCACACTGAGCTTCACAGAAGTCCTCCATCCTGTATCATACTTACATATAAACAACATCCAGTATTTCAGTGACAGAGATCACAGTGCTATAACGTTAAGACCCAGTTGCTTAATTTGAAAACCTCTATGTAAAAAAGACCATGCTTCTTACCAAACAATATAATTAATGAAATTTTATGTCACAGGTGACCTGAAGTCAGTTCAGTATGTCTATGGAGGGAGCATCTGGAGTTTAGCACTGACACATTGTGATTTATTTCTACAAGAAGCACTTTTCTTAGCTGTTAAGAGCTGAAGACTGTTTATGGGTGACTGAATTAATGTATCCTTGGCAAAGACTTTTTGAGTACAGTAGGTGAGAGCATTCTGAAGACAACTTGAAATAAATTTTACTAATCTATTTAAATGTACGTGGTTTTGATGGTTCATTTGCAGAGGGAATTAGCATTTATTTCCATTTGGAGCATCAGCTTATAATAGTAGATATTATCAAAGCATGCAAATTTAATTAGGGAGTAATTAAAAGGTGAAGTAACATGAAGCGTGTATGACAATTTTCTTGTTCCTTTTTCAGATTAATTTTGGCTTTGACTTAACATAAATGCAGTTTATGGAACATTTTTCTTTCCAGTGGCATAGAAATCAGGTGTTGCATTAAGTCTTCCTGACTTCCAAATGACTGCAGTTACACTGAAGCAAGATTTGGGCTGTCCAACAGAGCTTGCCCACAATAAATGAGATGGGATTTACTTCCTTGACTTTCATTGACTCGCCTTAAAAAAAGTTTAAATTGTACCCAGTGCCAGATTGTTGAAGTTCTCGTTTTGCTTTCTGCCTCTCTGTGTAGAGGATGCTTCTGGAGGAGATGTGAATGCAGCTGCAGCTCAAGCAGTTTCTTGAGGGTGATGTCTCCTTTTATTGTATCTGGTTGGCCATTTGCATCTAAATCTTCTCACGCTTTGCTGTATTGAGAAGAACCTGGCTGAAAGGCAACACCAGAATGTTTTTAGTGTAAGGAGGAACTTTTTGAAAGATACGGAGTTCATGGTGCCCAAGAGATCTATCAGGGGTTTCTGTTCCTTGTGTTTGGCTCTTGGACAACTTCAGTGAAGATGGGCAATAATTAAGAGTTGTATATAGTAGGGTAGCTGTAATAGTCTGTCATTAAGACCCCTTTTGTGAGGGTCCTTCCCTTTGCTCTTGAGTGTGAAGGTATTTTGAAGGTTGGCTTAGAACTTGGCACGTGGTTGCACAGAGTGAGGTATCTTCATTTTTTTCCCGCCTAATTAATTTTTACCTGTCTAAACATGATTAATTGTTGGGATTATATATTCCCCTCCAGAAGGTTGTACTTAAGCTGTGGTGGTGTTTCCTTTGTGCTCACCAGTGGTATTGTCTTCCTAGTGTTTCCAAGCTGTGTTACACTGGGTCTTGGGGACAGCAAGAACACTGAGTTACGGGTGTTCAACCATATTCTAATTTGTAGATGGATGGAATAATAGTGAAAATTCTTAAGCAGTCTGTTGTGATAAGTGTCTGTAGACTTGGGTGTGCCATATTTGCTGTTCTCTACTGTGAACCTCTGGGGTTGATCTCTGAGAAGGTGAAGTGTGTGCCTTATTGCATTTTTTCATCCTTTCTGAGGTTAATGGAGTCTTCACTAGGAAGTATGCATTCATTTGGAAGTATGACAAAATTTCTGAGAGTTGGATACATCAACAAAAAGCAAAAGAATCCAAGACTACTGGTGAGGAGAAGAAAGTACCCAGGTGTTGGAGTCATGAGCTTTACTGGAAACAGATGTGGTATCTTTCTTTACTTGTTCCTGCATGCAGTTTTACAGTACGAGAGTTTGTTTTAGCAGAAGTTGTGAATAAGAAACAGTAAGGAAAAGAGATTTTTGGAGGGAGCCAGAAACTGAAGGTTTTTACCTGTTTAAGATTTTTGTTTGTTTTTTACAAATGGGGTTGACCCTTATGTTAGCTTTTAAGGCCATGTCTTTGTTGGAGGGAAACATCTGGCTCTTTCATCCTGATCCTACTGTTAAAACAGCTGGGAGTACTTAGACAACATATTGCCCACATTTGTATTTCTTCTCTCAGATCTTATGTACAGCAGAAATATGTTGTTGCCAAAGTTTTCTCATGATAGGAGGCAGTGTGAATTCAGATCCAGGCTCCTGCTGGTCTGTGGTCCTGACCTCTGGCCTCATCTGGCTAAAGACAGACTTTGGTACATCACATGCCTTGCAGTGGATCTGAAAGTGAACCAGTGAGGTTGAGAATGCATGCTAAGCACACATCTCTTCTAAAAAAGGCAGAAAATGTACTTGGATCACATAATGTTTATGATCCCTTTGATTTCTTTCCATCAGAGGCAGGATTTTTATCTCTGTCGGATGTGGAGTAAGTGCTAGCACTCAGCTGCTCTAATTCCTATCAACAACAGATTTATGTAATGTCTTCCTTGACTCCTCTTTGATGTAACATATGAGTAAGTTTTGTAACTTTGCAAAACATGGAAGCTGGGAGGAAAATGGCTGGTTAGGTGTGAATAGGTTTCTGTTGAATACCTGTGGTGTGTGTAGGCACAGAAGAAACCGTATGCTCTTGTAAGGCTTTCGTTTTTCAATATTCTGATGTTACCAGTATAAAGTTAATAAACATAGTTTATCTACAGAGGAGTAGTTGGGAAATAAATAAGGGGAAAGCAGCTATGATGGAAGTCTGCGTAACATTTGTATTTCTTTTTCAGAAATAAGATGTACATAAAAGCAAATTTTAGTGATGTTACTTGATCAGTTTTCTTTGCAGGAACCAAGTGGTTTGTGATTGCTGAGGTTTTGTTGTTTAGCACTTTTTTGTAGGATGTCCGGTGGGGGTAGAAATCAAATTCTATTTGATTTGTTGAGCTCTAGAAATAGTGAATGCTGAGATGCTGAGGCAAAATAAAAAGAGATCTAAAACACCTGGTTGAATATCTGGTGGGATGCAGGTCTGGAAACGTTTGTTACAGCAAGCAAATTATTTAAATGACAAGGACAAAGGAGTAATGGCTGCTAAGAGAAGCTATTCAAGTCATAAATACATATTATTAGAACTTGATCTAAACTTTTTAGCGTTGATTCTGAAGAAGTATGTGTGGATAAGAAATAGTTCAAGTTCAGTTGACACTGAAACAAAACCATGTTTATACAAAGACATCAACTTATAATGCAAGAGTGCATTAGTTATAAAATACATGTTGACCCAACGGTCTCTGCATTTAGAAAAGCCAAATAGCTTTTATTGATATGGTGGAAAAAATATTTTTAATTACCTTATGCAATTATGCAGATTACCTAAACAAATTCTTCAAGAAATGCCTGTAGATTGGGACTTGTCTGAGAAAGAAGATGTCTTTTAAAATTGATGGTAACTCCTATGAAGTGTCACTTAAGTTTTTATTGGTCACACTCAAGCTGGCCACCCTAATATTACGTTTTGAGAAAATAGTTGCAAATGATATGTTCCAACTCTTTAAACCAAAGGAAAGCCCTTCAGTGCAGCAGGGAGCTTTATGTAAGCCATGGGTGGGGGTGTTTTTGATGGCTGAGACTTGTTTGCTGAATGACACTTGGGTTCTGGAAAATAATAGAGGTGGCTGCTGCCAGGGTTCAGTGGTGGGTCATGAAAACGAGGTGACGCAGAGCTCGTCTGCGCTGCTGCCGGCTGAATCACACACAGCCTGTGTGTGCAGTGTTCTGGGGAGGAGAAATCACCACCCTGCTTGTTTTGCACTGCAAGTGGAACCACCGTAGCTCCCGGTTGTGTTTGTTACTTATGGTGTACTTTTTCATGAGGTAATGGCCACTTGAGATGCTTTTGAAGCGGTCAGGAGCAGACACCGGATACAGAACGAGCAGTTTGATTCTCCGCTGTGCTGCTTTTCCATTGTGTGTTTGAGCAGCCTCTGGATAGTGTGTGATCTGCAAATGGGAAAGCCATTAGCCAGAGGGCAAGGTACTGCCTGTCTGGAGAGGTTCGGGGTGTACTTACATTCCTTTCTGCACCCTTTCAGTGGACAGACATGTGTGAGGAAGCCTGTAGGCAGCACAGCCATGGAGTACCATAGTGCCTGCATGCTGCCAGGAGATCCTTTGTCTCTGTGGAAGTCAGGAACCTAGTTTGGATGGAGAGAGGGTGAATGCCCTAAGAAATAATCTCGGAAAGCTAAATCTGAATCTTGTTTGAAAAACATAGATCCTTTCCTCCAGGAAAGGTTTTGTTGAATGTGCCAGTCAGTGTACTTCCCAGAGATATTTCTCCTTTACACTGGAGACTCAGTAAGGCAGGAAGGTGACTAAACTATGCTGCCCCCTTGACACTGACCAGAACTGGTTCTCCTTTCTCAGAAATTACAGCAGGGTTTTTGACAGAGTAGTTGCCATTTCTTCTTAAGGGCTTCTGTGCCTTCACTAGGCTGGGGGGTGTGAGGAGACTGGAGTAGTTTGAGCTGTCTTTGGTGCTTCCAGAATTTTGCTCTTTGTGACTGGTGGGTTCAAAACTAACCTATTTTGTTACTTAGTTTAATTACATTTCTTTGGAGGATGTTGATATTTTGGGATATTCAGGGTTGAAAACATCTTCCTTTTTCTCGTTGCTGCAGTATAGATGGTGTGTGCTATTGGTCTTGAAGTCACTTTTGCTAACTGATGACCACAGGGAGAATTAAAACTTGAGCAATACTGAAAACTGGTTGATGGAAGTAAAGTAGGAGTGTTTTAGTTTTTTGGCACCACAGAAGGCGTTTAGTTCTTGTTAACAATGTTTAAAGAGGACCTCTTTCTCCCCTGTGTTTATTGGTTTTGAGACTGCAATTCAAAACAATTCACTTTGTGCAGATACATTTGATAAAGTCTTTCTCAAGCTACTGTGACCCTGACAAAATATGGAAGTAGGATAAATGTAAGACAATCACTACTTAAGAGACAAGGCATTCCAAATGTACTGTGGGAACATAGGTAAACCATAGATAAACTTTTGGTTCAGGACCAAGTAAATAACATATATGAAAATGGTTGCAAGCTGTCTTCAGGGTTGTACTTCCTCATGGCCTTTCTTACAGTTTTATCTGGAAAAGATGCTGATACTAGCCTTTAATTTCTGCTCAAGGAAGCTTGTGGGTTTTGAGTACTTGTAGTGTAACTGGTCATTTGAGCTTTGCAAATATAGTAAGTGTTAATTAAGTTTAGTGCAATCACAATCTGATCTGATTTGGAGCCTGAGACTTTCACTGTCTGTATTTAAAACCAAAAATGTTTCATTTTGAACCTGAGAGGCAGTTGGTTATATAATAAAGTTCTTAATAGGGTGAAATGAAGATAGCTGTAACTGCAGTTCCTTATTTGTTTTAAGGTTTGTCCAGTAACTATGTTCCTATGTTGTTCCTATGATTAAAGGACCATTTGTTTATCATCTTACTTTAAATATTTACTTGCTTCTGCAGAGATAAAATCATCTCCCTACTTTTGGTATTTCTGAGTTCCATGGTCCAATTCACGTGCCGAGCACACAGGTGGTATTTCATTCTGGCTGGTAGCTCCTTATTTTTCCCCATGAACAGATGGAACTGGAGGGAGAAGGTTTCACGGTCATGGAGGATGGAGTTAGGAGAGAAATTCTCCTTTAGTTGTTGATGCTGAACACTTGCACTTGCCAGAAAGTAACTTAAGATTTTAGAGCATAGAACAACATAGTAACAAAATTTTATATTGTTTTAACCTCTGTAGCGTCTCTGTGAGCAAGATTTTCACATTAGTGCCTTCTCTCTTAGAAAGCCTTTTAAAGTTACCTGATGCTGTACTGCTTTTTTTTACCCAAGTCGATTTCCCCCCACCAAAATATTATCTGATCCTTTTAATGTACAAAATAATAAAACAATAAATGATATAAACTGTATTATTAAGTTTTTCCAGTTGCTTTAGGTATAGCTGTACTGTGTAGTGGTCTGGAGTGTAGGAGCACTGTACTAATAGTGCCAAATGGGGCTGACTGGGAATGAGAGGTAAAATAATCAGAGGTCTGCCATCTCATGGCTAATAACCAAGGTGCAGCATTTCATCTAGTTATTTGCCAGGTCCTGCAGTGGCCACTGCTGGATTTACTGCCTCTACCACCTGCCTGGGTTAGCTGGAGAACCTTGTGATGGATTCATGGAATTGTGCTGAAGTGAGCTCAGACTCGGTGCCCTTGTTGGCTTGTGTGTGTCTGCTTGCAAATTCTAAGATTAATATTTTATAACTCTGAAAATAAGAGGTGGACGAACTAGTGGAGAAAACTGCACGTTCAGTAGCTTCACAGTTGCTCAGCTGGGTTAGTGTTAATGTAGCTTAGTTCTTATTCCCCTGCTGTAATGATGAGAAATCACTTGGTTCCTCAGAGAGATGCTCTTGCTGATCACGGGCTGTCAGTGCATTAATTACTGGGTTTGCACTTTTTATTAACTCTTTTAGCAGTTCACGTGCTCTCAGTGAGTATCATTTAATCAGAGAAATACTGCTGTGTGTCAGTTTCTAGTTTGTTACAGTTCCTTTTCCCAGAGCTATTTAAAAGATTTATTAGTTTCTGAAAGTCCAGTTGTCATAGGAATGACTCCTGTTTCATTTCAGAAGAGCGGAGCTCTGTAACTTTATTGTCACATTTGTATTCTAACCTTTTTCTCTTTTACCTAGTGAGAGAGCAGCTTTGGTGTTGAAGAGAAACCCCGGAAAGGAATGGGCCCTGTTCTCTTGAAGCTGTTTGCCCTGATCCCAGGAATGCTGTAGAGGTTAGTGAATGTGAATGTTGAAGAGCTTTTGTGGAAATTGCCTTTTGATTTGTAATTGGCACACTCTTCAATAAATTCTGTGTGAAGCAGTTCATTTGCCTGTCACAGAAAGGGAGTTAATTCAGGCACTGTCAGAACACAGTCAGCTTAAAATTGCTCTACCCAAACAAAATTTAGGATTCTGTTTATCTGTGGAGATGCTGTGGAAATACGTTGCTGGGTGGTCACAGAAAGTTGTGTGGGTATGATGCATGCTCAGAGACAAGCTGCATTAAACTTGGAGGTTTTAATCAATAAGTTGGAAAAAAAAAAGGTAAGAATGATCATAATACATGAGACTGTAGTGCTTGGTTCTCTGAATTTCTCGAGTCTCTCATTTTTACTTTGAGAGAAGAATGCTCCTGATCTTCAGTAGAATTGACAGGCTAGGAAAGGTCCATTCTGTATCCACACAGAGATAATGTTACCTCTACTTCTGCCTCAAGTGACTTGTATTTCAGTGTTATATCCTAGTTTATTTGGCTTTGTACAAACTGTATAGACTGCTTGCTCTGAATGTTTTTTCCCCAGAGCTCCATAGTCCTGCTACAAATATTATGGCCTACAAGAGGCTTCCTTTTGCAACTAGAACATTGTCTAGTTTACTTCCATTTGGTTTGGAAAGCTAGCAGGGATTAAATAGATTTATCACCTAGTGAGTGGATTACTTTTTAACTAGTGAAGTAAAAAAAAGCTTTAGAACATACATATATATATATATAGTATAACTGTTAAATTCAGTAAGGCTTGGTTTTGCTGATGAAAAATGGATGTAGCAAGTAAAATTAGATGGGGTAGTGGGAGGGGGAGAGGGAAAAGGTAGGCCTTTTGATGTGCTCCTAAAGCCAAGAGGTGAATTTCTATAGGAGCAGTTGAGTTAAATCTGCCTGGCTTACTGTAAAGGATTCTAAACTTTGTTAGCTTACTTTACAGGCATAGGTGGTGTGTGTGGTGTGGCTACTGAAGAGTAATGTCCAGGCTTTGCTAGGATACCCTTTGACATACAGACCCGTTTGGAGCAAAAAGAAAAACAACCCAGTTGAAAAAAGGCTGCAGTATGTCACAGACACTGAAAGTGAAGAGGTGACCCAGTGGAGAAAGACAAGGAAATGTTAGTTGGCATCACTCTTTGAGGCATGTAGAGCTCAACAACTGCAAGTGCTGCCACTTCTTATCAAGAGCTTTAGTCACTGATGTATTCTCACCGTCTTTATCTTGTTTCATATAAAACCGAGAGTTATCAAGTGTTCAAGGGTGAGCTATGACTTCTAATTTAACAAAAGCATATAGAGAGACAGAAGCCCCCAAGCACATCCTTCTATGTGAAATCCTGCACTCCAACATCAATGCTATCATTCTAGCTCTGTGCTGCTGCTTTTGTTTCCAATGTTTTATTCATTAACAAAAAACACAAACCTTTCCACAAAGGGGTCTGACGGAAACATGCCTTTTTTTTTTTTTTTAATTTAATAGAAAATACTCAGCTCCTTTTAACCTATTGTGTTTAGATTTTTTGAGACATATATACTATTTTATGGAGAATAAAAGAAGATGAAAGATTCATCTCTCGTGGTAGTCTCCCTCTTGACTTAGTAAAAGCAGTTGGTTTCAAGAAGCCTGTTGAATGCAGACTATTTTATGAATCTGTGAAGGCTGTCTTATTAGAGTCCCGATCTGCTGTTCAGATACTTATGTAGGAAATATTTCCTTGGCACTTCATGCATCCTGTTCTTCCAGTTCTGAGGACATGCAAGAACTGGCAGAGCTTAACAGCTTGGTTTTAGGGTTGTGGTTATGTTCTTTTCAGACCCGAGCCTGCTATATTTGATTTGGTTGAGCTCTCCATGGGGCCACTTTGAGTTTCTCTCCAGCTGTGGAATGACTTACCTGCAGCTACATGGATAATAATAAAAACTGTGATGCAGTTTATGAGCACACAGGAGATAATGAGATAAGGGAAGACAGCCAACCAACATAAGTTTGCCAGAGAGAAAATGGTGTCAAACTGATTTGTTTGCTTCCTTGACAGATGAATTAGATTAGTGCATGTAAGAGAGGCAAGGGATAGAAGTGTATAAGGTTTTGAAGGATGTTCTTTTGAGTGTAATATGTGCAGTGTTTTGGGTTTTTTTTAAATGGGATCATCCTTAAATTACTATATTGCAGGAACAAAATTTATTAAAAATGGTTCTGTGGAGCACTTAATAGGGGTTTGGGATCACTTGGAAAGACGTTAGAAGTAGGCTTCCATACTAGCTTGTCATGGTTGGATTTGTCAATGACACCCATGATTTAGACTTCAGTACATGGAGTAGCATTTACTTACAAGCTGTGCAGATGATGTCAGTTTGGGAGTAGACAGAATGGGCAGCCCAGCGTGTTGATATGAAGCTGTTTGTCACTGGGGTAAGCAGAGTGTGTGTATTGGCTTGACCTGACTCACCCTGTGTTTATTTGTTATACCACAAGAACTCAGTCAGTGTGTATAACCTAATTATGCTGAGTTTACTGTGTTGGATGGCCTCTTACAACACTCACAGCACAGCTTGTGGAACTTTTCGATCCTTTAGAAAACTGCAGCACTGAAACTTAGAACTTGAAAAGAAGTGTTTATTTGTAACAGTTGCTTTATTCTGCCACAGGGAGAAAATGTGTGAGTAGGGAGGAGTGACCACATTTCTTAAGAGTTTTTTGTAGAATAAGATATGAAATATGGAAATAATTTTTGTCTTGGGATGGTGTCAGAGAATCTTTGTTTTAAATTCCCTGTGATAGAAAGGGGTTTTTGTGTGCCATGTTCTTATATACACAATGCTTTTCTCATAGTTGTCAGGTTATCATGGAAGATTCATTTCATGGCTCCCTTAGAGGTAAATACCAATATTTCACACTGGGTCAGTAATTTTTTCTAGCAATAGATTAATGCCTGAAACACCTTTTGACGTGTTCCCATCTGTGATGCCATAGTTTCTTATGGATGTGAAGCACAGTGAGGCAAAAAAGAAAAAAAATCTCTATTTAGGTTATCTCTATGGGGATGCTGTTCTGTTTCTGTGATCCCTGCTGCTGTTTTCCTGACTTCTTGAGGTATGGCTTTCTCCTTGGTATCCTAGCGAATGTTTTTCTAGCAAAACTACAAATCAAGAAGGTACACCTTAGCAGCAGAGAGTGGTGCACAAGTGGTGTAATTGGAATTACAGGAATGCTGTGCAAGTTTCATGCCCCATCTTCTGTCCCAAAGGGAGGGGGGATATTGGAAGAGCCACTGCTGATAAGTGATAGTCTGTGAAAGGCAAGCCTTAGGCAGTCCCTTGGAAAGACCTTTTAAGTCCTATGAATTAAAACAAACTGGAGGCACAGTAAACGTAGTTTTAGAGCTTTCCTTGTTTGATTTTAATTTCAAGAAGCTGCCTGGGAGAAATCTCAAAGGCACATTCCTGTAGATGCAAGAATAACTGTTCAAAGTGCTGGGCGATGAAACTGATGTGCAGCAATTTTTGTAAGGGAGGAAATAATAGTGCAGAAGTGGGCTACCACCTGCCTATGTTGCAGTGAGAGTATATTGGAAGTACTGTTTATTCTTTGGTGTTGCTAAAAGATCACCATAAGAAAAGACAGAAGTAAAATCAAATTAAAGAAATGTATGATAAAATTGTGAAGGAATATATGGATGTATAATAGAAGAAGCCTTTGCTGTGATACTCTTGTTGCAATTTGACCTTAGTATTGGACATTTATTTACCTAATTCTTTCATATACCTTTGTTTGTCAGTATATTGCTGGATTTCGCTCTGTTTATTGTATTGTGTTTGCCTTAAAAATGAACAAGAGTAGTTATCCTCGTTCTGTACACTGTTTACTGTCAAAGCATAAAAGGAACACAAAACCAGAGAAAAGGGGTAGCACTGAAAAAGTCTTGTTTTGTCTCTTGTGGGGAGCAAGTTCCCTCCCCTGGTTCTTTGCATCCAGAAACAGCCAAGCACAGTGCAGGGTCATCTAAGTGAGCCCATACACTTTCACAGATGTACTGCAGAAGCAAGGACTTGCTTTCAATAACTACTCAGTGATTTTTGTATCTGTAGATGATGTTACAGTGCATTAGGTAGACAGTTGCTGTCTCTTTTTTTGTTTTCTTCTTGATGTTTTTTTCCTCCAGCAAGGAAGTCTGTTTCCTTTGTTGTGAGTATTGTGTGTATGCGCAGGTGAATCCAAGGGAAAAATGTGAATAAACTCCATGTCAGTACTTGTGCTTTTACTAAGTGGATGTTCTCTTCTGGGATACATTTAGTTGGAAAGCAGTGCCACTGTAGTCATTTGAGTCTCATTCTGGGAGAATTCAGAGAACTGCAGCTTCAATCATAATTTGTTTTCTATACACTTGGTTATTACTAGGGGAAAGGGCAAGTGTAGTGGTGAGACATAACATACGAGTTTGGATAACATAATGGATTTCCTTAGAAAATACTACCACTCCTGAATAGTTTTTGTTATTGGAACAAAACACCTGGCAGCTCTAAATTGTATGGTGCTGTGCATGAAAGTAGCATAGCAAGCTAGAATAGTAAACAGTGTTAAAAAAACACAACAAAACAACAAACCCCTGCAAAGCAGAAGAGTTTATCAAGAAAATCCACATTGCATCTAATCTAGATTCTAGTGAGGAGTGTCTCTTGTCCTTTATTTTAATTTCCCCCCAGAATAATTAGTTCTACTGTAACCAAAATTGAAACATATTTACTTTCCTGTGAGATAAGAGAGGCAGGAAAATGTCATCCTGCAAATTAATTTGCAAGCCATGATACATCATTCTCCTTTGCAGTGACTGTGCTGCCGACCAGATGTCGTTTTGCTCGAGCGCGCAGTTTTTCATCTTGATCCGGCGCTTGTGTGATTTTGATTTATTCCTTGTGAAGCAGCTGTGTCAGTGACTGTGGCCTGTGCATTGCAAGGAGGAGGGATCCCTTCCCTTGGAGGGAGCAGCTGCTGCTCCTGGCTCTCAATCCCTTCAGGCTGGGCGCTGGTACAGCCGGCGCGGGGGGCAGAGCCGCCTGACTGTGCCGCAGCGATGTTTACTGACCAAGGGCTGGCAGTGCCTTGGAGGCACGGGGGCTTGTCTCCTGCCTCTACTGTCTTACAAGGGGAGGGCTTGAAAACAAAGATGCTGGCACTGAACTTCAAGAATTCAAGGTAGGATGAGACCTAAATGAATCCCAGCTACTCTTACTTCTTTGCACGATACTTTTCCTCTCCAGACTAAAATTTAATTCCATGACTAGCACTTGTGAAATTGTCTCTTATTGTCAGTCTTGCTGTTAGAGGAGAAGCTGAACCAAAGCTGAGATTGAGCAGAGATTTATTCAAAATCTAGTGATATTTTTGAATAAAATGAGTTATGTACCAGTGCATAATTTTCTGTATTTAGGATGTTGGCTCTAGAGAAATAAATCTAAAGTAGGTAGTTTACATTTATCATCCCAGCTATGGAAGAAAATAATTTCTTTTAGTTTCTCACATGGGAAGTTTTCAAAATACAGCCAATATGAGCTTTGAATGCAGTAGTTGGGCTGTGAAGCAAGCTTGTTATCGAGTTATGTTACACATGTTCTAAGAAATCTAACTAAGTTGGAGAAAATAGTATTTTCACTGGCTCTTGAGTGCTACAGGCTTCATGTTTTCCCTTTGAATAAAAGAAACTCACTTTTGGAGGGATTTCTAGCTGTCCTATTTAATCTTGTAATACACTGAAAACTGATGTTGAGAAATCATTATTTCACTGTGAAATACAGCTTTTATTTTGGAACTATTACCAAGCAGGGCTAGAACATGAGTAATGAAGAGAAAAATAAAAATAGTTTTGAAAGTAGTTATGGTAAATAGTAAATATATCCACCTCTTTGTTTGCAATCAAAAATAAACAAAATAAGTATGGGTTTTCTAAAATATTGCTGCTTTTACCCTTTATGAGAGACACCAACTTTAATATACAAGAATATCTACACCCACTTTGGTCATTTCATAAGTATGCCATTGAAAAAAAATTTCCCTGGAGAACTGGAAGAATCCATTAATTTGAGTAATTAATATTGCTTCAAAAATCTAGAGTTTTAGTCTGCGTTGTAGGTTTGTGTTTTTTCTTGTTAAGTGTTTATTTTGTTGGGAGTATTTTGTCCTTCCCCTCTTTTATTTTTTCCCCTTTAATCCTTTATTTGACACATTCGTTGCTGGGGATGGAAACCTTGTAGCGCTGATGGGCTACTTTTAAATCTATACAGCTCAGTTCTGCCTTGGATCTGTCCCAGGCTTTCTCTGCAGGACAGTGTTCTGGGAGCACTGTTCTCTTGTGTTGCTGGGGAGCTAGAGCTGTTTTCTGTAAGGAGAGATTCACAATCAGCCCTTTTGTCTTTACTCTTTGCTCCATGTGAGGCTCCTGAGAAGTGTTTCCATGTGCAGTCTGGTGGAGCTGGATCCAAAACCAGGCTGGGAACCCAAGACATAATCTAGCTCTACTTGCAATCCTCAGGTGTTTGAAGATGAGACTGAGAGGGGTTGAATTGCTTTTATTTGTCTTTTATCTGCTTTTATTTGAATTGCTTTTATGCTTTTTAATTTTGTCATCCCCAGAGGATCTTCTGCCACCCAACAGAGAGGGGTCAGTCAGGGGAAGTAGAAGGAGAAGAGGGGGAAGCTGAGGAGAAAAGACAGGACTTTTCTCCCATTGTTACAATACTTGCTTAGTTACACAAAGCATAGGAATCTTTACTGTTTCTCCCAGTGGTGGTGCCTCTTAGGAGGAGCAGCTGAGGGAAGTGGGATTGTTTAGCCAGGGGAAAAAGAGGCTTGGAGAGGACATTACTGCTCTCTGCAACTACCTGAGAGGTGGTGCTAGTGAGGTGGGTGTCAGTCTCTTGTCCCAAGGAACAGGATGAGAAGAAATCTCAGAATCATTGGGGTGGGAAGGGACCTCTGGAGTCATTCAGTCCAATCCCCCTGCCAAGGCAGGGTCATCTGCAGTAGGTGACACAGTAACACATCCAGGTGGATTTGGAATGTCATCAGAGATGGAGACTCCACTGTCTCCCTGGGCAGCCTGTTCCAGGGGTCTGCCACTCTCAGTGAGAAGGAATTCTTCCTCCATGTTAAGGTGGAACTTCTTGTGTTTTATTTTATGGCCGTTGTTCCACATCCTGTCACTGAGCACTGCCAGAGAGTCTGGCACCGTTGTCTGGGCACCCACCTTTGTGATATTTATGGGCATTAATGAGATTCCCTTCAGTCTTCTCTTCTCCAGACTAAACAGGTCCAGCTTCCTCAGTCCCTCCTCACATGAGAGGTGATCCAGACCCCTCATCATCTGTGTCCCTCCTCTGCACCCTCTCCACTAGCTCCTTGTCTCTCTTGTCCTAAGGAGCCCAGAATTGAACACAGCACTCGAGATGTGGCCTCACTAGGGCTGAGTAGTGGGGCAGGATCACCTCCCCCAGTCTGCTGGATGCATCCCAGGATCCCATTGGCCCCAGACATCAAATGTCCTCAAGTTGTTCCCCTCAAAGGGAAGGCTTTGACTGGATATTAAGAAAAAGTTTTTCACAGAAGGGATTATCAAGCCTTGAAAGAGGCTACCCGGAGAAGAGGCTGCTCCAGTCACCATCCCTGGAGGTATTTAAAAGATGTGCAGATGAGGCAGTTGGGAACATATTTTAGTGGTGGACCTGGCAGTGCTGGGTTAGAGATTGGACTTGATGATCTTAAGGGTTTTTTCCAACCCTGGTCCTTTGGTTCTGTACTGTATGGTATGCAGAACTTGATTCCAGTGGAGCTCAGTGGATGCCTTTGGACCATCCTAATATCAGGCAGTAGATACGTGTATGCAAGTACTTCTGCTGCTTTTCTATTCATCTCTAGACTGAATTTCTCATTATAAGGTCTTAGGCTGTTGTATTTTGTTTTGCACTTAGGAATACTATGAACATGCAGCTTAAAACATTGGGATTATTCATCCTTATTTACTTCCTATTGCTTCAGAAATAAACAAGCATTTGTGCCCAGGCTTTAATGCTGATTTAAATGCAGATACGCTGCTGTTTTTGTTGCAATCGTTCTGCCTCAATGGTAGCAGAGAGAGGAATTTTATTACATCAGCCAAACATGTGCTGGTAGGATCATTTTGTTTTTTTTCTTATCTGTGTTGTTAGAAACAAGGGTGGCTCTATGGAGACAAATTTTACAGGTAATGGGCTTCTACTTACTGCTCCTTCATATGCAAATTTCCTAAAGGCGAAAGAAATGTTTTCTTTTCGGTGTACAAATGGCTGGTTCACATGGCTGCAGGAAGTTTTTGCTTTTAAATTGACGTTGAGAAGAAAACTCCCTACCACCAGCACCACAAATGGGGACCACGCACCTCTTTAAAAAATTCAGTGACTTTTTTATTTAAATATGAGAACCGTGCTATTGTCACTATTGTCATTACTGAACATGCCCTGTTTGGGCTACTTGCTTCCTGTATGGCCTTTCTGTGAGGATGTACAGGCTCTCCTGTTCCTGTTTTGCTGGTTTCCTTCCCCATCTTTCCACTGCACCCTCCCACTCCCCATTACTTGGAAAGGTGAATAGACCAAAGCACTCTTCCCTGTTCTTGGTGATGGCTCATTGTTTCACTACCGATTCGAATGCAGTAACTTTCCTAGGAAGGCTTTTTTGCTTTGCTTGTTTACTACAAATGCGAGAGCCACTCTCCAGGATAGTGTTTTTATTCCTATGCATTTGTTGGTGTCTGCATGCCAACCAAGCACATGCTTGTATCTTTAGATCCCGGATTATTTTCCCTTTTTGTTTTTTTTTTTTTTTTTTTTCTGTGTCCCCTCCCCTCTCATCCTCTCACCTTTTTTTTTTTTGTTTGTTTTCTAGGGACTTCTTACCAGAATTTTCTCTCCTGAATTTAATGGTTTAGTCATTGCCATGCAGTTCAGGTCATCAAGCTAAAATTTCACTTCTGCTCTATTCCCAATGGGTTGGAACTACTATTCTGTTTGTCCAATTAATGCAAATCAGTTTATTTAGGCCTTTTGAAAACAAAACATAAACAAAACAAGAAAACTACCATTCAAAGATGCTCAAGATATTTTACCACAGAATACTTCAAGAATTCAATTACAAGTTGCTCTCCAAGAATATTAAGGAAGAAAATAGTCTGTTCTGTTTTGGTTTGAGTTTTTTAGCCAGTTGTTACCTATCTCTGTGGTATTCTGCATATTTTTCCTAATGCTGCATAAGTTAGTTGGTTCATAAGCTTCCGATAAAATGTTGTGATTGATTCCTCCATTTCAGATGATTTTGCTGAGGTGCAAATGTTTCTGAGATGTTTCAACTCTGCCAACATATGTTCAAAACCAAAATGATGATTCAGTATTTACTTTTCCTCGATGTGTTTTTCAGCTCTAGGTGTTTATAGCAGTCAATACAGGTTTGCAGGATAATATGAGTTTGCTTATCTGCTGTCTTTTCAACCACCAGCTGTGAATTGGGATCATCCCCATCTCAAATGTCCAGTTACAAAGTTCCAGATTAACACTAATCTGGCAAATTTTAGATTCCAAAAGCAATCTGCTGGATTTATAATGTATTCATACTGGTTACACTGAAGAACAGAATTTCTGATTCCTCAGTCCAAAACCTGTTAACTTACTAGGCATCATTTTTTCTATAAATAAATGTTTCAAAAATACATGTTGGTGAGAAATGTCTCTATTTTTGTCATGTTTTGTGTCTGCTCCAGCCAAGTTGGACTTTTCTGCCTGTCAGGATTTTTGTGTTACACATATTTTTGTCTCGTCAGTAGCATATTTTTCTGGTAAAAAATGTCCTTTGCATTCCTTGAGTAGAGGAGGAATTGTATGTCCAGAGTCAGTTCAGACTTTAGGGCAGTCAGAGCTGGATTGCTGGCTTTGAGACCACACTGGAACAGGTCAGAGGAGTGGAAAAAACGCCTCAGTGGTATGATTGCACAAGCATGGGCAAATGGTTTCTTGGAGCCTGGATGTCTATGAATGAAGCACCTGAAGGTGCTAATCCAGGTGTTTCCTTTCTAACATAATACCTGTATAGAGCCCTGTACTTTGATCTTCACTGTAACTGATGATTAGGGGTAATGAAACGTGGCAAGATGGATTTATTTTCTGGAATGACTATTCCTCATCTTGTGAAGCAGAAAGGCTTCTTTTACACATGAAAAGTTTTGTTTGGTCCTCAGCCTTGCAATGGCAATATATTTGTGCCTTGCACAAATAATTGGAAACCTTTTTCTGGTATAAATACTGTATTTTTTCTCCAACACAAGCAGATACCATGGAGCAAGAACAGTTTGAGATAGGAAATTTTCCACCTTCTTTGATGGCTAGCAAACCTAAACTGGTTTTGGAGACCAGATCTGTGTTTATATGAAGATGAGGTGGTTTAAGACTTTGCATTGAAATTCAGAGATGAAGGTGTGTAAAACCCAGCAGTCTAATATGAATTTTTGGTAGCCTTAGGATTGGTTGGATGACGTTTCTTGATCTTATTTTATGAAAAGATGAATGACCATCTGTTACAGATACCTCAAAGATGAGGTTTTCTGTTCCTCCTAGTTGGATGAAATACTCATTCATATTCATATTTCATTTCTGAAAAGTCAAAATTACTCATTCAGTTCCCCTGACCTTTTTCAAAAGCTGGTTTTAAACAAGTGGTGGATGTACCTGTTCAAATGCTTACAACAGCAGATTTACCTTTTGGTTCTCAGGATTGTGTGTGATAGTTCAAGACAAAATAAGAATTCACCTTTCATTTTAGTTGAAGAAGATGTAAAGAGTAGAAAGGCAGACACCTTAAATCAATGTGTCTCCAGTCTAAATAGCCTATATTTGAGCTTTCTGGCAGTTTGCTTTTTCAGCATTTTCAATTCTTTAGCTTGGTTATCACTTTATTACTGAGCAGAGAAAATGGAAGTCTTTAAATCTTGTTAAAGGCTTCCTTAAAGAAAAGCAGTACTGAGAATTGAGTTCATGGTGATGACAGATCATAATGAGTGCTAAATAAAGATGTAGGAAGTGGAATTACCATCATCCAGCCAAAAATCACATTCTAGATGCAGTGTGGACAGATTTGTTCCTTGTAGGAAAAGGTGAGACACATTTGCTTCCTTGCGCAGTCTCATCTTTACTCTTATAAAAGTAACTTGTAGGTCCCTTCTGTTTCATCCAAGTGTGAGTTTTGTACACCATCCTCAGATGTCTGGGAGCAATGATTGCAGTCACATCCTTTGCTTCCACCTGTGCATGGGCAGTGCTTCATGCCAGGTACCTCTTGTTCTGTGCTATTGCTCTGAGCAGTGATGCTGAAGCAGGCTCTTCAGTCCCAAGGGCAGTCTGGATGGTGGGACTGCTCTTGAGGTATCAGAGTTGTCTGTGCTTTTCTTGTACAGAAATAGCAACGAAAAAAGTGGTGCAACTTCAGCTGTGGTTTGGAGAAGTACTATACACTATTTTCATTTAATACTTTGTCTTACAGGCTTTATTTTTTGGAGGTGGCATAAGAAGTGTTTGTAGCCTGGAAATACTTTGTTATAGTAGTGCAAGTAATTTTGGGAAATGTGGTTATTAAAGCAATGCAGGGACAGAGTTATCTTCTAGATAAGCTTTACACAGTAAGTCAGGAAAAGAATAGGCTATTTCCAGAAGTCAAAAGCAGTACTTTGTTTTCTTATTTGAACAAAATGAAGTGCAGAAGTTGATATAACTAAAGGTCATTTTCATTTAAGTTATTATTAAGTAAGAATATGTGTATTCTTAGTCTTTAGCAGGACAGCTCTCCTCTATCCCCACAGCATAGGTCAAAAGTATCACTGTTATTTAATTGTTGTCCTTTTACACTGAATATAAAACGTTAACCTTCAGGAGGGTACAAACCACAGGAAATCTACTCTATCAGCACTTGCTATTATGTGTCATTATCATGAATAATTTGTGGGAAATGGAAGAGGACGACTGATAGTCCATGTTTTATATCTTTATCTTTCTCAATAAACGGTTACTAAAGTTCTTCATATTTGTTGAAGCATTAGGAATTTTTGTTTGCAGAGATTTCAAGGCATTAAAGTCCGATTGAGCATAAGAATAGCATTTCTAATTTTGTCAATAACAGAGAAATTGTATCTTTAGCTGTCATTTGACTGGAGTTCAGAGAACAGGAAAAACATGTCCTGAATCAGGATAGCAAGGCTTTTTTTTTTGTTGTTGTTTGTTTGTTTCTTAGAGGTGTTAAAGCAAAAAATAGCTGCATTGAATTCTCAGGTTTGGGTACTACCCTGTGACCTGAGACACCTCAAGCAGCAGAAACAGACCAGTATTAGCTCTTCTGCTCATCTAAAAAAGTCAAGATTAAGTTTTTAGGTGGTAACATAACATTCCTCAAGGCAAGTTTTGAATTACTTCTGTGCAAAGGAGGAAAAACCAAACCATACACACACAAGTCATGACCTTGAAATAATAGTGTGACCTTGCAAATCCTTGCCTGCACACCTTCCTTAACTTCATTAATGATACTTAGCAATACAATAGGTGGAGTAGGAGTTGGTGGTGTTTTCCTGTTGGGGGGATTTCTCAATGAAATAGTTCCTGTTTCAGCCAGATGACTGGATGTTTAACAAGGGGAAATCATAGTATGGGAACAGGCACTTTTATTACTGGGGTAGAATATGAGATTTGCTTCAGGCTCTCCCTTCCAGGGACCAGGCAACATTCCCCAAAGACGTGTGTGCCAGTTCAGTCTGTCAGGGAGAGCTCATGGCATCCTTTTCAGCAACACAGCTTGCTTGTGCATGATTTTCTTTGTGTGTGAGTAGTTGTTTTGTGTTTGGTGGCAGGACTGGTGGGGGGGAAGGGAATGGGAGGAAGTAGTTGTGTTCCTCTCTTCCCCTCCTGCTGATGTTTTTGTCTACAAAGAGAATTTTTTATTCCTGCTCAGTTCTAAGCACAAATGGATGTGTATCTAGCCAGTAACAGCTCTTTATTGTTTCCTTTGAAGGCCAGACAATGTCCTTTTGAATAGTGCATATTGGTGGTCATCTTCTGAATGTTAGTATTAACTACATGGGCACGGAATCTGAAATTCAGGAAAGAAGTAACAGACCTAGTGGGAAGGGAACTAACAGATATGGAATTTAATGATCCCAGTGAACTTCTGTGATTGATTATAGCAAGAAGACTTCAATTTCATTTTCCTGAGATAGTCAGGGTGGAGGTGTGGACTGGTGTCCCATTGTAATCTGCAAAGAAAGAAGTTGATTCCTGTTTCACTGCTAAGCTGCTGATGTAATACCAATATAGTGCCTGGAGAAACACTTGTGACTGTAATTACTAAGCAGATAATTACCTAGCTGCTTATTTAAATAACATCCTTTTGAAACTAGATGCACAGTTCGGACCTGTAATAGCTATTGTGAAAATGAGTGTGTCTCATGCAGCTTCTGTCTACTTTTTTTTCTTCACAAATGTTTTGATAGCTGTAGTAGTATTACCCATACATTATCATACCCTAACTTGTATTAATGATTGTGTGTGTTGTGTTTTTCTTGCAGTGTCTGTCTTTGAGCTTTGTAAGTTGTTGGTATTTTCTGTAACGTAATTCATGATCATTTTTGCAACAGTAGAAAACACTTTAAAATATTTTGAAGGGTGTAAGTTAGCTCTTATCCTAACTCCAGTGAAACTTCTAGAGAATCTCATGGGTTCAGCTTGTGGGATTCCCATATAAATTTAACAGAAAAGTGAAGAACCTTGGTGAATGGCTTTATATCAGAGCTGCTCAAATGGGTCAGCCTTGCTTATGCTCATGGGGAAATGTGCAGCCATCTGACAGCCTGTGGAAAAAAACAAAGGGCTGTTTTTAAAGTGAGAATGCTTATGCTGTGCTTTCACTGCTTGCTTCATTTCTCCTTACATGGAGATTCTTCTCCCTCTACCACTAAGAGAAAACTGTAATGTTTATTACAAGAGCGGTGGTTTTATTGTGCATGTTTGTAATCTGCTCATCAAGTGTATTATTTTAGTTTCGGTCCATACAGAACATGATGCTCTGCAACTGCCATTAATTCACATTTTTAGCTCTAGTAGCAGAAGGTGGGTACAATAGGCTGAAATACTTCAACCCTCCTGATAAACCACGTGTCTGTCACTGTGGGGCTGTCTCACAGAACTTCCACTTGATTAGTTGACTTTTTCAGAATAGCTTCTAACTTCTTCCTCAGCTTAAAAAAGCCAAACACTCCACAGCTGGAATGTCCAACTCAGGTTCCCTGTGAAGAGTGTGCCTGCTTGGACCTGTTGGGGGAAGAAACTTATCAGAGCTGTGTAGTCAAGAATATGGAGCATCAGTGGGGTGTTCATACCAGAAGAGGGAATGCGAGGCAGGGAAGAGACTCCTGTGCTGAGAGCAGGTTTCTGTCCTTACGAATTCCACAAAACTCCTCTTGAGGTTTTTGGAGCTTCCCTCTAATTGCATTCTTTGTATACTGGGTGTTTAGCTCTGAGATCACAAGCTGAGAGGAGAAGGACATCAGCTGGTCTCTACAGGAGACAACGCAAGCAAGCAGAAAGATTGTAGGATTAGCTGCTCTCCAAAGTATCTTCAAATAGATACCATATTATTAGACAGCCTCAATTCTAGCGTAAGGGAGGTTGTCTGTGTTCATTGTGTGGATATTGAGGCTGTTGCAATGCCCATGCTGTGGGGCCTATCTGTGGAAGGAAGTTGTTTTATTAGTTGTGATGCATTCTGATCTGGAAGGGCTGAGTGGGGCAGAAGAATCCCTGAGGAAATGCACTGCTGGGTGTGCAGAGCAGTCTTTCAGTCCAGGTTGTAGGAACCAAGGTGTAGCTCAGAGGGATGAAGTAACAAAATACTGAGCAGCTGCTCATGAAGCTGAGAGAGGCAGGAGGCTCTTTGGGGACTGTAGGAAGTGAGTGCAGTTAAAGACTCTACTGCAATGCATGTGCAGAGCCAGGCCAAATTCAAGCTCTACAATCGTTTACAAGACAGATGTTCCATAACTTTTGAGTTTACTTCTCTTAACTACTGTGTAGGGTGCTTGATTGTCATGTGCTATAAACAAGCAGTTGTGAACAGGTGAAATGACTGTTACTGAAAATACTGGAATCTTTTAATTTTTGACATTAAAGGGTCTGCCACGTCTTAATGCTGAATTCAAGTCACATGTGATGGTTGCAACTGACCAAGGATTGTGCAGATGTTTTCACTTAGTAGAGCAGGAAAACCCTTTTTTCTAGATACTTTTTGTTTATAGTAAAAGGTTTAGGTGTAGTGCTTTCTCTTCTTTCTAATTCTAAACAAAGAAAACCTCAGTCAAAATATTTCTACAGGACAAAGTAGCAACTTGTTCTTTCACTGTTCACTTTCACGTATCTAAGATTTGGGCCTAATGCTGGAGGTCCCAGAGCCACCAGCTCTCTTCCTATAGATAATCTGTGCTGTGATAATCAGAGAAAATATCACTGGATTTGGGCAGGCAAAAATAAATCACAGAAATTCTTTCAGCTTTCACATGCAATATATTTCAGATGACAATGCCTGGAGCCTACACTAGCATTTTTTTCTAATAGGAGAGAAACACAGTAGGAGACAACTCTGGAATAATTCCAGAAGTAGTATCTACTTTGGAATTCAGTTACTTCTGGGGGGAAAAAAAAGGTAATTAATTGGGATGTTATTTATGTTACATCCTCTCTCCTCTCCTCTCCTCTCCTCTCCTCTCCTCTCCTCTCCTCTCCTCTCCTCTCCTCTCCTCTCCTCTCCTCTCCTCTCCTCTCCTCTCCTCTCCTCTCCTCTCCTCTCCTCTCCTCTCCTCTCCTCTCCTCTCCTCTCCTCTCCTCTCCTCTCCTCTCCTCTCCTCTCTGCCTAGTCTTTCATGTTGAGGTTGAATACCTGCTTGTAAGTGGGGAATAGACAGGAGGGACCATGATGACTTCATTGGGGAAGTGAGGACTATTTTCATTGTTCTCTGCATTTCTCATTCCTTGGGGTTAACTGCCCTGGTGGAGGTAAATACATCACAGCTGCAAAATGCCATCCCAGTAGGCTCCTGTAGACCAGGAAAATAGTGTGTAACATTTATTTGGACTTCTCTGACTATACAAAAATTGTCAGATCTATAATTACATGTGTGTGGCTGAACCAATGTAAATTTCTATTTTAGGTGTGTGCTTAGGCTGAATAAAACAATAGAATTTAAAAGAAAAATTGGCCACATGAGCAGAAGTCCACAGCAGTCATGGACTTGATGACAGTATGAATTTTGGGTGGGTATAAAAGTTCTCAACATTTCTTGAATCATAAAAGAAATTACAAATATTGTCTTTAAAAGATTTTTATTAAAGAGAAGATGCCGACTTTTTTCCTGCTGCTTAGGCAGTGAAGGTTTGGGTCTTTTGAGCTCAGATGTGGTAGTCTGTTAGTTTACCTGTTACAGCAAGAGTAGCATCCCTGAACTGAGAAATTTGGGAAAAGCCATGGGTTTCTGGAGGAAACAGTGTTGTTTTATTTTTAGCTGCATCATTAGTGCTGATTCGAAATCTTACCTATGTTATTTCTTTGGGATGATATACCAAAAGACAACATTCAATTGTATCTAATTTTCCTTCAGTTGTGCACAGCCAGTGCACGTTTCCAGCATGGACTGACAGTTGCTGGCTTGTAACTTAGCTTAGCTTTTTTTGATGACTTCTCATTTCATTTATTATTTTTTGCATGGAATCAAAATGTTCATTAGCATTAGTTCCTAATGTTTTACTATGTGTTAGTAAAATACTTTATGAATGTGTTTTATGAACATGTTCCAGAAAGGTATCTCTTTCTTGGGTTAGAATATTTTTCTTCTATTAATATTTCTTATTGGTAGTTAATTGCCTTCACTTTTACAAGCATAGCTCCAGTTTGTTATTGATGTTATTTTCCTGGTTTTGGCATCCAGCTACAGTCTTTCAGCACAATTTAATCTTTGGGGTGGAGTTCCTCAGTAATGTCTACTTTCCCTTCGTTACTCTAATTACAGCACCTTTGAAATCATCACTTCTCCTTTTATTAATTGACCCTCCATGGTAACCTCTCGATAATTTAAATTATTAAGTTCTTTAAGTTTCTTGCTGCAAGGCACTTTCTGCTCTTGAATATAGCTGTTACTGACCTTTGGTTTTTTGGCTGTGCTTAAGCAGTGAGATGTAGGCATTGCAATTCTATGGAGTATTTCATTGTTGGTGGTCTTAATATATGGAGCAGAAACTCTTTTCTATGTATTCCCCTTACTCCTTCCCTAATGTGAGCATGGGTGTGAGATTAGTCCCTTTTGCTGCAGTGTCCAATTGGCTACATCTGTTTTAGGGATTTTCTGCCCTGACCCTCACACCTCTCGTGCAAGGTCTTGCCTGACAGACTTCAGTCACACAGCTGGGAGACTTGGTCTGTGTTGTTTTGAAGACAGAAGTGTTATTCTGCAGAGCCAGTAGCTGGGGGTGAGATGAGTGGTAGCTCCATTGGATAGCTTTGTCTCTTTGCCACAGGAAAGTCAGGAAAAAAAAAATCTGTGCTTGTCTCTGTATGATAAAGCCAATGTCTGAGAGAGTTGGAAGGTCTTGTGTGGTTAGATTTTAAGGTACTATTTTTATCCTAGAATTAATTCGAGAATACTTTGCTTTATGTAGATAGCACTGTTGTAAATGCTGTGGGATGTGCACCAAAGGATTGTAAAACTCATCCAATAAAAAGTACCAAAGCATTTTGTAGCGTTCAAAGCCTGGCCAGCCATGCTTTCTGCTGGAGAATATCAGATGTTTTTCTCTTTCAAGTTGTTGGCTTTAAATCCTCCAGGCACATCCTAATCAATGCCAGGCATATAAAATTAGCTAACACTGTTAACTGCAGTGTGGTCCGTATTGGTGCTATGTATTTAAAGGCTTTGATGGAATAATGCCCCAGTCCCTTGTACTCAGCAAGTCCCTTTTCCTTTCTGAACAGGATCCGAGGGAGCTTCCAGCAGGCAGCCAAGATGAATATGGTGAAGAGGATCATGGGCCGGCCCCGGCAGGAGGAGTGCAGCCCCCAGGACAACGCGCTGGGCCTGATGCACCTGCGGCGCCTCTTCACGGAGCTCTGTCATCCCCCACGCCACATGACCCAGAAAGAGCAGGAAGAAAAACTTTACATGATGTTACCGGTGTTCAACAGGGTAATTTGCAACAAGCGTGTCCTTTATTTGACTTGCCTGTTCATATTTTGTATTCCCAAGACCTTTTGGATTTCTCCCATTGGCATCCTTTCCGTTTTCCCCTTGTCCTCCTACATACAGTGTTGTGTTAGGGGATAAACTTACCTTTGGAGGTTTCCTTTTCTTACCACTTTTTCTCAAGTGCAATCCACAGATGCATGGAGGCAGACAGTTTTTCTGCAATGCTCACTGCTCTTACAGTCATCTGGTTTCCAGCCTAAACTCTGGGAGCAAGTTAATACCCACTTTTTTTCGTGTGTGACAGCAGTGTCCTGGAGTCTAAATAGCTCTTCTCCCTTCTTTGCATTTATTGTACTGATGCATATATAGAGATAGCAATCATAATATGTCCTGTCAACTTGGTTTTTCTAGGCTACATGAGCTGAACAATTTTAATTTCTCATGTGATATATTCTGTATGTTCTTATCACCCTTTTAGGCCTTTTTCTATATATTGTCTCCTTCTTGGACAAAGGAGATTTTGAACAAGCAATCTATAGGGAAAGTATAGTAACCACTTCTCCTGTGGCATTCATATTTCACTACTCCCTTGTACTCAGGCCCTGAGATTTTGTTTGGAGGCAGAACTATGGCAGCTGTCACTGGAATTAATAGAAACTAAATCCTCTTGATGTCTTATATCACTCAGTTACCCTGCCAGATTATAGTGAATATTAATTTTGATGGTTGTTTTAGGGTCGTGAAAGACCAGTAGGTACAGATCTAGCTTTCTTTTTTTTCCCCCCTGCCGTGTGCTCATACTCCTTATTCTTGGGTGATGGATTTGTTCTTGTATATGCTACCCCAGAGAACTGGAATAATCCAAAACCTAAAAGGATTTTTTGTTGCAAGTATGGCTTATGAAGGTGTTAGACATGGAGCTGCTTGTATGCTTGTGTTGGTTTCGCTGGGATAGAGTTAATTTTCTTTATAGTAGCTAGTGAGGTCTGTGTTTTGGATTTGTGCTGGAAATAATGGTGATAATATGGGGATGTTTTAGTTATTGCTGAGCAGTGCTTATACAGAGACAAAGCCTTTCTGCTCTTCACCCCACTCCACCAGTGAAGAGGCTGGGAGTGCAGATGGAACTGGGAGGAGACACAGTGACCCCATCTGACCCAGTGGATATCCCCTATGTATGGTGTCAGGCTCAGCTTGTAAAACAGGGGGAAGAAGGAGATGGGGGGATGTTTAAAGTGATTTATCTTCCCAAGTCATTGTTACCCATGATGGGGCCCTGCTCTCCTGGAGAAGGCTGGGCACCTGCTTGTCCAGAAAGCAGTGAATGAATTCCTTGTTTTGCTTTGCTTTCTTGCATGGCTTTTGCTTTCCCTATTAAACTGTCTTTATCTCAACTCATAAGTTTTTTTACCTTTTGCCCTGCTATTTCTCTGCCCTGTTCCACCTGAGAGCAATGAGCTAGTGTGGTGCTTAGCTGCCATTTGAGCTTAAACTACAACAGTGCTATGTAGAAAAATTATTCCTAGTCAAGACATAGTGTTACTGGGATTTTCCGTCTAACAGGTAGTGTACTTTAGTGGATGGATCACTTGAATGCCATTCTGTTGCCTTAGGTCTTATTTCTACTGGTAACCTGTTGTGTGAGTTTGGGAGAAGTAAACTCATTTCATATGCCTCCTCTTTAATTTATCTTCTTGGATTATATGCCTTTTAGTTACAGACTTTCTTGATTAGTTTTTACAAATTAGCACAGTAGAATCTTAATCTTGCCTTGAGCTTATGAAGATTATTTTGATGCAGTTATGCTTGGAAATCTCCCTCTGCTGGTTACATGAGGCTGATGCTTCTGGAAAATAGAAGGCTTCCACTTGAGCTTCTTTAGTACTTAACTCTGATCTGCAGGTGAAGATTTTCTTCTTAGCCTTTATGGTAACTACTGGCAGAAGCATTATATCTGTCGAAATTGCAGTTGGTAATACTGCAGAGTTTAAGTAAAACTAGTGTATTAATGCATGCACAGCAGTCTAAGGAAGGACTTTGATTAGACTTCTGAGATGAAAAAAAAACAGTTAAGTTTTAATTTCTCCATTGTTTCTGCTTTTTTTTTCTGTTTTATTTCTAAATACGCATCCTGTCCTCCCTTTATGCCACTTGCTGGCTTTGTCCTAATTCTCAGCTTCTCCTCTGGACTCTGCTGAAGCTTAGTTGAAGTTACTTCACATCTTTGCACCACTTGCTCTATCTGTCCTTCATTCAGCTCACGTGCCCAATGGTTTTCAGAATGAAGCATTCTGAAAACCAGCTCAGTAGCCCTAAGTTTTCTTCTTACCTCATCAAAATCAGCTCTTGTCTAAGTAATCTCAGGTGACATTTATATTCTTGAACAGATTGATGCTTTCTGTGATGTATATTTGTGTGAATGCATCTTGGCCACTCTTCCTCAGTTTTTCTGCTTTTTTGTAGTAGCTTTTCCTTCCCCAGGTTCCCCATGTCTCTTTTCTATTCTTTGCAGAATCCATCTAGTTTTGTTTATGGGCTCTTTTCTATGAGTCCTATAGATTCTTCTGTACCTTTCTTTACTGATGTGAACTTGGTGCTGAAGGCACGTTCTTATGTGTTTGCCAGATGTTTTGTTTTTCAGTCCAACTTCTGGTTGTTTTCTTCCTCTTTCCTCTTCCCCCTTTCCCCCAGTTTCCTTGTTTAGTTTTAACATCGCTGTCCTCAAACTCTACCTGCTTTGAGCTTGTGAGCTTCTTGGAGCTGTCATTTTTTTTATATTTGTGCCACAAATACAGGCCATTGCCAGATATTGTCACTTCAGTTTTCAATCTCTAAAATCTGAATCATATCTTGGCATACTAAAGAAAGCAGGTGTTGTTTCTGCTTTCACTTTCTACCTTGCATAGCTTGATAACTATTATCAGTCATCAATGAACTGGGATAGTGTAACCCAAACAAAACTGATTTTTCTTGATCAGTCAGGTCTCATCCTGTCTCTGTTATAGGAGGATTTTTCCTTGCATTTCCTGTAAAGACATTCTTGTTTTCCTGTATTCAAGGGGCTGAGCAGTTGTGATGCCATCTCTTTCTACTTTTGCAGTTTACCTCTTTAGATTCCTGGTTAATGCCACCTTCTTCTTTTGACGTTCACATACAAGGTCTGCAGTGGCTTCCTTGGCTTATCTAATTTTATGTCTTCTGGAGTGTCAGCTCTTGATGGTACAGCTTGTTTTGGAACAATTCTGCTAGCTTGGTAACTCTGCAGGTCACAGTAAGACATACTTTGATTGGAATATAAAAAAAGTGAAAGAAAAGAATCTCATTTTCTAAAGAGTCTTGAAAGAGGTTTTCACTGGCAGATATGGTAAATCTTGACACAACTTTTCTCTGAGAAAGGACTCTTTTGCTATCAGGAAACACTAAAACATTATTAGAAGTTCCTTTCTAAAATTTTTCTTGTTTCTCAAACATATTCCTTAGCTGCAGATGTTTTAAGTGATCAGTTAATAACTGTATTCAAATTCAGACTCTGAATCCATCCATCAGTTATTTGCATAGTTATCTTTATTCTGTTGAAGATTTTTAAGTGTGATTGAGTACTTTTTCTGTTACTGCCTTAAGCAAAGATTATTATGGTGTATCATAAAAGCATTTTCTATTATAAGATTGGAATGTCTGTGTTAGGAGGAGAAATTCCAAATAAATTGTGAAGCTCAGATCAAAACTTCTGAGCCATCTCTTAATGTGTAGTCCAGAATGTCTCATACCAGAGGTGTGAGCTGTTGGAAGTGGGAGCTGCACGTGTTTGGCTGGAATCAGTATGTGTGTGTGTGTGTGTGTGTGTGTGCACAAAATGCAGTAAGGAGTCCTGGGAGAAGCATTGTTTTTGCTGAGTGCAGAGATCTAGAGTGAAGAAGGTAACTCTGCTTCCCAGAGGTATCCAAGTGGCCAGCAGCAGGCAGCCAGTTAAATACCCAGGGTATCCAGGAGCTCTTTTGAGGCTTTCTTGCTTAGCCATGGGGTTGAGATTTTTCCTTTCATCAGGGGTATCTCAAGTTTTGTATAAAATGCAACTTCATTTCCTTTTTATTTTTTTTATTGTGAGGATTATTAATCAGTAAATTCTGCAGAGCTAAAGCATTCTTTAGTTTGGTTTATAGATGGAGCATATCTCAAACCTGCTGTGGATAAAACCATCTTGCTCGTTCTGGTAATGAGTGGGTTTACAGACCATTTCTTTTTCTTCATTGTTCAGGGAGGCTTGTGAAATGATGAATCACATAGTAATGAAAAGCTAAATTGGTGCATAATTAACAAGAGAGCAGGCCTATGGAAGAGTAGTCAAAAGGCTCCTTTCAGAGTTCAGTGAGTTTGTGGAAGCACTGCTCTACCAACGTGGTGGTAACGCTTGTGCAGTATGTGAGAAAAGTGGATGGAATGATGAAGAAGCTGGTTTTGAATAAGTGGTGCATTATCTTTAAAGAGCTTTGCTTTTCTTTATTTAAAAAGACTGTTTACTGCTAAAATGTGTAACATCCTGTTCCTGATATTTACTATCACTTTTAGTCAAAGGGTATATAAATATCCACTGGAGATGCTTATTCTACATAGTACATACTTGGTTATGGGGCAACTAATTAAAATCCACTTGACCTCAGTTAACCTTTACTGTAACTTTGAGTTCTCTGCATTTCCTGGGAACTGCTGACAAGTCTGAGCAAGCTCAGGAGAGGTAACAGGGCCAATTGTTTTTCCTCTTCATTTGGTCTGGGTGAAGGAGCTTTAAACAATTAGTGATGACAAGATGCTATTGTGCATTCTGGTCTAGATAATCTTGCTTATGTTATATGAGCATGCAAACCTCAAGGCCCTCTTCTCTTCTTACAGCCTTGTGGAAGTTAGGGACTCTTGGATGAATTGGGAGCTGATGCAGACAACTCCAATGTGGTCTAATACATTATTTAATAACAAAATCAATGCTTAATCATGAAGAGTAAGTTACTAGAATTAAGTGACAATTTATTAAAAAAAAAAGCCTGCTGTTGTGTTCAGGAGGATCTCAAAAGAAGAGAGTAAGTCCTTGGGATATGAGCAACCTGGGAGGCTTCCTGGTATTGTCAGTTTATTGAGGAAGGATGTAACAGGCCAGTTCTGATTTTTAGTCCTTTTAAGAGACTTTACACATGTCATTATATTTAGGTCCAATAGATAGTGAAGGAGTTGATCTTAAAAACAGAAGTCCTATTGGAGAATTTGGTCTGGTACCTGTTCTTTACCCCATTAACTGCAATCTCAGTCTTTCAGGGTTCTGCAGGGTTTTCATCTTCCAGGAAAACTTACTACTCTTTTCTCTTCATTGATTACATTTTACCTCCCTGAATGAGGTCTGAATTTCAACCCTGAACAGCATGCACTTTGCAAACCAGTGCAGTGATGAATGCTGCAGCATGTGAAGAAAAGCTTGTAATCTCCATAGGGATGCTTCTTCACAAAGGAACATGGTAGTTTGTAGTGATCCTTGTAAACCGAATTATTTTAATGCATCTATTTTTCTCTTGGTTTAGGTGTTTGGAAATGCTCCTCCAAGTACAATGACAGAGAAATTTTCTGACCTCCTGCAGTTTACTACTCAAGTATCACGATTGATGGTGACTGAAATTCGACGGAGAGCATCGAATAAATCCACAGGTACTGCACGGGGCACAAGGGTGACCTTTTCCACATCTGTGCATCATGGTTTTCACAGCAGGCAGAATACTATGAGCTGCCATTCACAGCAACTGTGCAGGCTCAGAAACTGAATTTTGGCAATGAAAATGTGTTGGTTTTTGTTCCTTTGGACTGAGAGAGAGAGGAGGAGATAGAAGAGGTTAGAGGCTTCCTCCTTGGTTATGAAGAAAGAGGAGTTCCACAAAATTCCAACAGATGAGAGAGAGAGAGAGAGAGAGAGGCATGAACAGAGTTGCATGGCCTGCTAGGAGCAGAACATGCATGTGAACGCTGCTGTATCTTGCCTGAGGTGCCTGTTGGTGGTGTGTTGTGTCACTTGAATATGTTAACATTCCAAAACTATGCATTTTAAATTAGCTGCTGGCCTGGAAGCTAATAAGATGTGAAAGTACAGCAAGTCCCACATTAGGACCAGTACTGCCAGCCCTAGAAAAATGTCAGTGGACTCTTCTTCTCTGTTTATTAAATGTCAGGGTGAGATTTGGTTCTCTTGACCCCTGAATGTATCAGAACCTGATCTTGTATTGGCAGTTGAGTAACTGAGGACAATGCACCAAGAGGGCAGTTTCATTAGCTTTCCTTTTAGACTTCCTTTTCTGAAGAGGAATGCTTCCAAGAAGTATCAAGTCTTTGCCTACTAGATAATTTTAAGATCTGTGCTGTGTTCTCAGTTTGAATCTGGTGATAAATGAGGACTGGAAAAGGCTGTGAAAATTATTGTGCAGGAAGTCAGGAGTCAAACTCTGCCAATTACAATATATTTCCATTTTAAGTAGCGTGACTAACAGTGAAACATTCCAGATGGCTAAACAGATATCATAGACAAAACCTGTTCTCTATGGGTAAAATGTCTTTTCTTTGAGAATGGGGGGAAATAAATGTCCAACAGCCATGCTGGCAGAACAGTGCTGTTCGCTTGACCTTTTTTTCCTGGGGAACGTCTATTATGCCTGCTAGTCAGTTGGATTCTGCTGGGAATAACCATTTTTGTGTATTTATTACTTCAGCCATATCTCTGTCTATTGCTCCAAGATAATCCAGTTCTTAAAACCTCACAAGTCAGAGGTACATTTTGTTGATGGTGGTGGTTTGGGTATTTTTCGTGTTTTCCACCTCACTTAGAAACTTGACCACAATGACTAAAAAGACAGTTTGGTGCTCTTCTAAGCTTTCATGTAATGAATACCAATGTTTCTGCTAAAACTGAAAGCAGTCATTTTTTTCCTGTGTTATCCGGATTGCTGTTGTTGTTCTGGTCAGTGAACCCTTTTTAGACCTCAAGAAAGCCTGATGGGTCCATGTTCTGCAATTGCATTTTGACTCTTTGTGGGAGCAGTGAGTTGCAGTTTTGTCTCCAGAAACAACCAATTAACAAGCTGCTAAAACTCAGTTTTTATACTTCTGTGTTAAAATTATTAGAGCTAGATACACACTACCTATGATGTTGATTTGAAAAAAATAGAAATTACTGGCTTTTTAGAATATGTTTTATGTTAAAGACATCATGCTGTGTCTGTGGATTGTGAAGACTTGCATCATTTTTAAAAAAACTTCCATTCTTTTTGTGTCTCAAACAAAAAGATATAACATGTCTTAATAGTTGTTGACAGGTAATTATATCTCCTAGCGTGTTTTTACAAGTAAAAACATTCAGTAGCAACAAAATGCAGGAGCTGTGTCAGGTAATATACAAGTGCAACTTCCTGATGGTGTGAAATGCTCCACAAAAGTCAACAAAATAGCTGAGCCTGTGTTAGAGACAGGCTTTCCATACAATCAAAAGTCAACTTTGAATAGTTCATGACAGGGAAGAAATTTTACAATAATTTGATTTGTATAAATTTGTTGGCAGTATTTTACAGTGGGGAATGTGGTATGGTTAAATACTGCCAGTCGGTACGTTGTAGGGGTTTTTTTCCTCTTTTTTTTTTTTTTTTTTTTCCCCTACTCCATCTGATAATGGAACACAGCAATTTTTTTCATCAAGCCTTTGAATATTTATGCTAATAGCTATTTGAGTAATGCCTGCCATGGTGGAGGCACATCTCAGTTATTCTTGGCAGACTGTAGTAATCTTCTCAGAACAGTGTTTTGTGATTCAGTAGTAACTGTGCCAGCACCCTGTCTTAAGTGGTCTCTGAACAATGCCATTGTCGTTGTGTGTTCAGCTACGGTTTCAACTGCCTTATTTCTCTGGTAGGGATAGTAAGAAAAATGAAACAGTTAAATTATCTTTCAGGTTGCAGTCTTTGCTGTAAAAACAGTGATGATTTTCAGGTGACAGCAGTAACTGTTTATGAGGATTAGTGAATAGTTTCCCTTGCCATGGAGTATCTCATCTGTTTAGAAGATGGTGGGGTCATGGGTGAGACAGCTCTCTGTAGCTGAGATTTTTAGCTGCCACATTTGCCACAAATAAGTCCAATTTTGTGTCTGAATTGATCAAAAAGATGTAGTAGTACTACTTAAAAGAAATGTTCAAACATATATTTCTGCTGTAATCTCAGTTCTGAAAGAACCTTTGCTTTCAGAGCAAGTGCATCTGGCTCAGAGCTGAAAAAGACTTCTGAAAAAAGGAACAGGGACAGCTGAAACTTGGTAGAACCAATGTGGCTACTTTATCAGGAGATGAAGCAACACGTTTGTTTAATGTATTTTTCTAAAGACATACTCTGGATGCAGTTGGTGGTTCTGTGATTTTGCAGATATTCCAACAGCATGTCTTTAAACAAAAGTTGCTGAGGAAGGAGTTGGAGCAAATTTTGAGTTGGAAAGGAGCCACAAGGATCCTAGAGTCCAACTCTGAAGTCAGTGGCCCCCACATTAACTGAACCCACAGCCTTGGTGTTTTTAGCACCAGGCTCTAAGCAACACCTCTCTCACTCTAAGCAGCTTCTCATATTTCATCAGTTGAGGCTGTGCAAAGCTGTGATTTGGTACCTGCTGGTGGTTATTCCATTTCTCCTAAAACGGGTTTCTAACTCGGTCCTCTCCATTGTCTGCATCTCGAGCACATCAAATGGCATCCAGTCAGGGCATTAACATTTATCCTAGGGAGATTCAGAATGATTCCCTGAGCAATGAGCAGTCCTACTGCCTGGAAAGTCATACCATAGATAGAATATGAATAAGTGGTTGCAAGGACAGGTGAAACTGAAGAAGAGTAGAAAACTGAACAGTGGGAAAGCAAAGTGCTACATCACAGGTCTGCAACTTTTAGCTTCCTTTCAAAGACAGTTTCAAAAGTTTGTTTGGGTTTTGTTATGATTTTATTTGGCTAGTTAGTGTACATCACTGTTTTGTGCACCTTTTAAGTTCAGTTAAGTTGTGCCTCTATTAATTTCAGTCAGCTTTTAATTTCTTATTTATAATATTTTCTGTTTGTATTTGTTTCAGTATTTGCTATTGAATGCTGAATTTATTTTTACTGCACTACTAAGCTGTTCAGCTAATCCTACCTCCAGCACTTTCAGTTGTTTGTACCCTCTGAATGTTTTAGTGATTTTGTCTCTTTTAAAGCATTGTTTTTGGGGGGAAAGAAGGGGCGAGTTGATTTGTTTTTAGTTTGGGGTGGTTTTTTTCACCCTTTTTAGCTCTTAGGAGTTTTTTATTTGGTTTTTGTTTGTTTCCTTGTTTTTTGTTTTTTTTAGTTTGTGGTTTTTTTGTGGGGGGAGGTGTTCTGTCCCCAGTTTTTTCCTTTTCCTCTGAATTTCACAGTTTTACTCAAACTGTTTCACCTCTGAAAATGCTTTTAACCTCTTCAGGCATTTTTCTAGCAGATATGCTGAAAGACTATCATTATCTCATCTTCAAACCATTCTGGGAGATCAAATTGATAAACATTCATCATCACTGCAGAAAACCACATCAGTGGTTTGTATTTGGCCTCTGACAATGCCTACCTTTATTCTTCTTAAAGTTCAATTGATCTGCAAACTCTTTTTATTGTCCTATTTTTTTTTTTTTGCAGTTTATCTTTGTCACATCAACAGAAGTAATTTTATGTTTATCCTCAATCCACAGAAATTAGTGGAATTTGTTTAAGTACATCTTGCATTTGGGTGAATTACAGATGACAGTTGAAGGAATCTTCTGCTACTAAGGTGCCTTTCAGGCTCCTCCCCTAATGAAGTCTGAAGTTTTCCTGATAATAAAATACGTGCACCTAGAGGCTGCTTTCAGACTTTTTTTGATGTGTTAACTTTTCTTCTGCTGAGAAGAGACTGTTGGAAATGATTTCACATGCTGGGATTGCACATCTTTTTTTTTTTTTTTTCATTACATATGCATGTTTTTCCTGTTCTGTGGGGGACTTTGCTTTACAAGGTGATTCTGGTTCGTGTTTATTGAAATTGCTCTGAAAGGGAAAAAGAAGTGTCCTGTCAGCTGCTATTCATCAGGAGCCAGTTCTGATCAACAATTCCTGTATCTTAGTACTTTTGGTCAACTTAATGCTTACTTTTGGTGCCTGCTACCAGATCTTATCAAGGCAAGTGTAGTGCAATACAGAGCCTTTCCAAGAGATCCTAGAAAGCCTGTTCTTTTATCATCTGCTTTAGTGAGGCTAAAAGCTGGCACAGTTGAGTTGTTTTATCTTTAGATGAGCAGCCCTCCATTTCTGCACACTGCAGAGGCATCAGCCACTTCATATCTGCCATGTGTGATGAAAGCCCAATTCTGTTCCTGGTAATAGAAGGCAGACTTTGTGCCATCACGTTTTTATTTAGGTTGGTACTTCTCTCTCACTATCTAGGTAGCTGGAATTATTTGTAACTCTGTAACTTTAGGTACCTAACTGTGTTTTCAGGCATTTCCCAAAAGAAGTAGCAGAGACTTCTAGAAGGTTCCCTTAGAGAAGGGATCCCTGACTTCACCTTCACGACCCCTGACACACCCATCCATACCTTTTACTGCACCTCCCCTCCCACCCTTGGCACATGTACTGATTTTTTTTTTTTTTCCCCACCAATATTCCCCTCCAGAATAAGCCATACAGAAGTCTAATGACACTATTATATGCTGTTTATGGCTCTAGACCATCTAACTAAAAGCTTCTTGTAACTGAATTTGCCCTTAGTGCTATTACTATAGGCAACACCATTACTTGCAGTGCTTGAGGCAGTGTTTTTTCTGCCTATCTGAATGAGTCTAATCCCATTGCTTGCTGCCTGTTGGTTTTCTGAAGTCTAGGATGCAATGCATCTCTTACATGTGAAACAAATTTTGTTGTTTGATTTTTACCAAGCCTCTGTCCCATATATACTGAATTCTTGCTGGAAAATCTGACTCCTGTGTATTAACCATGTAACCACATAATCATGGTCATACTCATGTGTACATGCTTGCACAGTTGTCACAATAGGTATATTTATGTATTATTTTTTAGGTTTTCTCTTTGCCTTGTTGCTGTTTTTACCAGCTAGCATATCTTGCTCCTGGATTGGCTTTCTTCTGCAGCAGAAGTTGAAGGGCTAAGGACATCTGAGTGAGGCACTTAGAGGATATTATATTAAATGATGACTTGGGCACTTCAAAAACAGGGAAAAGGTACAAGGAATAAATTAAGACTAGTGCTGATGATAGAAGTTAATCTTAAATGATAGTGCTATCAAATTTGCTCAGAGCAGATGACAAGAGAACGTCTTCCAGCACTTAAAATGATGTCTGTGTTTTAGGTAGTGCTTAATTAAGAGTGACAGTTTTGAAACTGCTATTTATAGTGTTCAACTGCTATGCCAGGATGCCAGCAGCATGACAACTTTTTCAGAAGCATGGACTTAACCCCTGAGTCTCAAAGACGACTGAATGAGCCCTTGTTCCACAGGTGGCTTTGGAGGCTGTGGACACCTACTTTGGTACCAGCCTTGCAGGCAGAGACTGATTGCCCAGCTCTGTCTGTGATGGGATAGAAAGAGAAAAATCACACCTTGTGATGGGCTGGTGGGGCATTGGCCTTGTAGCAGCAGTGTAAGCTTTAGACATGCTTGGCTTTCAGAAAGGAGGAAAAATGGTTTTTGTCAGGAATTCTGGCATTTTGCCTATGCCTTTAGTGTAGGAAATGCAACTGTGTCATGGCTGTTGTGCTTTCTAAGTTGGCCTGTTCATATAGCCAACCACCTGACCAGTGTTTTGCACTGATAGTTTCAGGTCAGCATGCTGGGAAATTCCTACTTGTCTTTGTATGAGTTTTATAAATTGTCTTACCTTTCACCTTGGTATCTCAAGCTTTATCTCAGTCTCATAGAGGGAAGTGGTAGGAGCCTCTCCTTACTTTAGGACAAGAATTGGAAAAGTCAGTGGTTTGTACAAAAGTCTGTTATGGGAAAAAGTCTGCCAGACAAAAACATGAGAGAGGAGCTATTGCACAAATGAGCCAAATCTGCACAGCCTACAGTGTAATGCTTCAGAAAGTGATCTTCTCAATAGAGTTGGTACTACAAGTTTGATAAGCCATATGAAATGTGCTGCCTTTCAAATGAACTCCTTCCCAGGTGTGTGCTGGAGAATCTTAACAGCAGATGAAGCAAACAAGCCAATATTAAAATAGGATTTTTCTTCAGTTGCAGATTTATTCCTCCATTAGTAATTCCTTTGTAATTTCTTTTTTATGTGGTATTATTCACCTTCTGTTTCTGTCCTAGTTGACACTAAAAGCACAGGAGATGATTGATACACGGTTATTAATGAAAAATGTTTTTAGATGTCTCTTAAAGGTAATGGGCAGACATCACAACTGGCATTATAGACTTCTTACATAAGTGTGTATTCAGGCAGCAGTGAAATAGGATTGCATTTTCTCTTGATTTATTTATTGAGGCTGATAACTTGTTTACTAGGCTGAGTATTTGTCTTTGGCTCTGACTGATATGGAATAGCATCCAGAAGTGGTTCTCAATCATAAGAATTATCCATAAGCTGTTACTGTTTTCATTCTCAAAAAATGTAGGATGGGGATGTGATAATTGCAGATCATAGTCTTAATGTTACTTTTTTTACTGTTTTTTTTATTCCTTTTGTCTTTCAGCACCTCTCCTTCCCTATAATCCCCATTATCCTTCATACTGTTGTTTCAGTGCAGTGCTTTTTTTTAGAAATTTCAGTTATTTCCACAGAGGTCACTAAGTGATGGTGACTTCATGTCTTTGGAAAAAGTATTTGATAAAGCAAAATACTCAAACAAAAGTCACTGCAGGTTGCTGAAATCTGTCTGCTGGACAAAATATGATGTGTGACCAAAGAATGGCAAGGCTGCAAAAAGTGTCAAAGCCAAGTGTGTGTAAGACTGGAATGTGTGTCTGGAATGCATAGGCCTAAGCCTAGTCCTTTTCTCAGGTAGTCCTGTGAAGGTGAATTTATGTCCAGTGCTTGGGGCTGCTGAGAGAATGTGTTCCCTTCTGCAGACCAGCAGACTGAATTCTTACTGCCTTTTTTTCTTTTTGGTGCCTCCTACAGAGGCTGCAAGTCGTGCCATAGTCCAGTTTCTGGAGGTCAATCAAAGTGAAGAAGCAAGTAGAGGTTGGATGCTGCTCACCACAATCAATTTACTAGCTTCATCAGGACAGGTTAGTCTGAAACAGCAAAGCTAAAAATAAATTGTGGGGTGGAAGAGACAAAAGCAATAATAAAATGAACTGCATGAATACTCATTAAAAGATGTAACTATATTCTGCTTTTCTGTGTTAAGATCCTGTTTCTCTTATACTGCCACAGGACTTCTGCTTTAGCTCCTTGTCATTTCAGTTGCCTGAAAAAAAAGTAGTTTTGAAACTTTATAATGTTCTTTTGAATAATGCATGCAACTTTTATTGCTGCCCAAAGGTTTCTCTTGCATACTGCTGCTTAGTGCCCCATGAGATGTATGGCACATACAGCACCTAAATAGTTCAGACCTTGAACTTTGCACACCTCACTGGAGGAGGACCACAGCAGTTGCAAAAAGCAAGGCCAGCAGCAATGATGTGTGGGTGGTAGTGAATCATTCCTGCCTCTCCTTCTGGTGCTGCCCTCCATCAGGGAGCTGTCTCTGGCAGTGTACTGGGCAGCTGTGTGGTTTGTTATTTCTGCTCTAATCTGCCTTTGTAATTCAGCACATCATCTTACCTCTCTTTTACTATGTCACCAGCCTCCATGCCAATTTGTCTTTTCTCCCCACTGATGCTTTCATATTTTCTGCTGCTTTGCTTCTTACAGCTCTTTACACCTTCTTGCCAAGTGAGAACATAAATTGAATAGTCCTCCTCCCACTCCCATTTCTCCTGCTATAAAGAATTGATAGCTGATGAGGACTTGGCTGAAGGTCTTGTAATTAACTTGTTAACTTCTGTTGGCAGAGACTGATGGGTTTTGTTTCTGTCCCGTGCAGTGACTACTCTGAACTGTGGCTGTGAGCTGCTGTTGTCATGTAAATAAATCATCCTATTTTTAAAATTACTGTTTGGATAGGCACTCAAGAATAGATAGTGAATCTATACTGCTGTGTCAACACCTCACCAAAGGTGTGAGAAAGAAAAAACAGCATTTCAATCAACTGCATTATTATTGATGTTTTGAATATATAATATGCTGAACTGGTATTTTTTGCTGTGTTTTCTTCTTCCTCAGAAAACTGTGGACTGCATGACTACAATGTCTGTGCCTTCCACACTTGTTAAATGTCTATATCTGTTTTTTGACCTTCCACACGTGCCTGAGGTAGTTGGAGGAGCACAGAATGAACTACCTCTCGCAGAGCGCCGAGCGCTACTACAGAAAGTCTTTGTACAGGTAAGAAAGGTAAAATAGGTCAGGGAATTTACAAGAGGGACATGAATACTTCATGTGAGCAATGTCTAGAAACTTCTCACTTGAGCCAGGTTTTACTCTTCCTTGATTCTTAAAAAAACTGATGGCTAAGAGAAAGGTGGATTTTCCTGAAAGCACAGCTGAGGTTAAATTTCCACTCCTCCTCTAGCTTTTGTCTTTGACAAATACCTCCTGCACAGAAATGCATGCAGCTCTTCTGCACAGATACTTAAAAGGAGCAACATGTGGACTACTATTCTATTTCCAGCTAACTAGTCCTAGTACTTGTTATCTTTGGCTGTTACTGATTAAATAGACATAGTAAAAAACATTATTATTGGTAATAAAGCAGTGCTGTCAAATGAACTGACTGGAATGGGTGAGGTTTCAGACCTCCCTCTCCTGTTGCTAACAGCCTCCCTCTAGTTTTCTGAGAGGGAGCCTGACTTTTTCCTGCACAAGATGCAAAAGATCAGACATCCTGAAAACATGCAGAAAAGGGAGTGCAACATAGTAGCTTCACTTGTATGGCTACATTTTGTCTTAGTTTTGGTCATTAGGAAATTCAGATCCAGGTGCCAGTTATTCAGGTAGGTCTGCAGTTTTGCTGTAGCCTTCCCTGACAAACTTAATTTGACCAAGATGTTATGGTTGCTGCTCTGCCAACAACTCATCAATAGCCTTCTTCCTGCATTAGGAAGGGACACAGCAGTTGGCCACACAGAGCTGCTCCCCCAGTGCAGAATTTAGACCTGCAAATTAGGCAACTGGCAGATTCTCCAAGAATGGAATATCCTCGTATCCATGCAAATATGCTGTGTCAGCATAAGAGATTTAAAGTCTGCTTCCAGTCTTCTGGTAAGCATTTTAAACTGAACTGGGACTTGAAATAACCATGTGTTGAATAACCTTTTCTCGTGTTCCAAGTACAGAAACACACAAAGAGAGAACAGCACATTACCTTTTTTAATGTGTTTCCTTAATGGAAGAATGATTTACCTTTTACTAAGTCTAGGCAAAATTAGCAGTGATAAAGGTATTAATGCTAGTTGTTTGATGATTTCCTATTTCAGATCCTAGTAAAATTGTGCAGTTTTGTGTCCCCGGCGGAAGAACTGGCTCAGAAGGATGATCTCCAGCTTCTGTTCAGTGCAATAACCTCATGGTGCCCTCCCTATAACCTGCCTTGGAGGAAGAGTGCAGGAGAAGTACTAATGACCATATCTCGTCATGGCCTTAGTGTCAATGTAGTGAAATACATCCATGGTATGTGTCTTTCTTCAGTGTTATTTATTGAGATTCTTTCCTGCTCTTTTTTCATAGTTTCCTTACTTGGGAAATAGGCATAAAAATAATAAGGAAGCTACTAGGCTTTTAGTTTGGACATGTGCTTATTTATGTGCAGGTAACATTTCTATGCCCTTGTGTAGTGAGGGAGATGATCTTAGCTGAGTCTGTCCCATTCACATTTCAATTTAACCTGGAAGGATAATTTCCTTTCATGTTTTGGTGTAGAGTTCATGATAGGCAAAAGGAAAGGCTTGAAGTAACTTCAGTAAGTGCCTGCATTGAAAAATATTTGCTGTGAAGATGCATTAATTCTTAACAGTCTTCCTCTCCTGTGGTCCAGCCCAGCTTTCTCAATCCAAGGATGTTGTTTTTTAGACTGACTGGGTTGCTGACACTTCAGTCAGCCTGCATTTCTTCTGCCAGGCCCTCGTCTTCCCCACTTTGCCTTACAGATTACAGATTGAAGATTTTGTGCATCCTGAAGGCTAAATTGAAGTTATCTCATGAGCTTAATCCAGCCTAGTAAATCACAAAATTAATGAAGCATCCAGAATCATTCCAGTTTGTCTCCTGTCCGTTTTTTAAGACAAGTAGATCCTGGCTGTTGCTGGCATGGAAACTGTAGTGTTTAGGGACATTTCTGTCACTGGTTACAGATTTTGGTAGCTAATAAAAGTAGTACTTTACTCATCATCTGTCTTTACAAGGAGCTGGTAAAGAGGCAGGTGCCAAGCTGGTTCACAACAACTTGCAAATGAAATCCAGCGTTGGAGAGGATATTAGCTGCCTGGAAGCAGCTTTGCATACTAATTATTCTTTTTGTGTTAATTGAAAACTGTATGGATGTTTAGGTATGTAGGGCTTGAGGTAAGAAATCTGATAAAATATGTTTCTAATATTATATTTAAGGCTTTTAGACTGTAGGGCCACATGGGTAGCATTTGTAGGTTTTAACTGGATTGATTGTTGGAGTGAACTGACATCCTTGTACATTTTAGCAGTGTACACCTACTGGAAGGAAAGAAACCCACAATTTTGGGTTGCTCACACCTTGAGAAGCAAGCAGCTACAAGGCTCTGCAGAACCATTTTGATGGTTTATTAAATACATCACCCTGCTCCCACATACTTCACAGAAAATTTCTTGTGTTTTTTCTTGTGCTAGCAGTGTCTTTTCAATTCCAGTTAAAAAGATGCGAATGTACAGTATCACTCAAAAGCACAACAATGTCAGCAGTTGAGTGTTTTTAGATAGGACTTACAAGGTGATGGGCTTTTGATGAGTGTAGAAGGTGTATGTATATGTGTGAAGATGTTATTGAGTGCAACAAAGAAAATAACATGAGTTTTGACTGTCATTTGGCATATTACAGCTGCTAGCATTGTTGCTTCTCTATGGGCTTGATCCATAGAGGAGTGAAGCTGCCATGTGAAAAGATACTCTCGTTTTTCAAAAAGTGAAATGGAGTCTTAAAAAGAAAACCAGTCAGCATTGCCTCTTGCTTTTTGATTAAAAAAGTGAACCTGACTTAAGAGATAACAGCATCTGTCACAAGGCTCATCTTGTATTCAGGAAAAATTTAAAATATTTCATCATATGCAAAGGAGCATCTTTTCACCCTCTCATGCTCTGATTTAATCTCTGGGAAATTTTGTTATCAGTCTAGCTAGAAAGATTTGTGCTTGTGTTGTGCATGATGCAAAGTTAAAATAGCAAATAATTTAAGGAAGCATCTTTGAAACAGAGTGCAACTTAAAATCTCACTAGAGATTTGAGAACTTTGTTACTGACCTAATGAACTGATGGAATGTGAGAATTATGCAGGGCAAGACAAACTACTTCTCTTTGATGCCAGCCAATGAAATGCTAACCAGAGTAGGAATAAGATGACATGGTGTAAAGGTATATATGTAGGGTTTTATTAACACTTCAAGTCAGTGCTTTGTATAACTGTTTTAAAAGAAAAAAATATAGTTTAGAATTATGTACAGTTGCCATATTTGTCTTTTTCTTCTGTTGAGTTATCTAGTCAGACGTTTTAGGTAAAAATTAGTATTTATCTACAGTTTTCTCCTTAGAAGAATAAAGGTTGTAAAAGGGAGGAAGGGGTTGGCAAAAAGAGGTTAGGATTCTGATCCAAAGCCACTTGAGAATCCTTCTCATCCTCAAGTGGTATTAAGTGTTCTGTGGTAAGAGATATTTGAATAAGTTACCTTATTGCTGTGTTTTGTATGCTAGTTATGCTTCTTGCTGTCATGAATGCCAGTAAAATCCTGAATTTTCTCCACTGCAATTCTTTTCAGAAAAGGAATGTTTGTCCACATGTGTCCAGAACATGCAGCAGTCTGATGACCTTTCTCCCCTAGAAATAGTTGAGATGTTTGCTGGACTTTCTTGTTTTCTCAAAGATTCCAGTGATGTATCCCAAACGTTGTTGGATGATTTTAGGATATGGCAAGGATACAACTTCCTCTGTGACCTCCTCCTCAGGTAGGCAAAAGTGCTTGAAGAAATGCAGACAGGCCACTGAGCTTTTTTCAAAAAAAATTTTGTAAAAAAGAGTAGATAAATAGGTTTAAACAAATAAATTAATATAGATCATTATGGAATGAAGGTATTAGGACCAAAACATTGAGTTCTGTGCTGCTCTCCATTTATGAAAATACATTCTTTTTTCTTCTTTAGTACTGGTTTATTGCTAAATGTTTCTTGCTTTGTAAAGAAAGCAGTTGCTTAAAAACAGCTGATACAAAATATTTAGAGAGAATCCAGAAAATAAAATTTTGGCTGCAACTAGTGATTTTTGAGTTTGGTTTGGAATTATTTTGTCTAGGGGAAGGTTTAGTGGTGGGCTTGGCAGTTTTGGGTTGATAGCTGGACTCAATGGTCTTGAAGGTCTTTTCCAGCCTAAATAATTCTGTAATTATATTATTGTCTTATCATGCTATCATAATGAAGAAATGTGGTGCATGCTAGGAGGGAATTTTTTTCTTAAATTAAAAGTATTTCTAAGCTGCTAATGCATTAAAAATACGGTAATGAAAATGCCTGCCCAAAAAACCCTTGGGTGTATGATCTATCCATGATCTATTTTTTCTTTCTATGAAAGAAACTGCTTCAGTTTTCTCACTGAGAAAGGAAAGTCTGTTGATTTATTTGTGTGAAATCTATGGCAGTTTATGTTGCTTTGTTTGGATATGAAGTTCTGAAGAATACTTAGCTGTTGCTATTGTAAAATATATATATTTTTACAAATCCAAGGTACATACTGGGTAACTATAAGTGTAAACCTTATGAAGTGTATTTGGGTCAAAGATGCTTAAGACATTATTTACTGAGACATTTTAATGTTGTTGCATCCCTATTTTTGGTGTTAGTATGCTGAGTTTTGGCACCCAAATATTTGAACTAAATTTTCCACTACATTGTATACTTCTGAGGGGGATTTTTTTGTTTGTTTTCAATGGATACCAGACATAGACATGGCATTTGAAATTTTTAATCACACTAAAATTACTCATGAGTTACCTTTGGTTCCACAAAAGCTAAAGCACCTGTTAAGGAATTGTTATTTTTCTTTTTCTATGTGTGGAGTTTTGGACTATGTTGTATTCACTAATGCATTAATTCAAGGCAGTGTAATTCAAATGCACTTGTTTTCCAGAATCTGTCAGCCAGAATTTAGGGGAAATAAAAGGGGAACATGATGTCGTGTTACATGTTGAGGTACAAAAGTGATTCTCTGTAGATCACGTGTTTTAAACAAATTCTCTCCTGAGCTTGCTCATTCTTGAATCAAAGAATGGGGGATCCCTGCCAAATTCATAGGAAGCCTAGGAATTTGCATGTCCTATTGAAAAAGGAGGACACCTGGGATCATCAGGTGACATCAGTAAAGGTTATAGCATAGGAATGTGTTATCCTCATTTCTTCCTGAGGTGGCTTTCTAGAAGAAAATAGTTCTTTCCAAAAAAGATCAAGTGATCTTGAAAAAGCCCATGTATTGGTCAGTCATGGACCACAGTAATGTATTCTCCCTGTTTTGGCTTAAACCTATCCACAGAGACTTGTTCAGCTCTGGGGCACTTTTGTTAGGGTATGAAATCTGGAGTCTGGGTCTCGAGCTGCAAAGAGGAAAGGCTTTGGAGCTGGAAAAGCAGAAGGATGTGTGGAGAAAGCGGCTCAGTAAGACATTGCAGAAGATCTGTGAGGGCAAGAGGAGCACTTGGGTAATTTCACCTGGATGCTGTGAAAGGGCAGAGCACGTGGAGGATTAGTAAAATGATAATAGGTGAGCTCAGTGATTCTGTAGTGACTGTTTGAAGGAGTTTCCTTCCTCAGCCATGTTATGACTGAGAAGATGGAGGATGCAGAATGAGCTGCTTGTAAAGGGCTCCCACAATCACTTGGCAGCAAGAAGCAAAACAGAACTTACACTGCCTGAGTGAATAGAAGAATGTGATCCTCAGTTTACTCCTGAGATTACAGAGTTAGTAAATAATTAAATATGGTTTTATTTATGGTGAAGTAACAGGAAAATGAGGATGGTTTTATGATTCAGAGTCAATTTTTAGGGTTTGGTCTGATGGTGTGTTCCTGTCAGTAAACAATGGCTGGAATGGGATGTTAACATTTCTGTTCTCTTGTGTTCAAAGGTGGTAAGAGTTTGGAGTTCTAGTGAGGGTGCTTCATTCCATGCTTCCAAGTGCTAGCCTTTACCAAGATACCATTAGCACAAAATATTCACTCTCCAAGTGGCAGTTGTAATTGAGCAAGTTAATTACAGATCTATTTAATTACAGACTATCCATGTACTTTCCTGTACAGTATCTTCATGTCTGTGAGAGGATTTTAAATGTAATTTACATGTTTCTTGATTTTTAGCAAATTGTTGAGTTCAAGGAGAGATTTATGAGGTGAATTCCTATGGCAAATAACGGTTTGCTCTTGTAAGTCCAATGTTTGATTAACCTAATGGTATGATATATGAACATGGAAAATACTGCAGGAATAAGACAGTAAAACTGTTCCCTAAACTGATAGAATGAAACAGATCTTACTAAAGTGATTTGAGTGTTAACTTCATCCTATTGTGTTTTCTTTAGATTAGAACAGGCAAAAGAAGCTGAATCTAAGGATGCTTTGAAGGACTTAGTTAATTTGATAACTTCCTTAACAACATATGGTGTCAATGAATTAAAGCCAGCTGGTGTTACCACTGGAGTACCTTTCCTGCTACCTGGATTTGCAGTCCCACAGCCTGCAGGAAAAGGTGAGTCTGCTTTCTTTCTCTCTTCGTTTGCTTTTTTGTTGTTTTGAATGCAAATGACAAGATACAGAGCAGCTGTGTATGGCACAAACCCTCTGCAACCAAGTCTAGGTGCTTTATCTAAGATTGAGTATCAAATACTCAGTTATTTTGGTCTCAAAGATTTTATTTTGGGGTTGGTACCCAAAGAAAAAAGCTTAGGGCTTTTGTCTTTGAGGATGGGTCCAGTGTCTTCACTGCAAAGCTGACAGTTTCCTACATGGAGATTTGAAGAGATTATCTTATTGGGGAGATGCACTGATTTGATTTATGGTGTTTTAAGCTGCTCTTACTAAACTGATATGAAAGGCTGATGTGCTGGCTTGATATTTTTTTTTTTTTAATCCTTTCCCCAACCCAGTTTGCTATGTTAGCTCAGGCAAATGTAACTTGTGAGCTGAAATCTGTTATTTCATCACCAGTGTGATCAGAGTGATAAAATCTGTGGTGTGCTTGAAACCATAGTCAATTATGATCTGGAGATAAGGTTGAGGAAGTCTTGGGGGAGAAAGATTTATTTTTATACAACCCTATGTTTCATATCCTCTGCATAAACTTAAAATTCAAGTTAGTCTTGTATGTAACTAAGGAGTTTGGAATTTAATAGTGCCTGTGGAGCACTGAGCTATATCACTGCACAAGAAAAGTTTGTTATGGGATTGCGTTTATAGATTTATAGACTAATGAAGATACATCCTGGGTTCCTTGGCCAGTGACTTCCTTTCTCTGGTATGGAGAGAGTTCATTGTTCTTAGGAATTGTTTTTCTTTTGCACTAAATAGAGAAATTTAATTTAATTAAATTCAGAGTTTAATTCCTCTATGTTTTGATAACGCTATTTTTTTTAGGCTAATCAGCTTTTCTGTTACAGTACTGTGAGAGAACCATGGTCTGTTGCAATCTACAAAAGAGTTTTTTAACACTGGTATTTTCCAGGACATCTCTGTTCCTTTTACCTGCTTTTCATAATGTTGGAAAAGTGTCTTTTTTTGAAGACTGTTTTCTCAATTTACTCATTTCCTCAATTACTTCTATTTAAATCCTTTTAGTTCTTGAACTCTGAAGAGCTGGTTAGAATTTGGTTTCTTCAGGGATTATTCTCCTAATAATGAAAAATAAATAATTTATTAATCTGCTTGATTGCCTGGAACAACTGTTGATACTAAGTTAGAATGGAAATAGTTGTATCTGACACTACTATGTTCCTGTCACATTTAATAAGCTCTGAATCCCCTCATTTGAACATTTTCATAGTAAAAAAAGCATATAAAGAAATCCTTTTAGGAGCAACTCAGTGTAACTTATAGTGTAACCAATATTCTTCCAGTGTCAAATTGTTCCATGTTCATTTACAAGGGAATTTTCTCTTGCCTTCTGGAGAAATACTGACATGGAGGGAGGGTGGCCAGGCATACAGATAATTGAACTTACTCTTCAGTTGGACAACTTAGTTTACAAAACCAAAGAGAGTAGTGTGCCATAGAGAGTATGTAATAAATAAGAACTTGTTGTTTATGAAAGGATTTTCAAATCAGTTTGCATATACCTTTATTTGAAAAAAAATTAAGATTTTATTGTTAAAACATCCTAAATGATTTTTAGAACGTCTTTAAAGTTCTCATTCTTTATTGTTTTTGTTAGTTATTTTTTTACTGTTAGTTGTTTTCTGTATTGTGGGATCTGTCCACTTATTCCTACAGAAGTTTAAAAAGTTGAATTTAAGGCATCTTTTGAGTAGAATAAGAATAATACTGCCCATAGAAAATTCTGGCTAGCACTCATGCATTCTTTAGCTGAGTGAATGAGATTTTAATCAACTTGAAGGTACTTACAAGACATGTGATGAGCTTTAAAGATGTGAGATGTTTGTGTGCTAATATTAGAGCTACTTTATGCTCTACAAATCTTCCCCTGTGTTTTAATTCCTTAATTGTTAATAGTACTGGACCCTGCCAAAGCTTTTTTTATTCCCAGCTGCAAGGGCTGCGTTCTGCATTAGGGAATACAGAACAGTTATAATGTATAGTGGATATATAGATGTAATGTATCACTGTTGGTATAATGAGTTCTCCTATGGCCTGGGTACATGATGGGCAGGCTTTGTTTTGTCTCCAGGACTGTATCCTGCATACATTTTATCACAAAATCAATGTACTTATCTATTTGAAAGAAATTATCTTTGATCAGCATCTTTAGTTGCTTACATAAACTCTTACTATCAAAGCCATCTTAAAGAATAGTAGGTCGTGGAATTTGCAGTGTAAGTGGTTGTGCAGAGGCTTTTTTGAAGTTAGTTTTAATGATTTTTTTATTAAAAGTGACATCATACACTGTTATTTTATTTCCACTTATTAAAATGCATGGATCATTATTAATAAGTGTATTCATTGTTTATGATGATTAAGAACTTTTCTCTTTCCTTTTTCCTCCCATCCCACTTTGTTTCCCGATTTAGGTCATAGTGTGAGGAATATTCAAGCATTTGCTGTCCTCCAGAATGCATTTTTGAGAGCAAAAACCAACTACCTAGCACAAATCATCCTTGATGCCATCACGAATATTTATATGGCGGACAATGCCAACTACTTCATTTTGGAATCGCAGCACACATTGTCTCAGTTTGCAGAGAAAATTCCTAAACTTCCAGAAGTGCAGACCAAATACTTTGAGATGCTGGAATTGGTTGTCTTCAGCTTGAATTACATACCCTGTAAAGAACTGATCAGTGTGAGCATCCTTTTAAAATCCAGCACTTCTTTTCAGTGTAGCATCATTGCCATGAAGACACTGCTGAAGTTCACCCGTCATGACTACATCTTTAAGGATGTCTTCAGGGAAGTGGGGCTTCTGGAGGTGATGGTAAATCTTCTTCATAAATATGCAGCCCTTTTGAAAGATCCCACTCAGGCACTGAATGATCAAGGTAGTGTGTCCATTTCCATTTTTCTAATACTTGTATTTTTTTGGCTGGAAATAGTGGAGTCTAGCATTTAGGAGAAACGAGAGAGTCTGAACATGTACCTCAAGGGCTGAATTCTGCTGAGGACTGCTGTGCCATCTTAAAAGCTTGTTGGAATTGCTTCTCTCAATTTCTTGAGAGAAGCTCAAGGCTGACTTTAGTGAATGATGCTCTATGAATGCAAAGTAATAGGAGCTTGTATTTTCCTTTTTAAATGTTTTTTTTTTATGTACTGGTTCAATATTTGTTACTTAATGTGAAAAAAGTAGAGGAGCGATACATAGCATCAGTGTTTTTCTAAGAAGAGGTACTTTGTACCTTTGTGTTTAGCCCCAGCTTTGAAAAAATACTATAGAGTGCAAATCTGAGCTCTTAATAGGAGACTTTTTTATGAGTTGGGTTTACATTTTTCGAAGCATTAAAAAAAAATTAAGATCAATTATCTTCAGACTGGGACATCCCAGATAACCTGGACAGTTACTAGGCCTGCAAAGCAGGCTCTGCCATGTGCCATAGGAGCAGACAATTTTTATTACATTCCTCATTCAAACTGCAATTGAGCTTCTATGCCTCAGTGACACTTATTTTTTAAGCATAACTGCTGGATGTTTCACCTGGATTTAATTGTATGAAGCTTCATTTGTGAGTGGTAGCTGTAGGTTAGTTAGAAAGCTTTGTTCCCCTCAACTCCATTGAAAAACGTATCAGTTCTCATGTTGCTGTAAATAAATGGATGAATCTGTCATCTAATCGGGGTGCTACCGGGTGCATATGTCCCTGTTGGGGTTTGCTCTTTATTAGAGTAATTTAAAATAACCAAAACCCCACTGTTTTTCCTGAAGTGTTACTCTGTGTGTACCATGCCACTTGCAGTGTTACACCTGTTGAGCAATCAGCATGTTTGCTGTAATTATGTCAGTAGAGTTTTGTGCAATTTCTCTTTTCAAGTACTGAAAACTGAACAAGAACAGATGCAGTTAATCTTCAGCTGGTTTAGTTTTGTGGCTTGAAGGAACAATAGCTGCAATGTCAGGCACTCAGGGTGCTGTAAAACTTCTGTTTAAATACTTGTCTTTATAAAATTTACTTTTCCTATGATTCAGAGTTAAGCTTTCCCAGGAATGCATGTGCAGACTAAATCTCAACTTGCTTTGGAAAATAGTGGGGCTGCCTGCTCTCTGGGGAAGCAAAGAAAATAAAAGTGTTGGTGGAAAGTATCAAGCATTTTTGAAAAGACTGATATATTCTATGACTATAGCTTCTGAAATTTTTTGTAGTGGATTCAAGAAACAGTTCATTTGAGGACCAAAAGCAGCTGGCTTTATTGGTTATGGAGACCCTGACAGTACTACTACAGGGATCAAACACAAATGCAGGTGAGTAAAGAGATTGTTGTCAAGATAAGTATAAAAAAAGTAACTCAGAAAATCATGTCTTGACTTTCTGTCTTCAGGACAGCATTCAAATACACTGAAATACGCTTTCTCTCTGGCCAAGTTTTCCCAGCAAAGAGAATAGACAGCATAACCTAGAGTGCATAAAATAAAGGAGAACAAGATAGTGTTTAACTTAAATTTCTTTGATGTTTACTTGAAGGCAAACACCAGGACCCCATCACTCTTCAACAGGTCTATAATAATTCATAGTAGTGCTTGTAACACTGTTTGGATATTTAAAAATTTAAGCACATAATTAGAAATGTAGTTCAGTGTTCACTGTATCATGTCTACTTAATGTATTGCCTGTATCTTTAGTTAAAGATGTCTTTTCATTTTTAAAGAGTTATTCCCAGTCAGTATGTGCAAACAGGGCTCTGTTACAATTGTCCTTTTCTAAATCAGGCAGTTTTGTATTTTGCTTCATTAACCAAGACTTAGTGATTTTGGAACTGTGGTAGTGTCCACCTGCCTTGTGACAAATCCCTGGCTGCTGTTAGATGGTGTTCCTGACCTCACCTAGGAAGCATCAATCAGCCATCAGGATCTCCTTGCTGCTACTCAGGACTGATTTAATCTCTGAATATGCATTGGAGAAACAACACCAGGGAGTGTAAAAGACATCAGTACTTTGGGATGATGCCACAGATGCTGTTTCTGAGGAATCTTGGAGAGTTCAAGGGCCTGATTTCATCAGTAGTTCTCCCGGTTCAGGAGTAGGACAGAGCAAACAGGAGGAGCTGAGAAACTTTCTCAAAAAGTTTGGCTGCTGTACTGGGATGTGAGCTCAGTGGAACTGTGTCTGGAGGCCAGCAGAGGTTATAGGTCATCACAGAAGCATAAATAGGCACAGCCTTGCAGTGATTCATACCACACTCAGTGCATGGTTTCTGATCTTAAGCCAGTGTCTCTGATAAGCTTTCCAGAGTATTGCATAAGTGCTAACTGCATTTCAACAGGAAATTTGGGTGCCCAGATCCACACAGATTTACTGGATGGTTGAGAACCTACATTGAGAGTGGGAGAAATATAAAATGTTACCTCAGTCTCTGTGAAAACCTGAGCACAAAGGAGATGGGCTTTACCTGGGAAGGGGTGCAACAAACTCACCTGTCTCCAGGTCTGAGGCCTGTGCTTTTGCACTGAATCTGTCTCTGATCCGAAGCACATCAGAGAAAGCAGGAGGCACAAAATGGATAAGGGGATTAATGTTTGTGTATGTATGTTAGAGGGAATCAACTTATTTATCCTGAACGTGGTCATTTAAACTGCTCTTTGAGTTTATGGTCACATAAATGATCCCTTTTGATGCAGTAATGCAGCATTGATCCATTGCCCCAGTCAGTTTTCATCTTCAGTAATTAACATAGGGCAATGCTCTAGGTGCTGACACTGTACTAAACGCACATTATATATGCCATATATTTTCTACTTTGTGGTTTGTAATGTTTTCAGAATCGATTTTCATATAATTTTCAGTTATTGTGGTAGCCAGTAAGCTTGAAAACCATTGTTTGGCTTAAGCTTAATCTCTACAGAGATAGGTCTTGCCAATAAAAATCTTCTGCAGAATCTTACAAATCATGTGGATAGACTGAATCACTTCTCAACCAGTGCTCTAGTCCAAAAACAGCCCAGTTGTATTTTCACTTCATATTGCATTTAGGTCATTGCTAAATCCAAGATAAACCAGAACAGTATATGCTCTTCACAAAACATGGAGAGTTTGGTACATTTTTTATTTTATCCCGAGACCCTTTGGCCTCTAGCATGAAAAGAGTAACTGCTGTTAGAGTAACAGAATTATTGAGGAAATTCTTAGAACTGACCTCCGTCCTTGTACTCAATTCCTTTAGTGAAAAATTTTGTCAGAAGACATTGAAGTTCTATTTCTCTTTGTGTTAAGGGAGGAAAAATAGTAGTAAATCATTACACATCCATAGAGCTAAAACTCTGCCCTTCATTCTTGTCTTGGTTTGAAAGACAAATGTCTGCTAAGAAAGGCAGGAACCTCTCTTTGAAATGGAAAGTGTAAATCTCCTTCCTCCAAATTATTATCATTTTGAGATTAAGAGGCTCTCAGGCAAAGATATGAGAATAGGAATAACAGTTCTTTACTAGGAAAATTAAAATAGAAATACAGTATTACAAAGAACAAACCCAAAAACACTGACAGAGTCAGAATCCAACCTGACACCCTGTCAGTCAGTCAGGGTGTTGGTAGCAGTCCCATTAGATGGTGGCTGCATCCTCCTGGAGTGACAGATGTGGTTCAGCTGAAGCAGTAATCCTGTAGAAGGGTGCAGTTTTCTTCTGAAGGTCTAGTGATGATATAGAAGGGTCTGGTTCTCCCCTGGGAATCCAGTGGAAAAAGGCTGCCTTGGTGTTCCAAACCTCAGATTTTACCTAGGTGGGAGAGGCTTGGCTCCTCCCCCTGGGTGGGGCATCTCCCGATGGGATGATGTAATTTTAGCAGTCCTGCACCGGGACCAATGGCCCATTAACAGAAGATATCTCCCTGGGGGAAGGATGGGTTGTGGAAGAGGTAAAGAGCACTGCCCCAACTGGTTTTAATAGATGGCCCATTAACAGGATGTCTCCCATAGAGATAATGATCACTGCATCATCTGGTTTCAGCAGATGGTGATGGAATACATACTTTTGGTCACATCCTGTATTACGACCCCAGACAATTCTGTAGAAATGAAAATAAACACCTTTGGTGTTGTTTTGTTGTTATTATAGGTGTCATTATTATTTTGGTGTCATTATTTGCCGCTGGTTATATTTTGCTTACTCTTACCCTGCTGCCCTCTTTCTGAGCAGGCATTTTCAGGGAGTTTGGTGGTGCCAGGTGTGTGCACAACATCGTGAAGTACCCGCAGTGCCGGCAGCACGCCCTGATGATCATCCAGCAGCTGGTGCTGTCACCCAGTGGGGAGGATGACATGGGCACCCTGCTGGGGCTGATGCACTCAGCCCCACCCACGGAGCTGCAGCTCAAAACCGACATCCTGAGGGTAGGTGAAGGGCTCTGCTGTCGGGATTGTTGTTCTCTTTAAAAGAGCTGAGCAGTTGTTAATTGCTATAAAGTTGTTTATTGTAAAGGCACATCAGTCTCAAAAGGCAAGGAGTTCCAAGTGTTAAAGTCTGTGCTAAAAGCTTTCAGCATAGAGTCCCAAATAGAAGTAAAGTCCCAATTAGAAGCTGCTCCTGGTGCAAGGCCCCAAGAGGACTCAAGTTGCAGCAGCAGCAGCTCCTGTCTTCTTCCAGGTGATGATGATGGTGGTGAGAAAAAGAGAGAGAGAGAGCTCTCACTCCAGTACATGGATTCTTAGTTACAAATTACCCAGGGAGCTAAGAACACGAATCTGAAGCATTTCTTCTTAACCTATTGGAATTCTAGTTTTTTAGTATGAAAGTTTACATATAATCAATGCATATGGCCTATCTGTTCTATCTGAAAAATATAAGCAATATTCTTACTATGGCTTTATTATGTCTAAAACTGTGTTTTTGAGCTCTCACTGAGACTTGTTTTTGAAGCTTGTTTTTGTTTTTGAGCTCTCACTAAAACTTGTTTTCCACACTAAATTCTAAGGCTTTTACTTCTTAAGACACTTAAAACATATTCTCGCTTACTTTAACTAACTTAAAGCTTAAGTTTACACCTCTGTTTCGTGTATGAGTGACTTAATATACTTTAATCCATCCAAAGGTTTTAATTCAAGCCCTGCATTTTGATCTCTCTCTGAGGGACTCAGAGAGGCCTCTGTTTTTTCAAACTCCAAAGTTCTTCTTCAGCACTCTTGCTTCTAAGGTGTGGTTCCAAGAGAGAAAACAGTGGGAAGGGCATTGGACTGAGCTGAATTGGATAGGTGGTGTTCAGCTACTGTATGTAGATTATCGCTGGAGTTGAAATACATATATTTGATCCATGGCTTTTTATTTTCTACCATCTATCCATAGTAGGCTTCAGAACTGGAGATGTAGGCCAATGAATATGTTTTTAGCACCATCATTTTTGTGACTAGATAATGAGGTTCTGCTAATATGATAATTTTGATATTATGCTTATGACATAGTTTGATATTATAAGTTATGATAATTTTTCCTGGTGGGGTGTTATTCAGTTAAAAATAATGGGAATACTTATGAAAATAAAAGCAAGCAAATTACATGCATTTATTTTCATTGCTCGCTTGCATTTTCTGTGGCATCTTATTTTACCAATTTGTATCTGTGAATGCTGAAATAATTAATATAAATGCAAATTGTAATGATCAGAGTAGAAGATAAAGCTGAAGAACTTGCTTGCTTAAGCAAAATAGTGGAATAGTAAGCAAGTAAGTCTGGGAGTAGAGGAAGAAGCAAGAAAACTGTTTCATGTTAAGTTTTTGTTTGCTAATATAGACCCAAAATTTCTTTGCAGAGTAGCTAATGTTATTTTTTTAAATTGACAAAAGACTGATGTATTTTAGGGTAGAAAAGCTGAGACTAATAGTAGAAAGCAAATAAGTCTTAATGGATAGAACTCAGACATCTAGGTTCATCTCTATTCAAAGGAGCTGTAGTATTTCTCTGGCAGATTAACAGCTTCATATTATTCTGAAAGGCAGAAAAGAAAACTACTAATAAAATAATTCACTTAGTATGTAATGCCTATGAAGGTTTTCAGTAGTTTTTGAGCATGTGTTATTTACCATACTTAAGGGGAGAGAAAAGATACTGCAGTTCCCCAGAGGATTTAGCAGAAAATCAGGATATCTGTCTTTGCCTTGACCTGTTGTACTTGTCTTCCATTGGTGCTGTTCTCAGAAGTTTTGGTTATGAAACTGACAGCCCAGAACAGAATGGTGATGTGTCTCTTACTGTTTGTTCAAGTTTGTCAGGAAAGGAGATACTGCCTTCAGAGGACTGACAGTCTTGCTGTTTCACTGTCCATCTTCTGAGTGCTTAAAAAAGCAGCCTGATTCTGAAGAAGCAAACTTTTGGTCATGGAAAATTCTCCCCAGCCTATTTTTCTATTTTTTTTACATCAATAACATTTTTCTGGTTTTTATGATGTTTTCTGTAAGGAGACTTCTTTCTTCTATATTCTATATTCACATGTGGGTCAAACTTCCCGTGACAGGTGTTCTTTTTATCTGGTTTTGGCTGTGTGGAGGGGCTTCTCCACCCCCTGATTTCACAGATAATAAGTATTATTCTCAAGTACCTAAGTTCATGTATTTTCTGCTGTTTATACTATGGCTTTGCATTTATTTGTTCAGCAAGTAATGTTTTATCCACTTTCGTTTCTCTCTATGGCTCATTTGTTAACAGAAATTGTTAAAATATAGTCTCAGTCTCAATTCAGAGATTCATAGAGGAAAGCTAAAAATAAGTGAGCTTATTTGGCTAATTTTTACTGCCTGAATTTACTAACTGAGTTGTTATATTTGAGTGCTCTTGTGGCTTCATAGCTGCCAGGTGCTTCTGCATTGCTAATTTCTAGGAGACTGTTAAGATGCTCCAAGGTTTAGATTTCTCATTGCTGCAAGAAGTCATTTGCCTGCTCTTGTTTGAAATTGTTTGTGAAGTGTGATGTTAGAGAGGATTCCTTTCTAATAGAGATATTCTCCACCTTGTCACTAAGAGAATTACCTGACAATTTTGGGTTCCATTCTGGGCTTGGTCAGGTCTTTTCTGTTGGAAGGTAATTTCTTACTTTTAAATAAGGGACAACGTTCTACTTTTCCTCCTACTCTTTATTTTGTAAACTTTTGAGTATGAGAATTTTTGTAGTACAAAGTTGATCTTCAGAGACTTCAGGCATTACCAAATTCTGACAAATGACACTGGTCACATGTTTGGTGAACAAAAACATTCTTGCCTTTTTCCAAGCTGTTGGTAATGCTGCTGTTTGTTGTTGCTGTTGTTTCCCTGTTTTGATTGTTTGTTTTGTCCACAGGCCCTACTCTTGGTGCTGAGAGAGAGTCACCGCACAAGAACTGTTTTTAGGAAAGTCGGTGGATTTGTGTACGTCACATCTTTACTGGTTGCCATGGAAAGATCTTTGTGCTCACCACCTAAGAATGGCTGGGAAAAAGTAAACCAGAACCAAGTGTTTGAACTGCTTCACACCGTGTTCTGCACATTGACTGCAGCAATGCGCTACGAGCCAGCCAACTCTCACTTCTTCAAGACAGAGATCCAGTATGAAAAACTGGCAGATGCTGTTCGATTACTTGGCTGCTTCTCAGACTTGAGGAAAATAAGTCCCTTGAATGTCTTCCCTTCAAATACACAACTATTTCAGAGACTTTTGGATGATGATCTAATATCCCTGGATTCTGTGTCACCTACTCTAAGACACTGCAGCAAACTTTTTATTTACCTCTACAAGGTAGCAACAGATTCTTTTGACAGGTATGAACTTTGGTTTTTTTTTTTTCCTTCCTTTTCTTCTCTTCTCTGCCTGCTCCATGCCAGTGTTCCACCAAATAATTCTCTTCAGGTATCTTCATTGCAAGCTTTTGTATTTCCATTTTAATCTACTTGTTTCTTCCTTCACTCCACTGAGAAGAAGATAAGGTGTCAACATCTGACCAATAATGACTTAACTTGCTGGTGTTCTCCAGGGTGTGCAGTGTTCTCTCTGATGCTGGATGTTTTTATCATGGCAGCAGTTAAGATAGAGATATCAGTTCATGGTTATATTTAAAGTGTTGGAGCAACCTGTTGGTTGACAGGCTGACAGATTGCATTTATCATCATTAGACCTACTAGATTTTTATGCTTTTATCAAGTGAAATGAAAACTTGGATGTTGAATATCATATCTTAACTTCATGTTTCATTTGATATGGAGCTTTTAAGTAAATGATTAAATAATACCATGATTAATTTAGAAACACAGGATCATATAGGTTGGAAAATACTCTTAAGATCAGGTCTAACTGTAAATTTGGCACTACCAAGTCAACCACTACACCATATTCTTGAGTGCCCCATCTTCTAAAGACCCCCAGAGATGATGACTCAGCTGCATCTGAGGCCAGCCTGTTCCAATGCTTGATAACCCTTTTGGTGAAAATTTTTTTCCGAGTATCAAATCTGAACTTCCCCTGGTTCAACTTGAGGCCATTTCCTCTTGTCTTTTGGCTAGTTATTTGGGAGAAGAGATGGACACTGTACTCCTGTGACCATCTCTCAAGTAGTTTTAGAGACTTGTAAGGCTTTCCCTGTGCCTCCTTTTCTTCTTGCTGACACATAAGACTGATGTCTAATTTTACATTAATTTGCTTGTTCTTTAAAATTCCAGGTAGTCTGTAAATTATTGGGTTGTTTAATTTAATGGGAGATACTCCCAGAGTTAAATAACTAGAATTTAAATTATAGTAAGACTCAAATTGAACAGAAATGTGTCTTAACGGTGGTTGAAAATTGCAACAAAACTTTGTGAAGTGTGTATTGAAGGTTGGCTTGTCTTAAAGCAGTTTTTGCCCACAATTTAAGGTCCAAAACATGAAACACAGATCTAAGCTTCATATCTGGGGCCTTGAAGCCATTTATACCCCAGCCTTTGAATGCATGTGACCCTGTTCTAATAAGATGGGCCATCTTGCCCCCAAAGAAGCAGATCTTAAAGCTTTTCTCTTCTTTAAAGAAAATTTTAAAAACTAACAAACCAAAAAAACCACCCTAACATACATAGACACTCTCACACACTCACCAAAAGGCCAAGTTCAGAAATAATTTTATTTGATCTCATTTTCAAGCATTATTAAAGCATTCAGGTAGCAGGAGGGCAATTTGTATTAAGAATGTGTTACTCGACACTGGCTAACAGAGAATGAGAAAACAATGAGGTAAGTAAATCCCATGGTGATGTTGTATAAGATACCTCACCAAGTTCCTTTTTTTTTTTGGCTGTTATTTCAGTGGTTTTTTTTCTTCTTTAAATTTTCTGTTCATCATTCATTATTTAATTTACATTAACTTTATTTCTTACCTCTGTTTGTTATACCTAATTTCCTGAAGCTTTACTTTCTCCTCTGAATTTCTGCTGCTGAACATTGAAAGATGTTCTGCTTTGCTGGTATCAGTAAATCTCAGCAGAGCAATGAACAAGCAGTGCAGTCACACCACAAGACCTGTGCCCACTTTGCATGTCTGTGTGTTCACCTGTTTGTCCTTTGTCATCCGTGGTGTTTCTGAAGGATGGATCCGAGTAACGATTTTATTGCTTCTGTAAAACTAACAAGCTTATGGCCTCTGGTTTCTTCTCTAACCTCTCTGTCCTACCCCTGTCTGTTTTGTCTGTAGTCGTGCAGAACAGATCCCTCCTTGCCTGACAAATGAGACTTCTCTCCCCTCTCCTTGGGGTACGCCAGCTTTGTCCAGGAAAAGGTACCGACCCTTCAAAGAGAAGCTGATCTCGTTTCTGATTTTTCTCCCTTGCTGTTGTGTTTCTTAGTTTTGGGGGGAGGGATGTTTCTCTTTATGTTTGCTATTCTGAGGAGTGCATTTTCATTTGTGTGTTTACTGGATAAAAAAATGTAAAGGCATGTTTAATAGTGAATCCTAGGCAGTGGTAAGATCAGAGACGTCTCCAGATTCCCATAGCACTTAAAGTTAGGCTTGTGTTTCAAAACCAAGTAAATGCTAGTATAAGAAATGATCTAAGGGAGGTATATATGACACTCTCAGGAGCAGTTCAAAGACATTCAGGCTATGCTGGTAGATCAGTGAATACAGCAGGATTTCTTTTTTCCTGACTAATTTTTCAAGAAAGCTTACCTTTGGTGGAAGGTGAATAGCTTGTAAAGGTGCTCATTTGTTAGTAATTGGAGAGAATAAAAAGTAAAGAATGAATCTGTCAGTACTTGACTACTAAATGATTTAGAGACATGCTGAATTAAAAGATTTGGAAAGAAGGCACAAATGGCTCAATTCAGAAATCCAAACACCCATTTTCACTCCCAAGGTACAGTTTTCTCTTACACATCTTAATGTGTCAGGTAGATTTTAATATTTTTTTTAAATAAAGGTAACTGTCTGAACAGTGTTACTTACAGGCTTGTGCAAGTGCCAAAAAAAAAAAATTTCCTGGAGTTCCCAGGGAAGGGAGCAACCCTTCACTCTCTACAGATGCAGGTTAGACAGATTTGCTTTTGAAAGCTAAGAAGGCATTTGAAAGACACAGGGTTATCTGAGATGCAGGTGCCATGTATAGAAAATACAATCATTCTTGAGTGGTATACTGCTTAAGATATGCCATCAGGCTTCGTGGTTGGCATGTAAAATATTTTTCAAAGGAAAACAACTAAAGATGCTTTTGGAAACTGATTTGAAAGGAATATTTATATTAAAACAGGTTAGCAAAGAGAACCTTTTTTCTTTACTGAGTGATGTTACCCAAGTCATACCTGGATATTGTACAGGAAATGGCTTGGACAAAGGCACCTTCCCAGTAACCCAGAACCTCTTAGACTGTCATTGCCTTTCTTTTCTCACACTGAGGCATTTAAGAACAAACGTTATAGTTTACAGAGAAAGCCTTAGCTGCCAAAATCTTTTCCCTGTCATTTACTCTGAAGAAATGTAAGAAAACATTGTTTCCTGTGAAGGCTCTTTGCAGCTTCAGCCCTGCATTAACCTGAGGTGTTGCAGATTGCCCATCCCTTTGCTACATTTTGCTGTTCTCCCAGGTGTAGGTGGCAGGGCTGCTCAGGTTCCCTGAATTACTCAAACACACAGATAGGCAAAGGCTTGCAGCAGAACACAAGCAGTGCCTGCCAAACAGGAGCTGATTCCAGGGTGTGATGAGCAAGAGTGCCAGATGGCTGGCTGATGGCAGCCTGGAAATTAAAATATAAATATAGCTATATATGAATAGAAATGTTAGGCTTCCCTCAGTTGTTTTTTTTTTTAGTACTGAAAATGCAAACGGTTGCTTGAAAACCCGAGGTAAAGATTGGGTATTTTAAAAAGTCATTATCCCTGTGGGGAGCTCTCAGCAATTCAGGTGAGCTCCAATACAGTAATGTAGGTACTTGCTGGGGTTAAGTGCCTTTGAAGTGGATTTTCACAAACAAAAAAGGCCTTTGAGTTGTAACAAATGGTTTAAGACTCAAAGTAAGAGTGGACAGAAAGAATGATCTTGCTTGCCTGGGTGACTTTCAGATCCTTTCTGAAAAGCATGCTTTAAGTAAAAAAATAGAATTAGGCTTTCCAAAAAGTCTGTTTGAACAGCTGTCTGCTTTCTCACAGCATAATGTTTGTCATTCCTAGTGAATTCAGTGCCAGTAGCTGTGATCTTTCTGCTTTCAAAAATAAGCAGCTTGGGGTTTGTAGTCCAATATTATTTTTTTTCTCCTCCTAAATGTCAGATACGGTCAGATTCTGTCGAAGTTGACTCTTCCCATAGAAGTGTTTGCTCTTCTCTTATTGTTTTCTGTCTCCTTTGCTTTGCATCCCTGGGATCTCCCTTCTTGTTGTGGCCTGGTTTTCTGCCTTTTGACTTGTAAGACAGATGCCTGAGGGAGAGCTCTCTGTTGTTTGGCTAAAAGAGCAAGCAGACACTGTGCACAAATAATTCTTATAACCAAAAATAGCACAGTTCTGGTTTTTCTCACACGGTCTAGAACAGTTTTGGATGCACTGATATGCTAATATTGTCTCTCAGACATGTCTGTCACTTCTCAAAGCTGTATTTCCCTGGAGAGTGCTGCCCTCCAAGTGTTCTCCTTATGGAGTAGGTGGGACTGCTGCAGCACGTGTTGGGATGGCAGTACATGGCTGTCCTCCCTGTTAGCCCCAATGCATTGTTCTTCCACACTTGTGTCATTTGAATCAGGAACTACAGCTTTTTCAACTCTTTGATTGTTGTTGATTTTGGCAGAAATAAACTATTTTTTTTTAATATATTTTGATCCTGCCCAGGGTAAAGTAGAGAATAGAATGTAACTTTGACTTTGCAGTATTTTTAGCCATTGTTTTGAACAAGTTTGGATGGTGATCACTCTGGGGGAACAATATGCAGAGAGTTTATCTACAGTAAATCTAACTTATTTCTTCCCAGATCAAAATGCTGTTGCAATTTGCATCAATATAACTAAAATTACATTAATTAATTAATTTTTCTTCAATTATATTTTTTATTAAATTAGACAGATTAGACATACAGATGCATCTTGTGTACACTGCCTTTTCCCATTATCCCCTTCTTTTCTTCTTCCTTAAAGGAGTCATATATAGAAGCATGGCTAAATTAATTTATTGCAAGTTCTACCCTGACTCAGAGCTATAACATTTAATTAATATTTTGGAAGGATTTTGTAAGATCTCTTTTATTTTTTCTGTATAGAGATATCTTTGCAAACTGATTTTCTCCCTGTTGAAGTGATACAAATACACCTTATATGGAAAAACTAAAAATAGAACGCATTTTAAAATTATGTGAAGAACTTTCAATAATATATGCTTGAAGAAGATAAATTTTCCTTAGACTGCTAACAGGAAGCCTAGTCTGGACTGTATTGCCTTTTCAGTTGTATGGAATGTTGCAGTCCAGGTGGTTTGAGACCAGAATCCTATTTGTGTTTGTGACTCAGACCAAGCAATGTTTTTGTTATGCTCTCCATGTGCTACCATGGTATAACCTCACAGTTTACCTAACAGTGTGAACATGATAGTGCAGATCAGTGTGCTTAAAAGTAAAATTTGCACTTAAAAGTGGGCAGAATGTCTTAAGGAATGGAGTTTCACTAGACTGAAGAGAATTCTTAAATATAAATGGGTATTTATGTTTTTAATTGCATTCTGTAAAATTTGCATCGAGATGCTCAAGGTGACATTGGAAAGAGGCTGCAGTTTCCTGCTTCAGATGAAGAGCAGAGCCTTTAGGATGCATGAGAAACAATTCCCTGTGTTCCAATCTCTGCAGTAAGTCAGGGCAGAGACTTGAGATAACACCTCTCCGTGATAGTATTACCAGTTAGTACACGGTTCTTTATTCCATTTATTTTTTAAAGAAACAATGAAGCCTTTCTTACCTGCTAGATGTTTCCATAGGTGGTAGGGCTGACAGAGAAGCTTAGAAAATTAATGGCCTAAGGGTTTGTAGAAAAATTCATGTAGGGAGATCTTTTTCTTAGCGGTTGGATCAGTAGAATTGCCATATTATTTTCTGTTTCCTGTTAGCATTAGCTGAATGAGTAAAGCATCAGTAATCTAATTTTTCTTAAAAACTCTCTTTAGAACAATACTCTTGGGTTGTTCAGGTGCCAAGTTTTTGCTGATCTGCCATAAAGCTTTTCAGTAGGAGCCTTTTTATTGGAACATTATTTATTGAACCCAGTTTCCAGCAAGCACAAGAAGATTGTGCTATGCTTCCTGTTGTCCTGTCTTAGGCTAAGTAATCCAATGTCTCAGCCTTCCCCCACAGATGTGTTTCTTGCTGGGGAATTGGGCTTGGTGGCTGTGTTTAGGGCAAAATTGTGTTTGCAGCCTTCCTTATCTCCCATCTATGCCCAGTTTTTCCCAGGAGAAAGGGATGGCCTTATTGCAAATGTCTAAAGGGTGTGAAGCACAGCAAGTGTCTAAGTCTTAACTTGTGTTAGGATCAGGGTTTGAGTAAATTTCTGTCACTGAGAACAGAAGAGAGGAAATACCTCTTTCAACTGATTTGATAAGAAGAAATCTTTTTGTTTTACTGTATTCAGTTGTAAAACAAAAGATAATACGTGATCATAAAAAAATTCTGACAGAGTTTGTTCTATTTCTTCTTGCAAATAAATGTATATGATAAATACTGTGGGCTGTAGGTGATTTGGGTTGGGGTTTTTCTGGGTTTGTGGATCTTTTCTTGTGGGGATTTCTTGTCTGTTTTGTTTTTCTTTCTTTGTGTGGTACATGAGCATGAATCTTTCAATCTCACTTTTGCTTCTAAAGCACCATCTTGAAAGCATATGTTCAGTAAGCTGCTCATGCTGTTTGTATGTTGAAACCCTTGCTGAAAGAAGAGTGACATCAAGCTGATATCTCCAAGAATTTCAATCAAGAACATGTCTGCACTTCTCAGGACAAGTGGTTGCTTCTAAGTCAGTGTGTCAAATCCCCTTTTCCCTGGATCACATTAAAGCATCTTAATGTAAAACGAAATTGCTGTAGCAGTCGTGGAAGGATTGAGAACATACAGATTGCTGGCATGAGTAAACACAGAGACCACCTCTCTATTCTCCTAGGCTGATTAGAGATTGCTGAGAGTTTTGTGATAGCAGATTTCATAATCAGTTGTTAATGAATAGAAAGTTGGGAGACACGTATCCAGAGAACAGGAGCTGTGGTGGGTTGCTCACTGCAGTTGTTGTGTTGCCACTGCAACTAGAATAACAAGAGGGAGGCCATAAAAACAGACTCTTAAAGGTCTTGAAAGTGTAGCACCTGGGGAAGACGCTTCCAAGTTCAAAAACAGTTGAGAAACTGAACCCTCTCCAAGCTGTCTTTAGGGAAACATGCCCAGCAGGTTTGGGAAGAGGAACACTTGTTCTAATTGAGGGAAGAGAAAGGAAATGGAGTAACTTCTATAGGCCAGTACAATTTTACAGCTGTTTGTAAAATGCAGAGCTCATAATAGCTGGATGTTGTAACCGTGGGATGTTTTCTGTCCTGCAGGCATGCATATCATTCTGTTTCAACACCTCCTGTTTGCCCTCAGAAAAACATAGCTGATGTGAAACTCCAAACAGGACCCACGTCCATACAAAGCTCTGATGCAGTCATTATTCACCCTGGTGCTATGCTTGCAATGCTGGATCTTCTGGCCTCTGTTGGATCAACTACACACCCAGAGGTAGGGGAAAAAAATGTGTGGTCTGAAGCTTTGAGAGTGGCTGGGGAAAAGGATGGCTGTGGGAAATAGGAAAGCTGATGATGTCCTCTCATTTTGTGCTGAAAAATTCATACGTTTCACAGGTTGAGTTGAATAACTGGTGGCATAGCGGTCTGACAAGAATTGCTTTATTTCATAGGCTTTCTTTTATTTATCTCTTTCAAACTCTTGGTAGTAATGTAAGTTTAAAGAAAGGTCTGAAGTGGCCATCAGCTAAGTTTCCAAGTACTGTGATTAATTCTTGTTTTCCCTGATGCATCAGGTATTAATGCATGGTATGAGGAGGACACAGTACTGAACATCATAGCCCAGGCTGTACACACTGTTTGAAGTAGCTGGAATATGTTCTAGTTCCAAAGTTGCACTGACTGCTTGGTACAATTCCCAACCCAAAATGTCTGCTGGTACTTTGTATATGAAGGATTTATTGGACATTTTTGGAGGTTCCTTATGTATTTTTTGTTTGAGATGTCTTCCCCGAAGAATCATTTTTATTAAAAAAAAAAAAGTTCCAAAAGGTTGCAAGAATTACTAGATTCCTCTTTCTTCATCTCTGTTGGTGATGAGTGGGGTAACTTTCTGTCCTCACGACATAAATTCAGCAATTAGGTTGCATATGTCTTCAGTTTTGTGGAGGTTATGGTGGTGGTGAGGAGGAGAATGAAGCCTGTTAAATCCAAGGGGAAGTAGTTAGCAACCTGATACACCACTTAAACACTCATAAATCTATGGGGCTGATGGGAACTGCCCAAGGGTGCTGGGGGGGCTGGTGGAAATGCTCACTGAGCCACTTTCCATCATTTACCAGCAGTCCTGGCTGATCAGGAAGACTGCAGCTGGCTGGAGATTAGTCAGTGTGATGCCCATTGAGACTGGACAGGAAGATCAGGGGAATCATAGGCCAGAGGACCAGAGCTGGAGAATGCTATGGAGCAGATCATTACACATCCCAGCTGTAGCACATACAGAACAGTTGTGAAATCAGGCCCAGTCAGTATGGCTTTATGAAAGGCAGGTCCTGCTTAACTGACCTGGTCTCCTGGGACAAGGTGACCCCTTTGGTTGATGAGAGAAAGACTGTGGATGTTGTTTATCTGGACATTAGTAAAGCTTTTGACACTGTCTCCCACTGCATTCTCGTGGAGGAACTGGCTGCTCATGGCTTGAGTGAATGGACTCTTTGCCAGGTTAAAAACTGGCTGGGTGGCTGGGCCCAGAATGGTGGTGAATGGAGTTACACCCATCTGGCAGATGGTCACCAGTGGTGTTCCCCAGGGCTCAGAACTGGGCCAGTTCTGTTTAGTATCTGTATTCATCTGGACGAGGGAATCACGTACCTCTTCAGTCAGTTTGTGGAAGGCACCAAGTTCAGCCAGAGTGCTGATCTGCTGCAGGGCAGGAAGGCTCTGCAGAGGGATCTGGACAGGCTGGATTGATGGACTGAGAGCAATTGTGTGAGGTTCAGCAAAGCCAAGTGCTGAGCCCTGCTCTTGGGTCACAACATCCCCAGGCAGTTTTCCCCAGATACAGGCTGGGCAAAGAGTGGCTGGAAAAGACCTGAGAGTGCTGCTCTACAGTATGAGCCAGCTGTTCCCAGGTGGCCAAGAAGGCCAGTGGCAATCTGGCCTGGATCAGCAATAGTGTGGCCAGCAGGACCAGGGCAGGGATCTTCCCCCTGTACTGGGCACTGCTGAGGCTGCACCCCAAATCCTGTGTCCAGTTCTAGACCCCTCACTACAAGAAAGACATTGAGGGGCTGGAGAGAGTCCAGAGAAATGAAATGGGAGCTGGGAAAGGGTCAGGAGCACAAGTCCTGTGAGGAGCAACTGAGGGAACTGGGGGTGTTTAGCTTGGAGAAAAGGAAGCTCAAGGATGTTGCAGCAAGGGGAGGGGCAGTCTCAACAAGTCGAGCAAGTGATAGGATGAGAGGAAATGGCATCAAGATCTGCCAGGGGAAGTTTAGGTTGGATATTAAGAAAAATGTCTTCACCAGAAGGGATGCCCAGGGCACTGTTTGAGTCACCAGACCTGGAAGTCTTTAAAAGACATGTAGATGGGGCACTTGGGGACATAGTGTAGTGGTGGGCTAGGCCACATTGGGTTAAGAGTTCAACTCAGTGATCTTAAAGGTCTTTTCCAACCTAAATGATTATGTTTCTGTGGTAAGTTACTAGGAATAGCATAATAGTAACAAAAAGAGTTGCAACTTCACTCTAAGCTGGCTCTCTTTGCTGGTGAAAAGTAGAGCTTCGTTTAATCCTTCTTACCTGAATTATTTTTCTTGACCATAGTTCTGATAATCCTTTGTCTAACTAATTACCCTTTTTTGTACAGAGTGTTTTTTTACACAGACACACGCACACATACCCCCTGAAAACACACGGGTGTATGCACATATATTAAAATAGTTTTCTGTATTTATTGCTAACGGTAGTTTCTTTCTATTGTTATATATAAAGCCTTTCTTATATTTTCCTCCTCAGCTTGCACTTTCTCAAGGCTTGTGCTGTTCTCTCTTTCAGCATGCACTGGATCTCCAGCTGGCAGTGGCCAACATCCTGCAATCTCTGGTGCATACAGAGAGAAACCAGCAAGTCATGTGTGAAGCTGGGCTCCATGCACGACTTCTGCAAAGATGCAGCGCTGCTCTGGCAGATGAGGACCACTCCTTGCATCCACCACTCCAAAGGATGTTTGAAAGGCTGGCCTCCCAGGCTCTGCAGCCCATGGTGTTGAGGTCAGAAGGATAGCTCTGAAGTTCTGTTGGACTGAGCCCTGCAGCCTGCACTGTCCCTGGCTGGCAGTGGTAGAGAGCCTTAGTGACCTGATGTGGTAGTGATAGCACAACATCCCATTTTATTTCTCATTGGATAGATTGTCTCTTGACAGAGAGAGATTTTTTTACCAGGGCCTGTAGTGACAGGACCAGTGCCACGAGTTCTAAACTGCAAGAGGCTGGATTTAAATTAGACATGAGGAAGACATTTTTTATAGTGGAGGAGGTGAGACACTGGAAGAGGTTGTCCAGAGAAGCTGTGGATGCCCCATCATTGGAATTGTTCAAGGTCAGGTTAGACAGGGCTTTGAACAACCTAGTGTAAGTGAAAGCTGTACCAGCCCACAGCAGAGGGCTTAGTCCAAATGACCTTTAAAGGTTCCTTCCAACCCAAACCGTCCTGAGATACTGTGATCTCAGCTGTAAGAGGGGAATTTAATTGTATTATCTCCTATGGATCACTGACTGGCTGGCCTGCAGCTAGGACAGCTGCTTGGATCCCTTCTGTGATACATAGCTATGTCAAAAGTAGAACTCTTGCTGGTAGTCACATTGCAGGGACTTCAGCTTCCCTAAGCATAGACACTGATAGCATGGGTAGGTCTATAGAGAGATATCATAGTTATCTAGAGATACAGGTGTTGATAGCTCTGAAATGATTCCCTCAACCAAATAGAACACACTGGTAAAACAAAGCTGAGGTCGCTTACTTCAGCCTGTGATCTGCCTCTCCAGAAGAGTTCAGCTTGCTGAACACTCATTATTGGATGTCCTGATGTTCTCCTGCAGGATGCAGCAGCCTCCTGCCAAGTTTTTAAATGAAGAGAAGGGAATTATCAAAACTGCTTTATTTTATGATAAATTACTTTATTAAAATTTCTTGATTATTTAAAATAGTGTCAACTTTTGAGAGCATGTGTTTCAAAATTAGTTTTGAATCGATCAAATATGTTATGGATCATAATAATGCATTGGTTTATTTTCTTAGTTAAAAGTTACGTTTATTGCAAGCAATTACTATCTTTTTTTTAAAGTGCTATTAGATTTGGTGCCACTACAGGCAAATAAATAGAGAAAATTTACTTCTACATTTTTTTATTCTCTTTCTTAGGGAATTTTTACGCTTGGGAAATCCTTTGAATTGCGGAGCCTGGGACAAAAAGCTGTTGAAACAGTACCGAGTGCACAAACCCAGCTCACTGAGTTTTGAACCAGAAATGAGAAGTAGGTTCTGAAGTGCTAAAAATGTGTGTAAACAATGTTTCACTGATATCCCCAATTGCATACCTATTTAAAATTTTTAGATAAGCATCCATAAAAAACTAACTTTACCCCAGCTTTTTATGAATGTGAAATCATTAGAACAGTTGGACTGGAAAAGTTCTAAAACCAGAGGGAATGTAGTACTTATATTGAATATATGTCCAGCAAGGTAATGATAAGTTTTTATTTTAGGAGAAGTAACTGTTAAATACGGTAGTAGCTTGTTTTTACATTTTGAGGAAGTTCTGCATTTGTAGTTATTTAATATTATTTTTTTCTCAGCTACTTTCATGTGCGCATCATCAATCATTATATCTGTGTAGTATCTCTCCTGGGTTCAGTAAGGTGTCAGATAAAATAAATACTCAAGCTTCTATTATTATCCATGAGTTGTAGGGCTTGAGAATGGCTATTCATCTACTAAAGGATAGTGTCAGTAAATTATAATATAAAGAAATTGTTGGAAAATTTCCAAAGCATGAGATATTTATTTCTGTGTGTCAGCTTGGTCATTGTATGGGCTGGCTGTAACATATTGTTAAAAATACCTTAGCTGAAATTTTTGAATTATTTAAAAGAAACTAGGAAGTATCTTAGGTAATATTGATTGAGCATTAAATTGTGAAATAAATAAACAAAATAAATTAACTGAATTCATGTTGTATTATTGTGTTCAGTAAATGTTAAAAGAAGGGAGAAGAGATTAAATTTATCTCTTGGCCAATGCTTTATTTATTTATATATATATTTGCATTTAGGTATTATCACTGGGAAAAATAAACAATGAAAATTATGAGTCTAGAAAGCTTTTTGCCTAGGAAAGAGAATGCAAAGCTACCTTCAGAATACCACAAGTTATGTTAAATTGGCTAACCTAAGTTTACTGAGCTGTTCTGCTTACTAAGAGCTCTGAGACTTCTGAAAACCATAAAGCAGAATTTTCCCTGCCTATTAAGTCAGGTAGCAGGAATGCATCTGAAGAGGAGCCTCTGGAGAAAGGACACTGTGCTGACATTAGCTAATGGAGGCCCTCTTGGTTGTACCACAAACTTTCCTTGGCGTGTTGCACAAGATGCTCATCTTCCTGCCTTGGTTGAGCATTTTTATAATCAAAGCAATACTGCCCAGTTCATTATCTTTTGAGGCTGAACTAGCTGATGATGGCTGACAATCCAGCTATTCCACTGGACTTGAAAGGCCCAAACAAACAGCCTGAAAATGCCTCCCTTTTGCAATGCTGTGTTGTTTCTTGGCTTCTCCTGTAGATAGCATGGTCACCTCCACGGAAGGTCTGGGTCCCGACAGCGTCTTCGGCGTGCACGAGGACAGCCACTACCGGATAAGCAGGAGCCTGCTCAAGCCAGCAGAAGGGAGCACAGTGCCCCTGACCAGAGTCAAGTGTTTGGTCTCCATGACTACCCCACATGACATCAGGCTTCACGGATCATCGGTGACGCCGGCGTTCATCGAGTTTGACACTTCCCTGGAAGGCTTCGGGTAAGGTCCTGCAGAGCTCTCCAGCAGCGTGGGGCACAGCGCACTCTTTGCTTGCTTCCTTTTTTTCCAAAGGAATGCTTGTAATTTTTAATAGGCTGTTTGCAAGTAAGGAGCAAATGCACTCTTTAAAGAGGAGAAAAGAATGCTTCAAGTCACATAAATTTCCACCTTATCATTCATTAGTACCTTGATAAAAAATGCTTGCTTGCCGTGTGCGAAAGTGAAAAAACTAAGTATGTATCATTGATAAGATCCTCTCAGTTCTGGGTTTCACATCCCCCTTAAAACAAAGGAATGCCAACATACCCTTGCAGGGTTGCTGGGATTTATGTATGACATTTGGATGGCACAGGAAATCTGAGACCCACTTAAAATTGCTGAAGAACATGAAAATGTGGAAGTGGGCAAATACAAATAAAGCAGATAATGCAGCTATGATGAGTTCAAATAAACTGAAAAAACTCCAGCATTACCAACTGGAGGCATAGCCAGGATATCATGCTTAGCTCATTTTTTCAGTATCTTTTAGCACCACTTGTTTTTCTCTCTCTCTAATTAAACACCTGCTGAGTGAGGCACTTTATGAGGATCATGTAATACGATTTAACTATTCAGAAGATGAAAACATGACACCATTCTCAACATGTGTTAAAGGAAAGTGTTTGGTCTTTTTGGTTATAAAAATGGAATAGAAAAACCTGAATACTTGGGAGCTCTGCTGCTCTCTACATTCTCTTTTCAGCTCTGCAAAGCAAGGATGCAGCTCCCATTTTCCATCTAGCCTTAATATCCAATACAGTTGGGGACAGACTTTTTTTTAAATTAAAAAAATGTTACTCTAAGCTGTGTTCTACATCCTTCGTAAGAGAAAAGAAAATTGTCTGGACCTAAGAACTTGAAATAGGCTGGCAAAGTGAATTTTCATTGTGTTTGCTTCAGGAGATTTGTGGGTACTGGTAACATGTCCAGAAGTAACTCACATGATGCAGCTGTGGCTTCCTGTAATTTCAGCAAGTCAACTACGAAGGCTTCTATAATAAATTAAAGAAAGAATTTAGGAACTTTTCTCCCTATATTGATTCCCATTATGTCTACAGCATCAGTGGCTCTTGTAAAGACCAAACATAGCTAAGTTGGTGGAATATGATGTTAGTGTGAGAGCATATTTTCTTAAGATAAGAACGTCCTTGTCTGCAGTTGCCAGATCCTGTGACTATTGAGCTGATCCAGTCTCTTTAGAAGGTTCAGAACAGCTCAAAGGCTGCTGCAAGATGCAGGTGCCCACAAGGGAACATCTTAGGCTATGGAGCCACATGGGCATGACTCTATACCTTCACACCAAAGGTGTACACTGCCAAAGCTCTTTGTGCTAGAGATAATTTAGACTCACAATGACCTATCTTGAGAATTAATTCCTATTTTTCATTATTCCATAAAGTCACAAAGCATGTGTGCTTATGGTATATTTTCCTAAGCCGTGTTTTCTTTGTATTGAGCTCCACTTCCATTGACTTCTGTAAACTCCAGTGTGTTATTGGTCTTGTGTTTTAACAGCTGCCTGTTCTTGCCAAGTCTGGCTCCCCACAATGCACCTACAAATAATGCTGTTACTACAGGACTTGTTGATGGCGCTGTTGTGAGCGGAATTGGAACTGGTGAGTACTCCAGTATGACTGGTAACAAACAGAGTTTTATATCTGATGTTTAGTTCTCTTCTTGGTTACCCATGAACTGATAATATGGTATTGGACACTGTGCACTCACAATCAAGAACTTGGGTCATTTTTGTGTGTGTTCCTGTTGCCCCCAAGACAATGAAAAGCAATACAAAACATAAATGTGTGATTGCTTTAAAATGCAAAGCTTACAGTAGAAGGCTCAATTGTAATCAGCCAGGGTGTATGAATAATAATACGGATGCATTAAGGAAAAAGTTGGGGTAGTAGTGTGTAGAGCATAGGAAAAGTGGAATGAATTGTAAATGCTGTACTTGTGCTTTGTTCTGCTGAATCTTTGACTGCATTTATTACAGGTATAGTAGCACACACCATCACAAAAGCCCCATCTAAATTGTTTGCTATCACTTCTATGTTTTGTTGTAGGTTATTCACCTTACAGGAACCTGGTATACTGTGTGGGATTAATTGAACACGGTCACTTACTTAAAAGAAGTTAAGTCTAAAAACTAAGGTGAAGGCTTCCATCTTAAGCTGGAATTAGTGTGAGCATCCTGGGATATTAAGTGGAGTCAGATGTATGTGGTAGAGAGATAGTCCCTCAACAGAGGCTTCTTCAACATCTGAGAAAACACAGCTGGTATTAGCTGAGCTGATAGGAAAAAAGGTTCAAGTAGGTATCCTAAGTACTACCTACTGCAGTTATGTAATGGGCCTTCTTTTTATTTTTAGGTGAAAGGTTTTTCCCACCACCATCTGGTTTAAGCTACTCAACTTGGTTTTGTATTGAACATTTTAGTACACCTCCCAATAACCATCCTGTGAGACTCCTCACTGTAGTGCGGCGTGCAAACTCCTCGGAGCAGCATTATGTCTGCCTTGCCATTGTCCTCTCAGCAAAAGACCGCTCACTGATTGTTTCAACTAAAGAAGAATTGCTTCAGAATTATGGTAAGAGTTGTGCCACGTCATCAGATAATGCTGACAATATTACAGGCGTGCAACAGCAAGTGTATTTTAAACCTAGTATCCAGAAGAATTGTGTCTGCTGGAACTTTCGTTGCTGCTTCACCAGTTCCTGATGGGTTTTGACAATGGGAAAATGCAAAATGTAAACATTAATTTATGGAGCTTTTATAATTTCCAAAGCAGATTTGATTGTATATAAAAAAAATTTTTGCCAAAGCCCCAGGTATTATGTATTCAGGGGAGCAATTACATCACTGGTTTTGAAAGGTTTTGCCTTCGATTTGTCTTGTTTCATTTTAGACATCATCTCTTGAGGTGCAAATTTTAACTGTCTTTGGTTTGAAGAAGTTTGGAAATAGTAAGCTAATAGGTTGAAGTTTTTTCAGTCTGGATAGTCCCAGTACTGTAGGGTTTTTTGAAGGCAATCAGCCATTCACTTCATGTTTTAATGCTGTGATCAGTTTTCAGAAACAGTTTGTATCTCCATTCAGTATCCGTGATCAAAGGAGGAATTAGCAGAGGTGTAGAGAGGATCTAAATGAAGCTGGTGATACCACTAAATTTGCTAGAGAGAGCTATCAGTGCACTCAGGGGCTTCAGGATGAGCTGTCTACTCTCTCCAGCCTTGTCCTCCATTGGAGCCTCTGAAAGTGGTTGGTTTTTACAGGCTGTTACACACTGGGTCTGAGAGGAGTAGGGCAGCCTTTTGCATGTGTTTCAAGCTTAGCTTTTCACCAGACCAGCCCAAATGGTTGTCAAAAACCTGTTCCTGCTTCTGTTCTTTACTTTTGAGGAGGCAGCACTAATAAAGAATTCATACAACTGTTGTTATTAAAAAACCTCCCATGAACAGCTAAGCAGACTGTTACCATGAAAGTAAGGATATAAGTAAAATAATCTATAAGCAGGCAATCACATCATTAACTGCAGCAGTCTCTCTTAGAAGTCAGGTTCAACACCTGAAACTTGAGAGCTGAAAACCCATAGTATAAAGTAGGAATTAAACCTCCTACATTACAAAGATACTGACAGTGCTTTCTTTCTCAGAGGTCTGAATTCTTAGAGTATGAAGCAAGTTTATCTTCACACTAATTGCTTTAGCCTGCACTGGAGCTATGGTTTATATATTTTTAGTTTAGTGAGCACCTATAATCAAACTCCCTGAAAGAGATTGGATTTGAAAAGGCTTTGCCAGAGAAGATCTGAAGATGTCTGACTATAAAGATTGTTTTTTAATTGAAACAGAACACTTTGCTTCACTCAAGTGCTACCCTGTTGTGTCTAAATCATAGTTGGAGGTGTACTGTTGAGTGTGGAGCAGGTAGGGACCTGAAAAACTGAGATTGGAATTGCTGTGCACAACATGGGAATTGGAAGTGCTGACAGTCTCTTGTGAGAATAAATGGGGTGATTTAAGGACCCTTCTTGAGAGCAAGAATTGTGCTCAGACATGTTTGGCTGAGAAAAAGAACTTGAGATTATTTTTGTATCTGAACGTTAGTTCTAAGTCAAGTACTCTGCTTTTAACATTTTCCTTGTGCTGTTTCTAAAGAAATGAGTGTTCTCCCTGTGCAGGCAGCTGTTGTGGTAAGAGGATTAATGGTTTCTTTTCCTTCAGTATGAAAGAATGAAGAGGGATCTGAAAGTTCATGGTTTCTGTTGAAACATTCCCTGGGTTTTGGGGATTTTTTAATCTTTTTTTCTTTTTTTTTTTTTTCTGTTGGGACAGCTTTTAAGTAGAGTAAGGGTCACTTTTGTGAAGCAAAAGTGGGAATAAAAAGTCTGCAAGTATGGGTATCATCCTCTCCACAGGAGTGTGAGAAGAGTGAAAAATAGCTCTGTAGGTTTGGGGAGACATCTGTTGTTTCTTGATGACTGCTCGTGTAAAAATTTCTTTAGGCAGCATGGAAAGTAAAAACTTTGGCCAACTAGTAATTTCAGCTAAAATTTCGAAGGAAGGAGGGAAGGTGAGAAGCAAAATACGACTTTCATAAGTTTGAATATATCCTGAGATTTTTAAGCTCTTATAACATTTCTGCTGGTGCCCACTAACTGGTGCTTTTCCTTTAGTTGATGACTTCAGTGAGGAATCATCATTTTATGAAATTCTTCCCTGTTGTGCCCGTTTCCGCTGTGGTGACCTCATTGTGGAAGGCCAGTGGCATCACCTGGTTCTGGTCATGAGTAAAGGCATGCTGAAGAATAGCACAGCTGCACTCTACCTCGATGGACAGCTTGTCAACACTGTTAAGGTAAAATAAATCTTTCAACCCTCATTTTTAGTGGTTGGAGTGATTTTTCTCTCTCTGTGCAATAAAAAGACCTTACAAGAAAAAAGAACAAAATAAAACACCACCACTCCATCCAAAAACAAAACCCTCAACAGAATAGATAAAAAACCCAACCCAAGCAACAAAACAAAAAACAACAAGCAAACACCACCTTTATTTGCAAAGCTCAATACCACATTGTTAGGTAGAAGAAACTGCAGACAGCAGTGAAGAGCACTCTGGGACCTGTTCACTGAGTGGAAATTTTTCCCAAGCTGTAACAGATATCCCAACATCATTTGACACCTGGCAGGCGTGGGCTTTAAGGGATAAAGCATAACCTGGTGTGGGGTTTAAATAGCTAATGTTACTGTACTGCTGTAGGTAAAACAACATGTTGACTTTCAAAGTTTTCCTTCCAGTATTCTTTATGCAAGAGGAGGACTACACTAAGTTGTTATGCTGACAGCTGTAATACATTGATGCCTGTAGAAAGGCTACCTAGAACAGAGGCTAGACAGTGCTAAAGCAATGAAGTAGGTATTTAATAAAAGGCCTTTAAAGGATACACCTTGGGCAGTACAAGAGCCCAGCTGTGGCTACACCCAAGATGGACAACTGATCACAAGCTTTCACACTTTTATAAGTTTTGATCCATTTACATATTGGGGTTAATTGTCTAATTACACCTTCAGGCTAGGAAGTTCCATCCTCTTAGATTGCTTTTTTTCAATTTGCCATTTTTTATACTTCTTGAGCCTAAAGCTGCAACAGTGTCCTTGGTTCTTGGGCTAGAAAAAGATTGTTTTGTCTAAATAAACTGTGACGAGAACTTGCTAACACTTTTTATGAAGTTCAGAGTCACACACCAATACAGTGCAGAATCTGAAAAATATAAAAGCTAAAATTTAAGGCATCAACATGAGTGTCTGTCTGGCCCTCTCTATGGCCATGCATGATTACATTCAATAGCTGCTAACAGAATTTTTACAAGGTAAATAGAAAAAAGCCTTTGAGGTTGTTATTGTCTTCATATATTGGCCAGGATCTTACTGTATTTGTTTAATTGTTTGAAAAGTCTTGCTGACTTTAGTTCATCACATTTGCACTTTAGCTTGAAATGGTGTAATTTCCAAAGGCAGGGAAAGGAGAGACAGCACTTCTTTGAGCACCATGTCTTTAGAATCAAGATACAGCCTCTTTAGGCACATAATTCTCATGTTCTCCTCCTGTGTTTCCATACACACTTTCATATTTTGATAGCCACTTCTGGTCTTCATATTTCCTTTCTGTTTAATGTTCTTCACTGTCTAATCTGGTATGGCATCAGAATACCCTGTGTTACATGGCAATCATTTGATACCTCCCCCAGCCTGCAGAACCATTTTTGGACACCGTACCCTTGCTCCCCCACTAACTTGCCTGTGTTTTGCTCCCTCCCAGCTTCACTACATCCACAGCAGCCCCAGTGGCTCTGGCTCTGCCAACCCCCCCGTGGTCAGCACGGTGTACGCCTACATCGGCACGCCGCCCGCTCAGCGCCAGCTCTCCTCCCTGGTGTGGCGCCTGGGCCCCACACACTTCCTGGAGGAAGTGCTGCCTGCCCCGGGGGTCAGCACCATTTATGAGCTGGGACCCAACTACGTGGGGAGCTTCCAAGCCGTTTATGTTCCATGTAAGTGCGGGTCACGCGGTGCCTGGTAACTTGGGCTGGAATCTGTGTGTGCATACTGGCAGAAGAGGTGAGAGAGTATGCAGGAGCAGGGAGGAAAAGCTTGCTGTTCATAGGAAGAAGATAATAGAAATCCAAATTTTCTTGTGTGAGATATAGTAGAAGTGCTTGTATTACTCGCTTTGGTTTTAAACCAGTTAGAAAGGCTTAAAGCTGTCATTATTCATACTGTATGCTATATTTATCTGTAGAAAGTTGAATTAGAAAGGATACAAAATTTCGAAGATACGGTTATATATTCTCTTTGAATCTTGCATCTCTCATACCATTCCAAGGCAGCTTTCCTATCAAACTGTAGTAAAAATCCAGTTGTCACAAGCAAAGATGCAGATTTACCAAATGCTTCTCTGATTTTTGATTGCTTTATTTTCCTTCAGCAATGAAAGGCAGTTTACAGCCCGTAGGCTGGACAGTATCACATCACAGCTATTTGCAAAATCTTCTTTTGTACCTATTCTGCAGTATAAGTTGCTTAAGATTTTACTCTTCAAATTTCTTCAAATTTAAAAGAAAAATAATGCCATTAATGAAGGGAACTTCTGTTTTGTCTTTAAGGTAAAGATTCAAAGTCTGAAGGAATCAATCCATCGCCAGTATCTTTGGTACCAGAAGAGAAGGTCTCCTTTGGTCTCTATGCACTGTCAGTTTCTTCATTTACAGTGGCAAAAATAAGGAAAGTTTACAACAAGTTGGATAGTAAAGCTATTGCCAAACAGGTGTGTTGGGAAATCGCTTGGTTAATGTGTGTTTTTCCTTTCTTTTAACTTATTTCAAGACAATCTGCTCAATGTAGCCAGGACCAATCTAGTCCAATCCCCCTCCTGTGGGCAAGGACACCTTTTCACTGTGTCAGGTTGCTCAAAGTGCATTGCAGCCTGACCTTGAATGCTTCCAGGAATTGAGAGCTCACAGCTCCTCTAGGCACTAGGTGGCCAACCTTGGGGCATTCTATGGTGAGGTGACTGCATCAGTGGACAAGGGAAGGGTTACACATGTGATTTATCTGGCCTGCTGTAAAGCCTTTGACATGGTCTCCCACAACATCTTTCTCTCTAAATTGGAGAAAGATGGATTCAGTGACTGAGCTGTTAAGATGGATAAGAAAGTGATTGGACAGTTGAATCCACTGGGTGGTGATCAATGGCTTGGAGTCCCAATGGAAATTGGTGACAAGTGCTGTCCCTCAGGAGTCCATGTGGGGACCAGTATTATTTAATACCTTCATTAATGACAGAGAGGGATCATGTGCACCCTCAGCACATTCATTGATGAAACTGAGTGGTGCTGTTGACACACTTCAAGGACAGGATTCCATTCAAAGGAATCTGGATGAGTTCCAGGGCTAGGTGAGCCCAGAGAAGTGAGCCAATTGGAAGCTCATGAGCTTTAACAAGAGTAAGTGCAAGGTGCTGCACCTGGGTCAGGGCAATTCCTGGAACCAATCCAGGCTGGGGATGAACAGATCAGTGCAGCCCTGCTGAAAAGAACTTGGGGGTGCTGGTGGAGGAGAGGCTGAACATGACCCCGACATGAGCACTCTCAGCCCAGAGAGGCAAACGTGTCCTGGGCTGCATCCAAAACACTGTGGGCAGCAGGGGAGGGAAGAGATTCTGCCCCTCTGCTCTGGTGAGAGCCCACCTGCAGTGCTGCATCCAGCTCTGAGGTCCCCAGCACAAGAAAGACATGGACCTGTAGGAGCGAGTCTAGGGAAGAGCACCAAGATGATCAAAGGGATGGAGCATCTGTCCTAAGAGCAAAGGCTTAATCTGGGTTTGTTGTCTATTGCTCCTGATCACAGTAGGAAGATTCCTGAGTTATGAATTTTAGACTTGTGTAAAAAAAACCTCTTCTCTTCAACCCCCGCTTTTTTTTTCATGTTCGCTTCAGCTGGCAATTTCTTCTCATGAAAATGCCACACCTGTGAAGCTGCTTCATAACTCAGCAGGGCATTTGAATGGACCAGCACGCTCCATTGGTGCAGCTTTGATAGGATATTTGGGTGAGTTGAGCACTTAGTTATTATTATGGTTTAGGGTTATTAATTACTTGTCAATAAGAATTTGTGTCTAGAAGATAAATCATATGATTGATGAATGTAATGGTGCATCATTGTATTTATTGAACATTTTTATGTTTTATGGATATATTGTTATCTTTTTTGCTTACATGGGATGCTTATTTCGGTTTGATTCATCATTATGAAAATACTTTCAATTACTTTACCTTAGGTTATAAACTATTGTTCCATATTTCTTTCACTTTGTCTTCTGAGGTGTTGTAATTCTTCTAGTAACATTCTTGTTATAATTCAAGTAATGCTAAAATAATGCTTTCACGTTTTCACAATCTTTTCTTACAAAAATTCGATTCGAATATATTTTAATTCATTTTCTCTTTCTGTGCTCAGGAGTAAGAACATTTGTCCCCAAACCTGTTGCCACTACACTGCAGTATGTTGGTGGGGCTGCTGCTATTTTGGGACTTGTAGCCATGGCATCAGATGTGGAAGGGTTGTATGCAGCTGTGAAAGCCTTGGTCTGCGTGGTAAAGAGCAATCCACTGGCCAGCAAAGAGATGGAAAGAATCAAAGGGTATCAGGTATGCAAGAAATGTCTCAAAACACACCAGGCTGATTTAATTGAATTTCAGTGTTTGTCATCACAGTTCCCATGGAAATCTTTTGTTGTGTTGTAACCCGAGTTTCTCTTTTAAAGTTTCTTGAGCTCTTGGTTAATTAGCATTGATGAATTATTTAGGACTTCTTTTAAAGGAGAAGGTGAAAAGTTTTTTGCTAAGCTGCTGTGCACATTTAGCTGCATTGCTGGAACTGAGCCTTCAGTAACAGCACAGAAGAGCACAACTATGATACTTAAATGATTCTTTTCTTGTGATTTTTGAACCCACCCCTGCAAGCCTGGGAGCTTGTGTCTCTGATGTGCCAGCAAGAGAGAGGATAAGGACACATAAAAAAAACCAAACAAGAGAACTCCCAGAAGCATCCTTTTGAGGAGACTGCACAGATTTTGTAGTTAGTGATGCTGTTTCCTTTCAAGCTGAAGACATTAATTCTCCACTGGGTTGGGGAAAAGGCAATCAGTTATGCAGAAGGATTGGCTTGACTGATTTGAAAAGGTCTTCACATGAGCAATGCCTTTTATGTTTCTCATGGAGGCTGCTTTATCGAAATGGAAAGTTCTGTGGTTTGGACTATGTGTTTGCAAACCTTGTAATGCTAATGCCTGGTGCACTCACATCAAAACATATCATTTCAAGGAGCCTGGTGCAGACCTTGGCTTACTGTGACCAAACAAGTCTAGACAGTGTCCCCCCTGTACCACGAGTAGTCAGTGGATCATCACAAATGACCTTACATTCCACTTGTATTGACATCAGCAAATAGTATGGTGTGAGGGAGATTCCCAGAAATCTGTTTATTTACTCTTTCAGTGAAGATGGTAAAGCTGAACAGGCGAGGATGTTGAGTGTTTAAACAAGTTTGCTTCAGTAGGCAAGAAACTGTAACACTAAATCTGGCAAATGGTTCTTTCCTAGCCCAGATTATAAGAAGTTAGAGCAGAAGTGGGGACTGCAGTCATGGCTAGGGGAGCAAAGCACAGCAAGAAAAGAAGAGGCTTGTTCAGATTTATGTTCCTTTTTTTTGGTGCCAGAATACCTCTCACGTAGGCTAGTGCTCTAGGCCTGCTCCATTTGTCTGCCCTGTCCATGTTTGCTGTCCAGAAACACAATTGTTTGAGGATGTGCTGTCTTAGACTGGGACTGACTGCTAGAGAGCTGAGAGGGGTGGGTGTGTCCTAATCCTCAGGGCCTAGATCCTGTCTGTGGTGTAAACAGATGTTTTACGAGCTGGAGAATATGGATATGCTGCTTTTGTAATGAGCTGTAATGCCACTTTCAAACTTTTTCTTCAAGAGTATCAACCAGCAGACATACCTTAAGGGGAACAAAAAGGGCACAGATGTTTCATCTTTTCTCCTGCTGCTGTGTGCTCACAGGACTGATTCTTTTTCTGTTGACTTGTTCAAGCTGCTGGCAATGCTGTTAAAGAAGAAAAGGTCCCTTCTGAACAGCCACATACTCCACCTGACCTTTTCCTTGGTGGGAACTGTTGACAGCGGGCATGAGACATCCATCATCCCAAATTCTGCTGCCTTCCAGGACCTGCTCTGCGATTTTGAAGTATGTAGAGCTGCATAGAAAAGTGATTATGATGCTGGATAGTGGTTGTCAGATGCTGATAGTGTACCTTAAAAATTCAACAATAGCAAGTTAGGTTATTATCCTGAGAACTTCCTATTTCTTATATAGTACAGTAAAGAAGCTGAGCAACAAAATTACTGGTAACTTTTCATGCTGAAATGGCTTCAATCACTGCACAAACAACGGATGGGTGCCACAGGTGTTTCTGCTTTTTGTTGGTTTAAAAGATAACATGCTGCAGTTTTCTGTTCAATTTCTTTTCACCTGTGTCTTCTACTGCAGTACATATATCAAGGCATGAAAAATGCCCTGAAAATAAAAGTAGGAGGTAAACTTTCAACATAGCACATGGGAATCACTTTATCACACATCTCCTGCAAGGTTGGTAGTAAGGCAGTTAAAATTCTGTTTTCATGACCTATGCAATAGTTAAATGTTGTGTTAAAGTAAGGAAAGTAGCAAATCTCAGAGGGAAATGCTAATGCAGTAGAGGCTGATAAAAAAATTCCCAGAACTTACTCTTTTGTGTGTGGTCCTTTGGCATTATCTGTACCTGACATAGACTGACTAAAAGAATTCTGACTCATGTACATTTTTAAGTAAAAACCCTACTACCACTCCTAAACTAGCTATAAGATGCTGACTTAATATTGCAAGTCAGTTTTGCACGAATGAATGGATTCAACCATTTCCTTTTTTTTAGATCTCTATTTGAGTATTTCAAAGCACTCCTGGAAACCTTATTTGGGAAGAAACTTTACAAAAGTCTGAGATTTTGGCTGGTTTTTTCAGTTTTTTGGACATATTTTTATTTAAGTTATTTAGAAATCAGTGATTCAAACATTTCACTTAATTTGGATAAATTGGATGTTCTTACTCATGCAGAACAGGGAAATTAAAAGGTTTGTTCTCATCATTTTAAATTATAAGATTAGAAGAAAAGCAAAAGCTAGAAAGCTTTTCATTTAAGCCAGTTTTATACACCAGAGCACAAGTATTAATTATGCTTTGTTCAATAGCAAATCACTTTTAAGATTTGCAGCTGTAACTGTGAGCTTTCTGGCTTTTATAACTTCTATTACTAATATTGATTGAACAATTGATATTTGGGGATTTTTGGTAGAGAATCTAAATTTACGTGCAGGCAATTCTGGGTAAAAAATAAAATCAGGGAAGACCTTGAGTTTAATCTTGGTGGAACTTAGTAAGTTAAGTTTATGAAGACATAAACCTTCACTTAGACCAAATAAATTTAACACAGCCTTGTAAACCCCAATAGCTCCTTTGCAGGCATTGCACTGTCTGTTTAAAGTTTGTGTGAAAAGGCAGTGTGTGACCATTTGTCTAGATCCCTTTCTAAGTTTTCAGCATGGTACCCTTACAGAGAATATTTTTGGAACTCATGTGTGGTTCTTCATGGCCAAGTCATGTATATGAAAGATTTTAATCTCTTCATAACTTTTTATTTATTAATGCTTGCTTTTAACCTACAAGTCAATTTATGTACAAAAAATACTGGTTTTTTCTGTATTTCAGGTCTGGCTTCATGCACCCTATGAGCTTCATCTGTCATTATTTGAGCACTTCATTGAACTCCTCACTGAGTCAAGGTATGAACTGCTGCAAGCCCAGTAATGGGATTTACAGGATTACGCGATATATAGAGGATTTTTAATTTCCAATTTTAAATGGCCATCTCGTTTTTCTTCTTCTAGCGAAGCAGCAAAGAATGCAAAGTTAATGAGGGAATTCCAGCTCATCCCAAGGCTGCTGTTGACTCTTCGAGACATGTCCCTGTCCCAGCCCACTATTGCTGCCATTAGCAATGTGCTGAGCTTTCTGCTTCAGGGCTTCCCCAGCAGCTATGACCTACTCAGGTAACCCACACATAGATAATTCTGTCTTTCTCGATTCTGTTAACTTGGTCCAAAGTACTTCATGATCATACTGCTGAGGACTGTGAGACATGGAATACTCATGTACTGATTTTTTTTTTCCCCCTCTATGAACTAGATTAAACTGGACATCAGTAATATGTTGAAGCCTTGATTTGCTTATGAGTTTCGGTTTGCATCTGACCAAGCATGGTTGAATGATCAAACTGGTTTAATGTTCTACAGGTGAAAAGTGAAGGTGCTGAGCAGCCCTTTTGTTCATATAAAGCACTGAACGCTCCTGAATACCACTGAATGTTATTTGAGATGGGCTAAAAAGATACTTGTGGTTAAAATACAGTTTTGTATCTTGAATGCAAGGTTTAGTTCTAGATTTTTTTCTTAATCATCACTGTATAAAAAGGTATTTAAGGCTGTCAGATATAGTACTACTAATTCTGACTGATGAAAATTACACTAGTTACTGTAATTCATATGTACAGGAGTATTTGAAGTGCTTTAAAAATAGTGTAACTCCTTGATAACTTGATTTTTTTTGTCTCCCATTTCATTATAATGGAAGTGGATAAAATATTGCAGGGTTTGGGAGCTCTTTGCATATGTGTGGTCATGTTTTCAGCTTCTTACTTTTAAGTACAATTAAAGGTATCAGAAGCCTCAACCTGAGTATCTTACCTGTCTTTGTTTTAATTATACAGGACAAAAAATGATTTAAGAATAAAACTATTGATTTTATGTTTAAATGGTTACAGAAGAGATTGTAGACCAGTGTTCCCTGTTCTCCTTCCCGGAAATAAAAAAATGAAAGATGAAAATAAAACCAAGAATTTTTAAAATGAACTTGAGACAAGTTGCATTAGCTAGGGATCATTTCAGGGTAGCTACAGAGGAAAGAGGAATATATTGCATCTCCTTTCTTGGAGTGGTACATCAGAGTCCTGTCATGGAAAACTATGACCCTGTGTTACGTAAGCTCAAGCTATAGGCATAAATGTTCTTCCAAAGTTGAGTAACCACTGCTTTGATGTAATAATTGTTCAGCTGTAAGGGCTTGAGAATAATGTTTTGTTCTCCTTTAACTTGAGATGTTCCTTTAACTAGGACTCAGCAGTATCTCCCAGTTCCCTTTCCTAAATCCTAGCATTTTCAGACCTTACCTGCAGACTGGTCTGCAAATATTCCATTAATTACTACAAGTTAATTTGTGTTTTGGCTAATAACTTTAAATGAAGACCATTTTCATCAGTCTTCAGATGTGAGAAAGCTGACATTTTTAGGTATCTCCCTGTCACTGGTGTCATGGTTTTATGTGTCAGGTGAATTATTGATAGATGAGAGTGCATCTGTCATATCAGTGAGTGATGTTTTTTCTGTATACATCAAGGTTTGGACAGTTCATCTCTTCCACTTTACCTACGTTTGCAGTCTGTGAGAAGTTTGTGGTCATGGAAATAAACAATGAAGAAAAGCTTGACAGTGGTAAGTGCTGACAGTACTTAGAAGCAGTAGAATAAAATACCTTGTGGTCTCTTCTGTGTTTGAATACAAAAAAATAGAGAAATAATGTCATTAACCATGTTGAAATTTTTTTGTAACCTGACTGCCAGTTTGTGGAGCTTTAGTTTTCAATATTGAGTGCAAAGCAGAGAAAAACAAGTTTTTTTTGTTTCCTTCATTTAACACTGTACTGTTTTGTTCTCTTTCCTCCACTTGCTCCTTCCAATCAGCTGTGCATCTCTGTTTCTCTGTGGAAAAGGAAAAAAAAGACAAAAAAACACTACTAGGTACATCAACCTTCCAGTGGTGGAGGAAGTGAAAGAATTAACTAAGGCAGCTTAGTAACTTTTTTAGGCAAAAAAAGAAATATTACCATCCTTCAATAATTCTTACACTGAATTGTTTTGAGGCCATTTCTGCCCTTTTTTACCTTGTGCAATTGCATTTTCAGTCAGTCTCCCTTAAGAGAAATGTTTTAGTCCAACAGTGGACGTCAGCCAAATAAATAGAAGGATTGGATTATCCGAAATCTGTTTCTACATCTCTTAGGAATATACTGGTGCAGAGGGACACATGAGAGAGAAGTTTCTTCTTTTACAGTTAGTTATATTGGTCTGGTGGCACAAAAAACAAGGTTTGGGCAGTCTGCACCTTCTGGAGAGGGACTTTTCACAAGAGCATCTAGTGATAGGATGAAGGGGAAGTTCAGGGTGTGGCAGAAATAGGAAGAGCAGCTTTTGAGACAAGGGGCATGAGATTTTTAGTCTACTGGTATTCACCACTTCTGTTGGATTTGTGCCATAGAAGATCCTTTGTGTCTGTATCTTGTGCACAAAATGTTGGTCCAGATATTATCCATTTATCTATCTTCATTTTTGCATATGTTGCCTCAAGCTGTGCTGGTTTTTTTTTTGGTTTGAGATTTTTTTGGTTTTTTTAATAACATAAAAGCAGGGTCCTCCTTTGCCATAAGCTACAGGAAGAGGGATTTGCAAAACAGCTGTAGAGTTAGTCCTGCATGGATTGGTTTGGTTGCAGTGTTTTTCAACTGATGGAGAGCTTGGAAATGTGTTGAAAGAAAAGGAAACTAATTTTTCTCTCCATTTCTTAGATTTGGAGGGATTTGGGAAGTATCAGGGTCTATTCCTTACGATTTCCACATCCCCCCCCAGCCACTCTGCTTTCAAAATGCAAAATGTTTATTTAATTGCCACGCTTTGCAGTTTTGAGAGAAAGGAGGGATGGGAAGGAATGGTGACAGATAGTGACCACCTCAGCTCAGATTATTGTCTGAGAGGCTGTGATTCTCTTTTACCTGCTGCCCAAAGCCTGTGTGACAGTGATAGGGAGGAGCCAGACATTTCTCAGTTCCATATAATGGGCTGCTTGCACTTCAGCACAGCTTCCTTGCAACCTGAGTAGGGGTCAGGTTTTATCTGCTTATCTATGGAATTAATAGCCTTTAAAATACCCAAGTTCCAAAATCCTAATTTTGCCTCCTTTTTTTTTGTTTTTTTTCAATATTTAGGAACAGAGGATGATTTTGGAGGACTTGTTTCAGCTAATCTCATTCTACTACGGAACAGGCTTTTAGATATCCTTCTGAAACTTCTCTATACATCTAAAGAGAAGACAACTGTTAATTTGCAGTAAGTACAAAAAATCCCTTGAGGCAGAGAAAGGATGTAATTTTTTATTTCAAGGGGAATAATTATACAGCCTCCATTCAATTCACTAGTTGAGTTGCATCATTTTATAGGAGCTGTTGAATGATTTATGCAGATGTCACTGAATTTCTCTCAGGTTTGCTAGTAGAAATGAGATACATGATTAATTTTGTTGTTTTCTCTTACCTTCATGCATGGCTATAGAAAAAATAAGATCTGTCAAAGAGAAAACTTTCGTTTTTAGAGAAGTGGGATAGTCAGCTTTAGCAGGGGTTATCACTAAGATTATTGACCCTAGAATGCCCCTTAAAATTGAAAAAAAAAGCTTCTGAATACTCCCAAGCAACTCTTCCCTTAATGAAAACAAAGAAACAACCTTCCTTCTTTTTTTCATACCAGTTCATTAAGAAGACTTGTGTAAACTTCTTGTTCAACAAAAATATTTCAGTTCAGAATTCCATATTTGTTATCAAAAGCAGCCATTGGAGAAATCTCATGCAATGGAATTAGTTCCAGTAGCTGTACTTAGTCCTTCCTTTCTTCTATGCAAATGCATATTACCTGTTTATTTAAAAAGAGTTGATAGGTGATATTACTTGTTTGTAGCAAACTTAACCAAGCATTTGCTCTTGAAGTTTGCCTTGCAGTGGAGGACATTGATTTTTGCTGTTAAGTAGAAAACTAAATGCTCTAAAATGTGACTTTTTTTCTTTTCCCCCTCACTTCACTTAGGGCTTGTGAAGAGCTGGTCAAGACCCTGGGTTTCGATTGGATTATGATGTTCATGGAAGAACATCTGCATTCCACCACAGTCACGGCAGCCATGCGAATTCTCGTGGTCCTGTTGAGCAATCAGTCCATCCTTATCAAGTTTAAGGAGGGCCTCAGTGGAGGAGGCTGGCTGGATCAGACAGATTCTGTCCTGACCAACAAGATTGGTACTGTGCTAGGTAGGCATCCCTTGGGGCTCAGGGATTGCTGGGTGCTGAGCTGTGGGTTATTGTGGGGGTGCTGGCTGGCTGAGGCCTTTCTCTTACTCCTCTGTGCTGCCATCAGATGCTTCTGCACTTCATTTTTCTTACATGCAAGAGTTCAGCTTTCCTAGGCAAAAGGGAGTGGTTTTACTAAGTTGTCCTTAGCTGACATGACACAGATGTCATTGCAGTTAATTTTGGCTCATCTGCATGAAGCAGATAGCTAATTTGTCTTTTCTCTTACCATCATGGCAAAGTTAAGTGTGTCCTGTGGGCAGGCACAGCTGAGCTACATGCAAAGGAAGCATAGAGCAGCACCTTATGCACACAGCTAATAAAGATTCAGTAGAATTTCCTTGTTTGTTTACTTTTAATAGTTACAGCATTGTCAGTGTTACATCTGAGCTACTTTGACTAGGGAGTGCTGCTTCCAGCAGATTTACGAGTTTGGATTTTTGCTGTCTTGGAAGTTTCTGTGTTCATGGTATCATTTTCCTTTCCCTCTCCTGCAATCCTGTGCACACAAGCACACTTTCTATTGAAGGCTTTTTTTTCAGGTTCTTAAACCCTCAGTTATCCAGGTCATCAGACCGCTCAGTTACCCCTTGTCATCTAGAATTGTGTATAAGGCTTTAGTGCTACAGGACCCATTTTGAGCATCTCTGAGCTCTCTGAAATGTATCTCAAATGTTTCTTTATAGAGAGGAGTAGTGGCAATTTCCGACCAACCTGGTTTTTTTCCCAGTCAAAATAAAATAGTGCTTTTCAGATGAATGTCCATTCAGGCCCTGGTGCAAACCCGTTGACATTAAATGGGGGTCTTTCTTAAGGCTCAGTAGCCTTTAGATCAGAGCAGTGGTATCAATAGTACTTTGAATTTCATTGTTGCTCCTAAAATAACTGTTCAAGGAGCCACCTGTCCATGTTGCAGCAGTACATGGTCTATTACTGCACTAAAAGATTTTCTGAATTGGTTTGCTATAGAGAAGTAATTGTTGTTGAAGTCATCTTGCTTCAGGAAGCAGGCTCTTCCTGAAATGCAAATACAAAAATATAAAAAATATTTTTTTTCTGCTTTGTATCTTTGATAGATTTCAAATATAGTATCTTGTGGTTTTTTGCTTAAAGAAAACTCCCGGTCTTTTTATTGTTTCCCACAATATATCCCTCAGAATACTTAGCTACAAGCATAGGATGGTTCTTTGCATTGCCAATGAATTAGGAGGATTAAGGAAAACACTTTTTCAGAAGCTGTAAAACACATGCTAATATTTCTTGTTAAAATAAAAAGCATCTGTTGTTTGGCTTGTTCTGGTTAAGGTTCTGTATTTTATTTAAGAAACAATTTCGCACATGTATTTCCCATGCATGGTTGTGCTTTGAAACCTTGAAAACCACTGGCATTTTAGGAACAGACTATTCTTTATTTGTTATGTACTTGAAATGTCCAATAGCATAAACATTTTCTTCAGTCACAATCTAAGTAAGATTTTGATTTATAATTATATTTGAAAGCATTTTTCGAGTTTCCCTAATTTTCCTATTATAGTATCACTTTAATTGAATCCAAGCTAGACTGTGGTGAAAAAGATATTTTTAAACTTAAGTCTCATAACGTGATAGTGACAGATTATCTAATTTTTGTATGCTGTGTTTTTAATAAATCATAACATACTGGCTCCAAGATTTCTCATGGAACCAAGTATGATGCATTCTTGTTGAAGGTTACTGATGGAATTTCTGCAACCATGTAGCACAGATTTCATTAGTCTGATTCCTGATAGATGTTTTCTGTTTAAAAAGTCAATTTCTGGTGGAAAGCGTATCTGTATTTGAGCCTCAGAAAAACCACCTGACCTTTGACAGTGTCAGAACAATGGCTCACTGTGCTGATGTGGAGACTGAACTGTCTTCCTGCCTCTTTCCTTGCTTGAGAATAAGTGCTTCTGCCACCCAGTTTTGGGTTTTTTTCTTTAAGTAGGAAGTTGGAATATGTAGGTAGAAGCACAGTCACAAAAGGTGGTTCTGGCAGAGCTTAAATAAAATAAGACTATTTAATGCTTACTACTAGCTGATTAATCATTAACAAAATATCTGAAATAAGATTCCCCTGAGACTTCTCTGGACACAAATTAGCTGCCCACAGACTTAAATGGACCATGAGTTGCTCCTTCATTATGTAAATCTGTAACTGAGATTAAGGTGACATTTTGCTCTCAGCCAGCAGAATATCTATTTTCAGAGACCTGGGTGTTTTAAAAGTTGGAAATTGTGGTCACAGCCAGAAAATGGATCTGTATGTGTAAGCAGTTGTATTAAGCAGTCTGTATGGAACAGTGTCATCTATGTGGTACTGGAAAGCAGTAATTTCCTTTCTTTAATTGTTAAAAAAAAATTGAGACATCTGAATCAGATTGGTGTTATATGTGTGATAGTCTATATGCACACATTTGTTTTTTACAGCATTAGTTTCTGAGGAGGTACAATTTTAATGTCACCAGGTGAGCAGGAAGGGTCCTCACAGGTAATTCCTTCTTAACATTGTTGGCTTTGTGTCTTGTTCTCTGTCCTAGGGTTCAATGTCGGCCGGAGTGCTGGTGGCAGATCCACGGTGCGGGAGATTAACCGGGATGCTTGTCACTTCCCAGGCTTCCCCGTCCTGCAGTCCCTTCTCCCAAAGCACACTAATGTCCCTGCACTCTATTTCCTCCTCATGGCCCTTTTCCTGCAGCAGCCAGTCACTGAACTGCCTGAAAACCTGCAGGTCAGTGCACCTGTCATCAGCAGCCAGTGTAATCAGGGTGCCAAGGTAGGGATTATCCAGTAAGATGTGAATGCAATTTTGTCTGTCATGAAAGAAAATAATGGATTAACCAGGTCATCTCCTTCTTCTCTGCAGCTGACTCACAGTCATGATGTGACGTTTAGTCCTAAGTTCGTTGGGGTGGGAGTATGTAGAAGCCAGCATGCTATGGCTTAGCTGTCACTGGTGTCACACTGATCCGTTTTGGGATCAAATGAGAAGCAGATCCCTAGTTCAAGATGGCATGCTGTGGGCATTGAAGGGATCATAATATTTTGGTTGTATTCTTTGGTTGTGAAGAGGGCTTTTTGTGGTGTTTTTTTGTTTGTTTGTTTGTTTTAAGGAGTGGGCAGTTGCTGTATTAAAGAGACTTCACGGGTTACAGGCAAAACAAAGTTGCTTTTATTTCAGAAACTGTGGTTTTATAGGGAGATAACTTGGTTGTTGCTGAAAAATGTTGGTTGTTCTTATTCTGAGCAGATTATTTTGGGCTTTTTTGAAGTAAGTGTGTATAGTATATGATCTCCAACAGTCCTAGGAAACCCCAGGGTAGTGCTTTATGAAGAAAAGCCATACACACTCCAGATAGACAAGATGCTTATTTAGAATGGGTGCAGTGCTGACATTTATTTGTCAGTGAGAACTGAAAAGTAAAACTTTCAAACCAGAAGGTGTCTGCCTCCTTTCTCAAGAGGAATACTTGACAGCACATTCAGCACTCTGCTACCATGAGGTGGAGGCATGAAACTCACTCCTCTGCCTACAGCATCGAAGTACAACACTGTTAAACTGAAACAAAATTCAACTATTTAATAGCACTCTTAATGCTAGAGGTGGACATTTGTTTTATTTTTAATTGATTTAATTATTTAGACTTGCTGAAAAATACAACTTGATTTGTTTGTGTTGTTCGTATCTTTTTTTTTTCTGTGGGATGTCGTGGGTTTTACTGCTAGATGTGAGTCAACTAAGTTGATTGTGTAGCAAGTGCTGACAATTCTTTTGTTTCAAAACACTTGGATACTTTATGAGAAGTGAGAAGTAATGAGAAGATGAGAGTTGCAGTTTCATTAGCTCATGGTTGAAAGAAACTTTCTTCACTGACATATGACCTTATGAAGTTTGGTGATAAAGTTTGGAGGGTGTAAAACAACTAATTTTTTATCTACTGCCAAATGAGTGTATTGTATTGGTAATAAAAAGCAGGATACAATTGTACAGGGGAAAGGGATTATATCATGTCTTCTCTTTCACCTCTTACAGTTTGATTTAGACTCCATTTGGACATTCATATTTGGAGTTCCTGCCTCCTGTGGCACTGTTACCTCCTCAATACACAGTGTTTGCACAGAAGCTGCCTTCTTGTTACTGGGAATGCTGAGGAGCATGCTGAATTCTGTAAGCATAAAAAATTTTGCTTGTATTTCAGCATAGTGTTATTCAAGTTTTCCACATGGTCAAAAGCCAAATTAGAAAGGTCGAGGTTCTGTTAGTATCATGACAAAATTAGATATAAGTTAGGCTCATAATACTTGGGTGAAAATTGTAATTTTCGTGTTTTTTTCTATGTTACTTTTTCCAGTATTTGTAGAAATAGTAGCCACAAAATTAACACTGCTTTTTCACAAAAAGGCTAGGCTTTCTGTTTAGCTGCAGTTAAAACAAAACAAGAAAGCAGAAGGATACAATGTCCTTGGCAGAGATAATTAACTTCTTTCCCGATTAACATCATGAGAGAATGTTTGAGACTCTGTATCCCATCTGCTCAGAGCTACGTGAGTTGCAGATTTCCTTCATGAACCTTCCCCATGTAGAGAAGTCCCTGACTATGAATAGCTCCATGCCAGAGGAAATTAATTTACTGCCAGAGAAATGTGTCATCTTCCCATCTTTGAGTCTGATGGCTAGAGTAGGGAAAGTTGGTTTCTCAGTAGGAAAACTTTGTATTTCCTTAAAGCCAGAATGTTCTATCCGCTGAAAATTGCCTCCTGAAGTGCTTGAAAAGCAGCACCTGTTTGGTTGTCACCTGTTGGGTCATCGTGTGTATGTGATATTCTCTATTGCTTGCATGTTTCTCCCAAGGCAACATGTCCAGAAGCATCTTCTGTACCTGCTGCAGTGCACATTCCTGTTGTCACATCTTCTGTCTCTCTGCTGCTGTTTGGTCCTTACCTGTTTAGCTACACTGGAGACGTGCTTAGAGACATGTGCTGTGTCTTGTGTGCTGTCACCAGGCACGTTCACCTGTGCCATCACGTTTTGGGTTGGCTTCAGTCTGGTCATGTTTTGCCAATATTTCTGAGTCATTACGTGGTAGGGCACACATTTTAGCTTATGGTCAATGATGTGCTGTAAAGTGTGGTTGGTCTCCTGTTTGAGACATGCTCGACAGCATGTTCTTCCTTTCTGAAGTAAGTATTCTTTGATTGGTGCTGTCTGTGCTAATCTGGTGTTTGTTTCTGAACCCAGCCCTGGCAGTCAGAGGAAGAAGGCTCTTGGCTTCGAGAATATCCAGTCACCCTGATGCAGTTCTTTCGGTATTTGTATCACAATGTACCCGACCTCATTTCCTTGTGGATGAGCCCAGAGTTCCTGTGTGCACTGGCAGCAACAGTGTTTCCTTTCAACATCCGACCTTACTCTGAGATGGTAGGAAATCCAACTGCTTGCTTGTTCTATTTTTCACATGATTGTTGCTTTTGAGGATTTATCAATTACCAGTCATAGCAAGATAAAGCTCTACTCCCTTTGCAGAAGAGGTCATCGTCAGGGCTGAGCTGGATCTTTTGTACTTGGGTTGTGGAACTGAGAGAAGAGTATGTTTAACTGGGGGCAGTTAAACTGGAGGGCAGTTGTTGTGCAGGGACGTCAGAAACAGAATTTTAGGGGCAGCAGACAGTTTGCTTGTTTTCTAGTGGACCATTATTTTCAACCACATGAAAAATGTTAGCTCATTTTTGCAAAAGCAAAAGAGACTGAATCAGTCCTCTGCTCTGGAGGATGTGATGAAACCTAAAACCTCTTTTTCCTCACACTTCCCATTTCTGCTTTTGTGGCTTAACCACAAAACAGTGTTCTTGTATTTCCTGAAACTACTGAGTTCAAGCCAGGAGAGAGTGTGAATTCAGCTTTGCTTGCATTGCTGTCTGAAGTTTTCTTTGAGCTTAGTGTCATTTGCAAATGATACTATTTCTAGAATATGAATGGAAAGGAAGAAAACAGATATTGCAGATGTTGTTAACCAACATCTAAAAATAATTTCATTAAGAACATGGAATGATAATTAGTCTACAGGTTGCCAAATGCTAGAACTATGGAGAGTATGATAAAAACCTTCAGAAAATAACTGGTGGTGTGCTATTGTTTTGTTGTCAATAAAAATGGGAGGCCAGTTTTTAACCTGTGCCTGCTGGTGAGTCTCTCATAAAGACATGCTTTTTTTTCGTTTTTGTTAAGCTTGCATTTAAAGTAGATTCTAGGACCTTGCTCTCTCTCTCAAACCAAGTGCCACTTACAAACTGGTGATGCTGATTTGGCATTCACCTGTACAGAGTTTATAGAGGAGCCTTGTGTCTCTGAGCAGGCATTAACTACTAGATCCCTTGAAGTTCTGTGTAGCTGCCTGGCAACTTGAGCTCTTTGCTGTTTGAGGGTGCTCCTCACTCCAGATTGGTTTATTTCTCCAGTTTTTCTGTTTGCCCAGATGTGTAGCACTAATCAGTGCCTGGTGAAATAGCTGAATCACAGCCAAATTTCTGCAACAAAACATTATAATCTAAATTCAACCTTGAGAGAAGTTTCTTAACTTCTTAAAAGGTCTTTCAGCTTTTCTGAGATTGCGATTGAAAATAGAATATGTATTTGGGCTTCTCTTAATTTCTTGAAAAGACTCTCCTGTTAAAGCAGACCAAATGTTCAAAACATTTGGTTACTTGACATGTAAGCTGGCAATGCAAGAAGCCTGTTGAGGGAAATCATATTGTCTTCTCTTTCATTTAAGGAAGGGAGTTGCATAAAAAGTCAGTCTTCTGGATTTGACAGCTTTCATTACTGTTTGTGCTTTTGTTACAGTCCTCTTTAAGAGCTAGCCTTTCAAAGGTTTCTGTTCATCAGAAATGGGAAAGCTGTGGAGACCCTTTTTTTTTTTCTTCTTCTTTTAGAGATTTTTGGGAAACCGGCTTACCCATAACTGCACTCTGATGAAGGTATTGTATTAAAAGAAAAAAAAAGGCTCAGTTCCTTTTTTGGTTTATGTTATGTAAGCTTGATGGCCTTTTTTAGTTGGCTTCTGTCTTCATTTTAACTGCTTTAGTTAATAACTTTTTCAAAACTTTTTTTTTTTTTTTTTTTTTTTTTTTTTTTTTTTTTTGCAATGAGCATTTATTTTTGCCAAGTATCTAAAAATTGCCCAATTAATTCTGTTGGTCAGGGAGCATGAAATGTAACTCATGCCAGATCATCGTTTGCCTTGGGAATCCAAAACTGGATGTTCCCATATTGGGGAACTGATCCTGAACATCATAATTTTCTAAAAAGGCTTCATAAGAAGCAAAATGTGAAGTGAAATACTCTTAGAAAGACAAGTGAAGAATAGAGAAGTGAAGAAACTGCCATTAATTAGCTGATCTCTACAGTTTTAACATGCTGGTTTTTACAGGTCACTGATCTCGATGATGAAGTTGGGTCCCCAGCTGAAGAGTTTAAAGCCTTTGCAGCTGATTCTGGCATGAACAGGAGCCAATCAGAATATTGCAATGTGGGCACCAAGACCTACCTGACCAACCACCCTGCCAAGAAGTTTGTGTTTGACTTCATGCGTGTGATGATCATTGATAACCTGTGTCTCACACCAGCCAGCAAACAGACTCCACTGGTAGACCTGCTGCTAGAGGTAGAGTTTCTTTAGGGTTTGTGTTTTGGTTTGGTTTTGTTATTTGAGCTTAGTTGTGACACCTTATTTCCCTAAGACGTTTTTTTTTTTTCTGTTGCCTTACAAAGTTAGGCTAGTGATGACCTAAGATTCAGTGGAATTGTCATGAAATAAGAATGGAAAAAAACCCCAACACTAGTGTTTCATGAAGAGTAGTTTGTTCAGCTTTCTTTAATGGCTTAGAAAACCAGCCTGTGAAGTTGTAGCTTTCCTCAAGTTTTATTTTTGTGGAGTATGATTCAGTGGTTAAACATCTTTCCAGCCATGACACCTGTATTGACTTTGTTGAAAATATAAAACCCCTGCAGAAATATTAGGGTTTCTGTTCTGTTCTGTTCGTATTAGATAAAAAGAAATTGTGCCATAGATAGTGCCAGTTAGATAAAAAGACATATGGGGCCATATACTATAAAACCCTCACAAAATAACTGCTACCTTGCTGTAAATCAACTTCTGAAGTTTGTGACACTTGAAGAAAGCATTATCCTGCTAATGGTGAGGCAGGGAGGTGAGGAGTTCAGTTACTATTTAACTGCCTACTTCTTCAGACAGTACATTTTGAAATGTTCACTTCACATCACTTCTCATTCTCCTTGACCTACCTGTTAGTTACCTCATCTTACATGTTGCTGAGTCTCCCTGATTTTTTTTGAAAGCTGCAGAAATTTTGACCCATGCTTGCATGTTTATATATTTCCTAACAATTCCCTAGGGTAGTTGGGCACCTCTTTGCTGTCACAAAGCAAAAGCAAATGAAATGTCAGAAGATGTCAGTTATCCACAGACACTGGGAGGCATATTTGAGACCATGTTCAAGTGGCTGCAGTTCTTTACAGATCTTTTAACTTGTTATCACTTGTCAGGGTTACTGGCCCTTAGCATAAATAGGATTGGGTAGGTACACACTGCTAAACTTACTGCTATTTCTCTTTCTACAACTTAAACGTTTGATCTGTCCCATTTACTCCTTGTGTACTGAAGGAGGTGACTTGTGTCAACTGAGGAGATAACAAGTTGACCATATGTCTGTAGTGGGGAGTTTAATGCACCTTTTCAGAATGTGTTCTTTTCTAGTTCCTCTTATGGCAGAAGATAAATTTCCTGGATTTAAACAGGGATAATGCCTACTCTGCAAGACTGTATGCAGCCAATGTATACCCGATGTGCATGCTTTAATTTTCGATAAAGCAAAAACTTTTAACTTAAGACAGAATGTTAAGAGGAAAAAAAAGTAGTTCATGGGAACTGAGAGAAAAAGAAACCACCTAGAACACTCTCCCTCTCCCTCTTTTTTGCTCAGAGATATGAATTGTCTTAATATTATTTTAATATCTTTTTTAGGCTTCTCCTGAAAGATCAACACGAACACAGCAGAAGGAGTTTCAGACATATGTTTTGGATGGAGTGATGGACCACCTACTTGCAGCTGATGTTTTATTGGGTAATATAGCAAAGTTTAATAATCAATCTATTGATTTGAACACCAGGTTTGGATTCTGTGACTTTCTCTTTTTTGGTGTTCTGTTTGTTGCAATTTGATGGTCTTAATTTTTTCCCCTGCCCTTTCCTTTGCTTTGATGTGTACATGGTGTTGATGTGCTTGCATATTCCCTCTCTACCTTGATTGTGCCAAAGCTGTAAAATAGGTTATTCACAAAAACTACATGGCTTAGGGGGCCCAGTCACATTTCCTGATGGCTTGCTGGACTTTCCAGGAGTTCTTGGGCTGCTCTGCCTCCAACCCAGGTGTCATGAGGGACTGTATGCATTTCTGTTCAAACTTGCTTGTAAGGCTCCCCATTTCTTGCCACAGCATGCACACCATCGTCTGGATACAGTGCATTAATAAGTCCAGAATCATGTTTTTAAAATCTAGAATCATTTTTTTTAAAGATAGAATGAAAGTCCAGAATTGTGGTTGCTTACATCAAAGGGAAAGCCTATTGTAGTGAAACCATGAGGTTTCAGCTTTCATTGAGTGAATCTTTCTCTTTTATGAAGTCTAGAAAGCATAAACTAATATGAATGTATTTATGCAGATAGGGATTTTTGATAAATGTAGAAAACTTTGGGGTTTTTTTACCTAGGTGAAGATGCATCTCTGCCTATAACGAGTGGAGGGAGTTACCAAGTGCTGGTGAACAACGTGTTTTATTTTACACAGCGTGTGGTAGATAAGCTCTGGCAAGGCATGTTCAACAAAGAATCCAAGCTTCTTGTGGACTTCATAATCCAGCTTATTGCACAGGTAACAGGGCTGTTGTATTACCCAGCCTGAAAAACTATTTTTGCAGGTTCTGTTGAAGTGCATGGAGTGATGTCACTAAACAGTCTGCTAGTGATACACGTTTGGGTCAGCACAGAAATGTGCTTTTCTTTCTCAGGTTCACTCTCGTTTTACTGAGCTTTCTTAGGACAACTTTCTGTGGAGAGCAATTAAGAACTCTCTCAGATCACATTATTTTTTAGAAATCCCCCAAAATAAACAACGAAGTATGCTTTGCATGAATTTTGAGAAGCTCCCTAAATTTACCTTGACATTTTTGGGAAGCTTCCTCACACACTTTATTGGAGATTGTTAGAAGACTTACTGTTAGAAATCAATAGCATCTTTATAGATGTTAAAATTCTAAGTGTTTAATCATTAATGTCATTTCAATCCTTGAAATTCACAGAATTGATACTTACAGTAAAATGCTAGTTTTGGAAAATGAGCTTGGGTCAATTCAATGGAAGACTGTGTGCCAGTAAAATGAGTTGCTTCTACTTCTCATCATGTTGTTTTTTTACTTCCCATCAGTCAAAAAGAAGATCTCAGGGACTCTCACTGGATGCCATTTATCACTGCCTGAACAGAACCATCCTGTATCAGTTCTCAAGAGCGCACAAAACTGTTCCTCAGCAAGTGGCTCTCCTTGATTCCCTAAGGGTCCTTACTGTGAACAGGAACTTAATTCTGGGACCTGGGAACCATGATCAGGAGTTCATCAGCTGCCTAGCTCACTGCTTGATTAATCTTCACGTGGGAAGGTAAATATCTCAGGCAGAAGTGCATTCCAACCTCTTTAAAATAACCTCTTTTTTTACTCACCTTGGAAATAAGTCAGCAAATTTTGGAGGACTGTTCATAATTTTCCAGCCAATAAGTTGCAGACAAGCTTAAGAGATTCATTTTGAGACAAAATTAGGTTTGAAAGTCCTGGAAATAGAGAACATTTTTATCTCCTTTTACAGAGGTATTTTAAATATTGACAACTGTGTTTATCCAACTATTCTGTTGTTAACCTTTTATAAATCAAAATGTTTTCAAGATCGAAGGAAACAATGGTGCTAGGTAATTAATAGTCAGAGGGTCCTATCACTAAGTTTATTTTCTGTTGAATCATTTAATACAAGTTAAATATCTTGGTATTTTTTCTGTGTAGCATTGAGTAAGGCCAGTCATGCATTAAATCAGGTGTCTGTGACAAATGCTGTAGGCACCCACTTTCCTGCATTGCTGCAAATGCCAGCCTGGCATTTTCATTTGATCTTTCCAAGAAGATGCACAACTTGTGTTTCTTCCAAAGACACTTGGCAACAGTCATCAAAACCCAGTGTTCTCCATTTCTGCCCTCATCTGTTTTGTGTTTCTTCAAATATGACCATCTTCCTGTAGTGACACCAGAATCCATGGTACATCATCTTTTCAGCAACCTTCAGTTCAGCTTGTGACCACAGATTGTCAGAATTCAAATGGACAGAAGTGGAGATGCTTTGCTGCAGTAGTGTGTATTAATCTTTGTGAATTTGATACACAGTCAAATGATTTATCGTGGCTTGGGTTTTTGTGTCTTTTTATTCTGATGGTTGTTACTTCATTGTGTGTTTGTAGCAATGTTGATGGGTTTGGATTGGAAGCAGAAGCCAGGATGACAACTTGGCACATTATGATCCCCTCCGATATAGAACCAGATGGAGTCTACAATCAAGATGTCAGTGAAGGTAATCTGAGAATGACAAAGCCACAGATGTCTCATAATGCCACTTCTGTATTGTCAGATTTGGGGCAGGTGGTTGTGGTATGTGTATGTTACCCAGTTACTCTCTGGAGGGGCATGGGGGCTGTGTGTATGTTAAAATACATAAGAGATAGATGAAAAGACTCTTTGAAATAGATAGACACGCTGAGGATAAATTACTGTTTTGTTGAAATAGTAAGAGCTCTTCATTGTTTTCTGGACATGCTCCAGAATTAGAAATACAGTTTTATATGCACTGTTTTAAATGCAATAGAAGTGGCTCATTTTAAGGTAAGAAATATATGGTGTAAACTATACAACTACTATGTGGTGGCATGCTTACAATCTTTCACTCAAAGAAAATTGATGAACTAGCTGTGGAAGAAGGTATTCAGTGATTCTAATTGTGTGTGTTTAATACTTATGGAGGTACTTAGACACACATTATACGTAAAAATGCTGCAGAATAATGTATGTATAGAATTATGTATATATGTATATATTTAGAGACACACACTCTTATAAGCTTTTTTCAGTTTCATTTTATTAATAGATGGGTGTGGGAGATGAGTCACAACTAATCAGAGCCAATGTTTCAAATTCACAGAGAAAATACTGCCAAAATTACTTGTTAGGTGCTTTCTGATAGCATACATAAAGGCAAAAAAAGGCATTCTGGCCAAAGGCGTTTCACACATCATGCAAGGGAGGAGAAACTACCTGCAATCACAGAAATTACTCATTTCACTACTGTAAAAACACCAATTCTATGAACACTGTAGAGAGCTTGCTGTTTGTGATCTTGTACTTATGCAGGTCGCCAGCTTCTTTTAAAAGCCATAAACAGAGTATGGACAGAGCTGATCCACAGTAAAAAACAGGTTTTGGAAGAAGTTTTCAAAGTGACACTGCCTGTCAATGATCGTGGCCAAGTGGATATAACTGTTGCCAGACCTTTCATTGAGGAAGCGAGTTTAAAGTGTTGGCAAAATCATTTGGGTAAGTCCTGACTGAGGATTTGTCTGTTCTGAAGGGTGGATTTCCTCAGAATGAGCTGTATGCACTGGATGTATTAATATAGGCTTAAGATTTTGTAGCTGTAAATACTCTATAAACTGGCTCTGTGTAACATAGAATCCTTCAGAAACTGGACCACAAACAGGATATTTTTACACTCCAGTGCACAGGGCCCTCTGTGAGTCAGCAAATAGCATATTGTGGATTACAGTGGTACAGGCTTTGGGCTCCCCTCCATGATCCCTTGGATTGGGGTGACCTGTGTTACCATTCCCAGGATTAGATGTGCCAGGCAGGAAGGGGGATCCTCTTGAGCATGCCTGGGTGCAGCCTGCAAGCTCTTGGTCTGGTGATGAGATGGGAAGTGGGTGGCTGAGCAGTCCTTCTCTAACAGCAGTGATGCTATGACTAATTCTTGGCTGGGAAATCTTTTCAGCATAGGAAGCAGTTCTGCAGGAAAAGGAACTGGGAATCCTGGTGGACAACAAGTTACAGACAAGTTAGCTCTGCATCCATGTAATAAAAATCAACCGATGCTTGAGCAGTTGTTTAGAGTTTAGAAGCAGAAATTGATTCCACAGGTGTAACTCATTTGATGATTTCACAGTTCTGAAGTAATTGAGGTTAACCTGGATGTACAGAAAACATTTGGAAACCTGGAATACTTGTTTTTGCATTTCTGTGTGTTCCTGGCTGATGTTTGCTCAGGTTTCCAATAACTCCCTGATGGCCAGTGTATTTGCAGAAATAGTTTGAATACAGCTACCCCTTTTTGAAGCAACAGAAAAGGTCATTCTATCTAAAAAAACAAGTCTAATGGGATGAGGGGAAAAAAACCTTCTAAAAAGTACTCCCAACACTTCGTTTTTCAGCTCATGAGAAAAAATGCATCAGTAGAGGAGAGGCTTTGGTTCCAACCACACAGTCAAAACTTTCACGAGTCAGCAGTGGATTTGGCCTCTCTAAACTGACTGGTTCCAGGAGAAACCGCAAGGAGAGTGGGCTGAGTAAACACAACCTCTCCACACAGGTAATTTCTGTCAAGTAATAACATGCAGTCTAAAATCCAGCAATGTATGTTCAGGATTTGTGGTAAATATCCCAAGGTGGGGTATCTTGCAGAGTGTAAAGTATTATCTTGCGCTTGGTTTCTTTCCCTTTTTTGACTGTCCAGACTGGGCATCTTTCTTCTGTGTGCCCTAATTTAGTAGGTCCATCTGCTTATCTAACATTAAGCCAGGAGTTAACCCTTCATTGTGGGTGAGACTGCTCAGCTGTTTCTGGTTCTTGACTGTGATAGTCTGGGTCTTAAGTTCAGTTTGCAATACTGCACTGAAATGGAAGCTGTGATACATATGTTGGGTCTTTTTTCCATCCTGCCCTCAAGGTGGAAAGAGGTTTAGAAGTTTTGTGGGAAAATATGTTGCTGGTTCTCTTTCTGAGCTGAAAATTAGTCAGTGACTTTGAGAAATTAATGAATTCTCACGGTCTCAGTCCTTTTTCTGGTGAGCAGGCATACAATGAAAGGGAAAGGGAAGAATTTAACAAATGGAGCTGACAGGAGCTGTTCCTGGTTCTATCAGGAGAGGAAGCAAAAAGTGAAAACAGAGATGCCATGGGACAAAGTCAGGAGGGATGACTGTCCTGAGGATTAGGCACATTCCACAAAATATTACTTATGAGGAAGAAAGGAAAAGTAGTCGTTGTCAGTGCCAATCTTTGGCTGTTTGGGAATGTTCCGAATGTTTATTTTAAGGAACTGTTATTTGTGAGCAAGTTTAGCAAGGTGATGTATTCACAGGCTTTTCATTCTAATAAAGTTTTGTTTATAAAATGTTATTCTGTTTGTCACCTTTGTCTTAGGAAATTTCCCAGTGGATGTTTACCCACATTGCAGTGGTTCGGGACCTGGTTGATATGCAGTACAAAGAATACCAGGAGGTATGGATGGCTTGCAGTGTTCATTACCTGACACTCATACTTTGGCATAACCAACAGGTTATGCCAATGTCATCTCTCATTATGAGGCTTGTGAAATATTGGTTCTCATAGGTGAAATGCTCGGATGTTTGCATAAAGTTGGTTTTTTTAAGGGGTTTTTAGATAAAATCAAATAAACAAAAGAGGAAATCATTTTGATCTGGTTGTAGATGAAAACTTGTAGCAATAGCACATGTTAAATCCGAATTTTTTTAAGGAAGCTTAAATTCTTTAGAAGTGTAAAAAAAACAAAGCAGGGAACAAAAAGAAATTGGAAATGCACTCTTTCTAAAGCATTGTAGAAAAACTTAGAGAAAATGTGGAGAAGCATTGTGTCTAAGTGCTATTTTCATAGTAACACAAAGAAAATATAATGGTTTCATGCAGTAATAGAAAGTGGCTGGTCTGTGCCTTCCAGAATAAAATTATTCCACCCTGTGGTGTCTGCCAAACGTTCGCAAAGACATTTGGTTCAAACTGGTTGCTGAGCTATGTACTATAAATCTTAAGAAATAACTTCTGAGAGAAAGAGGTCGTTCAAAGCAATTTGTTAAAAAAAAACACGAACAACCACCCAACTTTGCTTCATTGAATTCGTCTCTCCTGTGCAAATAAGGACAGGAAGTCCTCCAAAACAATTTCTGGTTTCATTCTTAAAACCGTTTTTCCAACTCTGTGCATTTCCAAACGCCCTTGTGTTCAGCGTCAGCAGAACGCGCTGAAGTACGTGACGGAAGAGTGGTCCCAAATCGAGTACGAGTTACTGCGGGAGCGGGGGCTCTGGGGGCCCCCCATCGGCTCCCACCTGGACAAGTGGATGCTGGAGATGACCGAGGGCCCCTGCAGGATGAGGAAAAAGATGGTGCGGAACGACATGTTCTATACTCAGTATCCATACATGCCCGAGGCTGAGCAGGAAACAAACTTGCTGGTGAGTAGTCAGGAGTTTGGGATGGGTGATTATAGGCCTCGTTACAAAACGCTTTTTATTTTTCTTTTGAGCATAACTTTTTCTTAAGAAATGTGTTGGTATGACCTGGTATTTTGTCTGTTTGTCGTAAATGGTTGGTAAAGTACAGTTTTTCCTCATTATATATTTAGAGAAGGGACTGAATTATTTGTCCCAAAACCAAGCAAACTTGAAGAGATAGCACACCTCACCTTATGTTGCTGACTGATCCTGTCAGCAAACAGCACAGGCATCTTCACAAACCCCCAGAAGCTGAAAGTACCATTACTGTGTGAAGTTCAATCTGGGTTCTTGGCTGTAATCTAGATAATGTGGAAAAGAGTGATCTGGAAAAATAATTTTTAAAAGACTACAGGCCTTGGTTTGAGTGCACTCGTGAAATGTAATTTTGTCAATCAGTGAAGATGAAGGTGGCCTGTGGAGCAGAAGTGTATGTGGCCTTTGACAGCTTAGCTTAGACTGTTAATTTTGTAACACTGTTTTCAATAAATAAAGCAGTCTTTATTATGTCTTTTTAAGCATGCGTGTATGCATGCAGGATTTGTTTTCCCCTCAAATTATGCCTGACTGTCAAAGTACTTTAAAAAAGAAGAGATAACATAAAGTCAGTCAATTTTAAACCATTAGATGTTTTTGCCTTCTTGTGGTCTGACACAGAGTAGCTGTAGTGACAGTCTAATTCACATGAAGTAGAGAACATGCCATCATACATTCTTCTCAAAAGTGTTCTTTCTCTGATGCTTATGTAATTGATGCCCTGTTTCCAGTCTGACTTCTCAAGCAGACTTCCTGAGACATCTGATGATACCATTCCTCAAAAGGTAAAGAAACCAGTACACTGACCAAAAGAATGTAAAATAAATACAACTTCTCCTGCATGTTAGGCAGTCTTAACAAGGCTTCTACGTTTGGCTTTCAACCTGCTCTTTCAGTAAATAATTCCAGACCTAAGGGTTTTTCCAGTAATCACATTAGAAGATGTTACTGTGCTGTCCTCAATCTTCACCTAATAAAACTTTCTGTAGACCTTCCTTTCTTTGCTGCACACTAACAGGCTGTGTTGGGCTGTGCTACCACTGTTCTCACTGTGTGGAGTGTTGTGGCTTTGGGACCTGAAACTATTGGTCAGTGGAACACGTTTAGTAATGGGCAACACATCGCTTGGAAGCACTTTCTGGGAAAGTGTTTCCTTCTAAGAGGGGACCTGAGGAGTGTTTTTTCTCCTTTTTTTGGCCATAATGGGCTTTTAAAGGCAGACTTTTGCTAAAGCCCATATTAATTTTGTCTTAGCTGACTCTTCTCTATTTTTCTATTAATAAAATGCACACACTTGCTTAAAAAATGTGAATCCTGACTTGAAAAGAACAGACATGCTTGGAAGTGGCTTCTCTGCAAACATTTCAATATTATGCCTTTCTCTGTTAATTAGAGTCAGAGTCTTGCCCATCACTAACTACAGTGTGTAATGTGCATTTACTCATTTTGAATTACCTTCAACAATAAACTAATTCATATAAATGCAAGTAATTCTATTATATAGAATGTCTAATATAAATTGTTACTATTTTCCTTTCTTCACCTTAGCAGTGCTATAAAGGATTTCTCTTTGTAGGTTCTACATAAGTTGTTTCCACAAATGTTTTAAGCTTCATTTAAGTGGCAATTTTGTGCTGCCAAGGGATGAAGACTTGGTTAAACATTAGTGAGCAAATTAAATTACAGTGCCTTGAATTTTTGATTTTTTGGGGGCAGCCAGTTTGACCTGAATAATAAATTGCTGTGCTGATCTTAGTATCATCCCAAGCATCGACTTGTAATAAAGCTCTAGTTTGATTTCTATTCTTAATGTTGCTTCCTTAATTAAGTGAGGAATGTAGGAATTATCCTGTGACATGGACAAAGAGGAAGGAAACACCACACACACAAAAAAACCCCAAACCAAAGCAATAAACGCTCAACAAAGCAAAACCTCCCCCACAAAAAAAAATATCAAAAGCACCACACAAAGATACAAACAATACTCAAATAATTACTTTAGGTACATGTGTGTTCCTGTGCTAGTCTCCTGCCCATTGACCATCAGAAACTTTACTAAAAAAAAGAAGCAACTGGATTAATGAAAAATTTTTGAGTCTTAAACTCAATCCCTGAGTGCTTTTAATTCATACCAGCTTCCACACTGCTGTATCTTCTTGAGGCAATTTTTTATTAATATATACTGCCTAACAAAGAAATCAGCTGGCTTGCAAATAAACTGCAGATGTTGGTAGGGGGTAAAAAGATGATAAAGTGGCCTTCTGAGCAATCAGCCTTAAGCACAAGAATCCCAGCCTTTTATGACAACATACTGACTACACTTAATCCCCATGTTGTAGTTTTATCTGCAGGCTTTTCTGCAACCCCATTATTGCTTGAGTGGCTCTATAGCTCCTTGCAAATTAGCCAACAGATCAGACCTCCAGAAGAGCCTCTGTTCCTGTCTTTGTTGGTGTATGAGCACACACAAAACACTCCATGGGCATGCACTTTGCTGCACACCCTGTTCCTGAAACCCCCTCCCTGAGGGATTGAGGGAGGAGTTGGCTGACCAGGTGATTTCTTCCATTATTCCCAAGAAACCCGCTCGCTACCGGAGAGCCATCAGTTACGACAGCAAGGAGTACTACATGCGCCTGGCTTCCGGCAACGCCGCCGTCTTCCAGGACACCATAGAGGAGAACACAGTGGGTGAAACAGCTCAGCAGGAGCCAGAGCACGGGGAGGACACTATTGCAAGAGTCAAAGGTTTGATGGTTTGGTTTGTCATCTCATGCATTTGTATTAAGACCAGTGTAGGTCCTGAAGGACTCTTGTTTCTCGCTCTTAGCATTGGATCAGTAATTTGAACGATTACAGGTTTTGCGAAGTGAATTTTTGATGTCTCGGGGTTTTGTTTATCTGTCTCTGTTCTTTTCCAGGCCTGGTGAAGCCTCCCCTGAAACGATCTCGCTCTGCTCCTGATGGAGGAGATGATGAGAACCAGGACCAGTCACAGGATCAAATTGTTGAGGGGAGCTCTATTGATGAAGAGGAAAAAACTGACAATACAACTTTGCTTCGACTTCTTGAAGAAGGAGAGAAGGTACTGTGTATTTCAAACACACTAAGAATGTAATGCATTGGAATTTCTTCATTGTCTGTCTCAAGCATGAATAAATGTCCTAGATACCTTCCTTAATCTGTATATTTCATCATCTTCTTCCTTGAAATGTGTGCTTTGTGGGCCTGACCCTAAAAATGCTGTACTGGAAACTTTTTTTTTCTTTTTTTTTTTTTACCTTCTATCTGCAAGGGAAAAATTCACCTGTCCTGAAATGAAGGCTATGAACTATCCCATGCTTGATTTATTGTCCCGTCAGCTTAATGATCAGGATAGAAAATAAACGTTGAAAATACAAGTGCTGAACTTAGCTCACTGTTCCTAGGTAATTATTGCCTTCATTAGAATGGAAAAGCTTGATAAGTAGTATTTTGTCTTAAAGATCAGTGTTGATTTACCATGTTGTGTATTTGGTATCTCAGTCTTTGTCCATCTGAAGTACACCATTAAATAGCATTGTGATCGTGGTTGAGTAGGCTGCAAGTTCTAAAATATGTTCAGGCAGCGTAGTGCAAGTGGATAAACTGGTAAATAGATATATCATACTAATGAGGCTTTATCCAACTCCTCCCCAGTTACTAGTCATTGGCAGTAGGTCTGATTAAAGGAGAGACTGACAGGACGTACAGGTGATAAAGGAGTGTCTGGGACTTTTTCTAACAGAGCAGTGACCTGAGCCCTGTGCTCCTTAATCTGCTTTCCCTAAGCATCTGCTTCTCCTCCCAGATCCAGCACATGTACCGCTGTGCCCGTGTTCAGGGCCTGGACACCAGCGAGGGGCTGCTTCTCTTTGGGAAGGAGCACTTCTATGTCATCGATGGCTTCACCATGACAGCCACCAGGGAGATCCGGGACATCGAGACACTGCCTCCAAAGTGAGTACATCCACACAGAGTTTCCTTCATCCTGAGGAGCTGAACAAGAAGTACTCTAGGAGGTTTCTGAGGAGACAGCTCCAAGATAATGTAAGGTGCAGGAAGAACTCAGGTGCTGAGCAATTTGTCGTATGGTATATTGTGAAAATCGGCTGTTTCTGTAGCTGGACTCTTATATGAATTAATTGGATAATACTTTTAATTTCTCTTCTTTTTAATCACTTCTCTCTTGCCTGTTTTGTTCCTTTACAGGATGCATGAGCCAATCATACCTAGGGGAGCAAGGCAAGGTCCAAGTCAACTCAAAAGAACTTGCAGCATTTTCGCATATGAAGATATCAAGGAGGTGCATAAAAGGAGGTACCTTTTGCAGGTAACTTGGACACCATATTTGGATAGGGGGAGGCATATTTGGAGTGTTTTGATGATATAATTTTAAAAAATTATAATCAATATATAACTGATGACTATTTGGAAAGTGAAGCTACTGACTGTGTTGAAATTGAAGCGTTTAGGTTGGGCATCCTTGTTGGAACTTACCGAGGTTCAGTTTATTGTGTGCATTAGTTAATGTCAGTGGTCCAAAAATAAAGCATTTGGTTGCACTAAGCAAGGTCTGCTTCACCACAATTTGGTGCCATATGTAGAATGACTACACTGCTCTGTGCCTGACCCTCAGAGGTGACAAGAAAATAATTTAGTGTTGACATGGGTTTGTCCTCTTTGTTTTCAGCCAATTGCAATTGAAGTTTTCTCAGGAGATGGACGGAACTATCTTCTAGCTTTCCAGAAGGGGGTTAGAAACAAAGTTTATCAAAGGTATTGTAAAATAAATTAGAACATTTAACATGAATGTTTGCAAATACCTGTGTGGAGGCTTTTTTGGTGCCTACTAGCACCTTAGTGCTGCAGGAAAGAGCCACTAGAAGGCACTACATGCCTTCAGTGAGAAGAGGCTCCTGCAATTTTGTTGAAGATGTTGTGGAGCTGTTCAAAAGGAAGTCTGTAACTGTCCTAAATGCATGCTGCTTCTCAGGAGCTGACATCCCGAGGACAGAAACACTAATCATCATCTTTTTACTGCTGCTGCAGGTTTTTGGCTGTGGTGCCATCTCTGACTGACAGCTCAGAGTCAGTGTCTGGGCAGAGACCAAACACCAGTGTGGAGCAAGGGTAGGTGGATCTGTTCTTCATAACTTCTGTAGCTCATCAGTTTCCAATAAATGATGCTTGCACTGATGTCAGGATTATCTGGAGAGTACCAGAATTAATATTATCAGTACACAGATTCATTCTGAAAGGAATTGGAATGCTGAATCCATCAGATTTATCCAAGATGTTAAAAATACTTTACTCATCAGCCACCACTTGCACTGAATTGCATAATTAACATGCATAATTTTTACAGTGTGTGTTTAGACTTCTAAAAAAAGCTACTGCTAAAGCAAAAAGGAACAGAGGTATATTCTTCTAATTGTTGCAATTTATAACTTTTAATCTTGAAATTTTGGTTTGTCTTGTGACGATGTAACCCAGCTCTTCCTGCAAAGTCTAAAAATTAACTTTCTTCTTCCCTCTAGGTCTGGCTTGCTTAGCACTTTAGTGGGAGAAAAATCTGTTACTCAAAGATGGGAAGTAAGTATGAAAGCATTGGGGTATTTTTCTATTAAATTCCACGTTTTGTAATGATACCTGAATAATCAGAACACATAAGTTGCATCCTCTTATTCTAACAGGTGGAACATACTGTTATAGATAGTGTATCTCAGCATTTAATTTTTAGTATTTCCTGATATCATCATCAAATAGGAAATGGTTTTACTGTTGAGAATGCAGGGAGAGTGCTGTAGTAAAAGTAGAGTGAGCACTGCAATACTGAAGTAAGTTTCTATGTTTGGGGAGGACTGGCAGGTTGACATTTGTTTGTTGTCAAGTAAAAACTTTATTGTGCTGTTATCTGTCTTCCTTAAGAGAGGAGAAATCAGTAACTTCCAGTACCTGATGCACTTGAACACTCTGGCTGGCAGATCCTATAACGACCTCATGCAGTACCCTGTCTTCCCCTGGATCCTTGCAGACTATGACTCAGAGGTAAACAAAACATCTTGTCAGCCTCGTTAGTCATCTTTTATAAGCTGGAGGTTTCTGTTTTGTTTCTCCCTCTTCTTAGCAAGGAGGTTATTACAGAATCTTGGCTGTGCTAATTTTACAGATGTTGTTGGTCTGTGCACAGGTGGGGCTGGGATCCAGAGAGAGACATTTGTCCCTCTACCTTGCAGCAGTTCCTGTAAATGTCTGCATTAGCTTTAAACTGAGTATCCTGAAATATGTTAAACCCACAGAAAAAGCATGCTTGTCCAGAAGACTCTGGTAGGGCCTCCTATGAAATCTGGCCCCAGAGTGAAAGAATTTGCTTTTGATAAAGGTGAAACATCCTATTAATGCTTTTGTGGACAGTCATTGACACCAACCAGACCATTACATAAAATATTGTTATTTTTGTTGAGTATTTGTGAAAAAAATCAGGGGGAATTGGAGACAGGATAAGAGGAGCAGAGCATAAGTTGTGCAGAGCCCAGATGTGATTTAAAATAAAACATGCTGGCTCTCTTGTATCAGACTGACTGTTATAAGCATATCCAACATTTCACTAGCTATGTGTGTAGAAAGCAGGGATAACAGCCTTAGGAGGTAGGTGGTGTTAACTGTGGTAATCAGCAGTGTTGAAAGGATGTGGTTTATTTTTAAAGGAACTGGATCTTACAAATCCCAAAACCTTCAGAAACCTGGCCAAGCCCATGGGAGCTCAGACAGAGGACAGGTTAGCCCAGTACAAGAAGCGATACAAAGACTGGGAAGATCCCAATGGTAAGTAATAATCCATCCTGCAGAAAGCAGAGGAACATTTGCCTGTCATGAGGGGAGGGACTCATGGAGTCCCAGATTTTTTATAATGTGGGTAAAGAGATCTAGATATGGATGTGCAGAACTCTACCATGTTTTTTTAATGACTGTCCAACAAAGACTGAATTAGAACAATTGGGCATTGGCTTTCTTTCTGTGTTGTTTGTTTTAAATCCAAATGACAGCTTTGTTTATATGTAAAAACAAAGAACAGTTGCACATCTAGATGAGTTTAACATTACCTTGAGAGTGGAATGGGCAGGCGTTTGAAGCACACAACCACCTGTGTCTGTTAATATAGTTTGATTGCTGCTGCATGAAAATTAGTAGTACAAAGAATGCAAATGCTTCTGCATTAGCAGTATTATAGCTTTTTCATTTCTAATCTTCAAGAGTGGGTGTTTTGGCTAAGGAAACAGCAGCTTCCTAGCTAAAAAAAGGCTCAGAATGAGATGCAATTAAGTTACCTATTCATGATTTTAGAGCTTCCTTATATATTAAAAATCAATCATTTGTGTTTGGCAAGACAGGTTCTCTTGTGTGCTTTAATTGAAGGTAGAGGCCTGTTTAACTACTGCAGTGCTGTGTCAGACAGCAGTGGGTGGCAAAGATATTAATTTCTAGAAACAAATCAGTGTTTTCTAAGTGTGCTTATGCAGATGTTTTGCGAGGAAATTAAGAAAGTAAAAGCTGTACAAAATCTAGGCAACAGTTCTGATATGTATTTCTGCCCAAGATTTTAAATCCATAGTTGAAAATAAGACCAAAAATGTAAAAAAGATCTTTTAAAAAAAAATGTTTCTTCAGCAGAAATCACCACAGTTGCACTGCAACATTTCAATTGGTTAAAATAAAAAAAATGAGTAACCATTCAGTACTGTTTTGCAGAACCCTATTGAATTAGGGCACTGCAGCCCAAACTCAAGTGACAAAGCATAAAGCTTTCAGACAGTTGAGAATGAAAATTACAAATTCCAATTTTGAATGTGTCCAAGGCCACAGAGTAATTAAAATACAGTATTATTTTATTTCCATTAGTACTGATTCTATGACCTAACTACTTTATTTCTGCTATGTTTATGATTTTTAATCTGCAGGGGAGACCCCAGCCTATCACTATGGGACTCACTATTCCTCAGCCATGATTGTGGCTTCCTATCTTGTCCGGATGGAACCTTTTACTCAGATTTTCTTAAGGTTACAGGTAAAAATTACATCACCTCACTTCAAGTTTCTTGCCTGCTGTATATTTCAGATATCACTGGGAAATAAGATCAGTTAGCTTTGTTTTCATCAAATATCATAGAAGAAATACCTTTTAGCAGAGTTCTTACTGCCTGGCAGGTTTTTGATGTGTCTTTTAAAAAGATGTGATGGAATTCACCCTTTCTTTCTTTGTAGTTTGAACATTTTTCTGAATGTACACAAAACAAAGTATCAGCAGACAAAAACCAAAACAAGTTTTATTGTGAAAAATATTTTGCTTTTTCTCTGAAAGAGACTAGACTTGAAATCAGATGAAGTCGGGTATACCAGTATCTAGATTTTCTGTTATCACGTACCTGAGAGTAAGGCAGCTGATCAGACTGGTTGTGCTAGAGAAGGAAACGTGTTTTCATTTGGCAGAGGATGTTGTGCTTCGCCTTCCTGGCACAGCGTGGCACGCTGGGGGCCGCAGTGCCACTGACACTGTGCTCCCTCTGTGCCGGCAGGGCGGGCACTTCGACCTGGCCGACCGCATGTTCCACAGCGTGCGCGAGGCCTGGTACTCCGCCTCCAAGCACAACATGGCCGACGTCAAGGAGCTCATCCCCGAGTTCTTCTACCTCCCCGAGTTCCTGCTCAACTCCAACAACTTCGACCTGGGTAGGCAATAAGAGTTTGATAGCAGCGCTGTGGCTGGGAGAATGTATTCAGATATCTTCTCAAGCACTGAGTGTTCATTTTAAGTGTCTTCTGAGAATTGCAGAACTAGTCCCTGAGAGAATTTTTGTTTGGAGCGGTGTATTTTTGCCAACTTGTTTTTTTTTTTACCAGTTCAAAACGCACAGCTAATCATGTTTCACTTGGAGTTTCTGTGCTTTGCGTTTTTCTCCGTGTAACCTATTCCATGATGGTGCTCGCCATCTTTGTTATTGAATTTTTTAAGCTTCTCAAAATCTGTTAGACAAATTTTCACTTTTAGAACTTGATTTGAAAATATTCCTTAGGGTTTTTTGAATTGTCACAGCTTTTGTGACAGTAATTATTCCACAGGAGTCATGTAGGAGACCTGTTTGTTGGAGATGCATGTTATTTATTATATGTCACTCCGGACAGTGGCATTAAGCTCTTCTATTCTGAGCTCTGTGCTGTGAATCTAATAGCAATAATAAAGATTCATCAAATCATAGGTTTTAATGGCTTCAAAGCCTTTGTTCAAAATCTATTAAGTACAACCATACAAAAAAAGAAAAGCAAAACCCAAAGAACATCCTGCAAAACTTCTCCCAGCTATATTTTACACAGAAGAATATGAGTATTACGGAAAAAATTGTTGCGCTCTTTTCCACTTATCTTTGCATCTGATAATTTTGGACTGTAACCATTGGAAATTCTTCACTGAGCATTTGGACCAACAGTAGAAAAGGATTTTTGAGGAACAGTTGTCACATACTGAGATAATTTTGATTGTGGTAATTTGTAGCAATCCTGCTCCTCTTCCTCCCACATGTAAAGAAAGGAAGATTTAAAGTTTGATGATGCCAATAATGTTTCTGTTGGAGCATTACACTTACTTTTTGTGTGCCCTTGTAAAGTTGGAAATTTTTTTGTGTTCCTCTGAGTTAATAGAAAGTGTGGAATTCTCTTGACAACAAATGACAGAACAAGAATATAACTGGGGAGTTTTACCAAATACATTTTTGGTGATCACAACATGGCACCATTTAATGCCCAGAGTGAGAAGGGGGCTGTCCAGGACAGGATGAATTGTGTATTGTGTTCAGGCCATGGGCACATCAGGAGAATTGCCAGTACCCTTGGGCATGGAGCTTGTAGGGGATACCAGTTAGCTCTGCACTGTTAGGAAATGAGTATCTGGCTACACATCACAGGTGTGCAGGCCATTCTCAGGAGTAAAATGACAGTTTCATTCTATGACACAGCACTGTTTTCCTCTTCAGAAGCCTTAGTGAGGAGTATTTGGGTTCTTTCTCCTGAAAGCATTCATTCTTACATGAACAACTGAGGCAGGATTTTTCATGTTTTAGGGCCTGACATTTAAAACCCAGATAGTATATTAAAGAAAATACTGAAATGGCTTCCTTTATACATACAAGATATTAGAATTTGTTTTTTTTTTCTTCTTTTTTTTACACCTTTGCTGTTGCAGTTCCGTTTCAGTGCTTCTGTCCAAATGTTTTCCTCCTTTTTGTTTTCTCTTAGGTTGTAAGCAAAATGGCACTAAACTTGGTGATGTAATACTCCCTCCATGGGCAAAAGGAGATCCTCGTGAGTTTATCAGAGTCCATCGGGAGGTAATTTGAATTTTAATGGTGACAGTAGAAAATGTCTGTTGGGACTTTCCACTGCACAGTAATCTAAGCTCAATTTGTGCAGTCACAGGCCAGTCTGAGTTCAGGGTTGGTGTCTGCTTGTTGCCAAGGTCTGTAGAACCAGTGTTTCCTCTCCTTCCTTTTTGGCTACAGTGTACTTTGATGCAAGACTTACTTCAGTGAAAACTTTATCAAAACATAGCAAAAATATGTCAAATCATATTCTGAGTTTTTCCTCGTGGCAAGTGTAGTAAACTCAACCAGTGAGCAATTTGTCTCATTTTAATGCATGCCTTCTGAATTTCAGGCTCTGGAATGTGACTTTGTGAGTGCTCACCTGCATGAGTGGATTGACTTGATCTTTGGCTATAAACAGCAAGGTCCTGCTGCAGTAGAAGCTGTAAATGTCTTTCACCATCTCTTCTATGAGGGACAAGTGGACATATATAATATCAATGATCCATTAAAAGAGACAGCTACCATAGGATTCATTAATAACTTTGGACAGATACCAAAGCAGGTATACCCTTCATAGAATTCTTATTTTCCAGTTAACACTCAAATTGAAACGTGTTAATATAAAACAGGAAGCTGTTTTAGGAGTGTAACTTCTTGGGAGTGTTTATTCATAAATATTTTTCCAGTGATATGAAATCATCTATGTTTCCATCATAAATTACACAAAGATCAACTTTGGGCTTTGCTTGTGAGATGAGAAATGTCTTTTTTTCCCTTCTGCATCCTTAAAATAAAGGCATAATGAATTATGGCTCAACTCTAAAAATCAGCATAAAAAAAGGAAGTATGTTCCTGCTGCAAAGTCACAGAGGAGGAGTGAAAGTACAACTTCAAAGTAATGCCTAGTGCTAAGATATTTGAAGTTACCCTGTAATAAAATAATTTCTGTAATGACTTCTGCTCCTTTTTTTTTTACCCCAGTCTCATGGGTGATTCACTCTTGTAGGACAGCTATAGTTAAGGAGCTGTAAAGAACCATTTTTGGTACAGCTTTAAAGTTTGTGTTCTCTTCAAGAGACTGCACTAAATAATTCAATGTGATATTAAATCTGGGGGTTCAGGTGCAAGGGGTCTCAGTGTTGGTTGTTTCGATTTGGGATTTTTATTGGGCATTTCTTTGGAGTCTTTTTGCTATCCAGTGAAAGTCTTAAATGTCATTGATGAATATTTCCAATCCTAGATTTGATGGAAGCCACAGATACCTTCAGCATTTGCTGGGAACTCAAGCCATGTGTTGGAAACTCTAAACTCAGCTCTCAGCCCATAATGTTTCAGGACAGCCACAGGATATTTCCTATGGCAACCCACTTAGAGCTGTCTCTCATTGCTTGGAAGGAAGGCTAAGAACTGCTCATCTGTCTCTTGTGGCTTTTCTCCTTTCCCTTCCTTGCTGTCTCTCAGTAATCTAATTATGTAGTGGCTGTAGGCTTTTCTCCTCTTATGTAATAACCAATCCCTGTGTTGTGATGATACTCAGACCTGGCCCAGCTAAAGCCAGATGGGCAGCAGGGGCTAGGACAGGGCAATAGAAGAGCACTGCAGCTGAGCCCAGAGCTCTGCCTGCATCTTCAGATGCCTGTTAGGTCCAAACCAGTGGTGAAATCTACCAGGAATTGCATGATGCTTTGCTAGAGGAAATAGACTGCAATAAACTTGGGAAATTCAAAACTTCCTTAAGGCTTTGTTAATGGTGAGTGCTCTTGGAGCACATTTTTATGTAACTGTAGAGTTTTGCTGTTCCCCTTTGTTATTTTCCATGGGGGATCCAGGGTAGGCTCTCTCAGTGACACAGCTGCTGTGCACTTTCGCAATTCTTTCCTGCACGATGTAACATGCATCTTCTTTATCCCATCTCTTCCACTAGTAATGTGCCTGGCAGTTTAGGTTTGGATTTTAAAAAGTTGTGATGCAAAACATTGCAGAGCTGGTGGTGGGTTTGGAAGAGGGCTCTCCCAGACTCCATGAGATGCCACAGCCTGAGGGAGCAGAGCAACTTCACTCCTTGTTGGTTTTTGTATTGTTTGTTGAAGTTTTTTGAAATGTTCACCATGAGTTATTAATGAATACTGAGAGCATAAAGTAATATTTGCTGACCTGCAGAAATTTTAGGAGGGGTATTGGACGTACTTATGATCTTTTTAAGCTTGTGCCCTTGTAAACCTGTAATTTTTGATGATCATTAGTTTCTTGATGAATTTCAGCTCTTCAAAAAACCCCACCCACCAAAGCGTGTTAGAAGCCGTCTGAATGGAGAGGCTGTGGGAGCCTCTGTGCCCCCTGGTTCCACGGGAGATAAGATCTTCTTCCATCATTTGGACAACCTGCGGCCATCTCTTGCCCCAGTGAAAGGTAAACTTCAAACCCACAGTAGTTCTTGCTGTTTCTTTGCCCAAGCATTCAGAGTTTCAGCAAGGTACTACTTTTTCATCTTTTTCTTATTTCTAATATTCTTACTGCCTGTAGTTTTGTGAGAGAGACAAATTCAAAATATCCTAATGCTGTATGATTATGTTCTTGGCTACCTTAAAGGAACTTGGGAAACAGCATAGCTGCACCAGTTTAATGTAACATTTTTTAAATAGAGGGATAAACTAGAGCCCAAGCACCTCTTTGTAAGTACATTGTTTCTGGGCCTGTGATAGCCTCTATTTTTGTGATTTTCACAGCAAAAGGATTATTTATCACAGTGCTGAGAAATACTAAGGAATGTTGGCAGGAAAGTGTGGTGTTGGTAGCTGCACTGAGACAAAAGAAAGTAGTTTTTGATTTCATATCTGACATTGGAATGAACAAAACTTAGTTGTCTGAGAGGCAGGTAAATGCTATACAGAGATTTCTTTCCTATCTGAGTCAAGGAATCTGGTTCCCTGCTGTAAAGAGAGAAGGATGTTCTATTAAATGGGGCATAGCAGGGCTTAGAGAGAGGATTCTAAGCCAGGAAATTAGAAAGCACTGATCTATATTTGGCTCTGCATTTGTTAGGAATGGAGCAAAATTTGCCATCATTGCAGCTGAAGCAAAGAGTGTATAAATAGCCACTACAGAGACCTTGCTTTGACAGTGCAGCAGGTACTTGGAGGGGTCAGATAGTATTTGTCTCTCCCAGCGATAAAACATAACCCCATCTTCTTTTTCAGAGCTCAAGGAGCCTGTGGGGCAGATCGTGTGTACTGATAAAGGCATTCTGGCTGTAGAGCAGAACAAGGTTCTCATCCCACCCACGTGGAATAAAACGTTTGCCTGGGGCTATGCAGACCTCAGCTGCAGACTGGGTACCTATGAGTCAGACAAGGTTTGTAATCTGAAATTCCTTCCAGCAATCAGTACTCAATAGTGCAAAAAACTGTTTGTAACAATGGACATGTATTTCACATGTGAATGAAATAATCTTCTGTTGCATCAGTTTTATTGCTCCCTCTTGAGGGTCTTCCTCAGAATGCTGGCAGAATAACATTAACTAATAATCGTTTTCTACCAGGTCTTAGTGACTTAATGAGTGCAAGGTGGCAGCCAGGTTTTTATTTCTTATGCTACAAACTACTAGTTCTGCAAGTAATTCTTTGTTTTCTGTACTTTTAGGCCGTGATTGTTTATGAGTGCTTGTCAGAATGGGGTCAGATCCTGTGTGCCATTTGCCCCAACCCAAAACTAGTTATCACTGGAGGAACAAGCACAGCAGTGTGTGTGTGGGAAATGGGTGTCTCCAAAGAAAAAGCTAAAGCCCTCACACTGAAACAGGTAAAATATAATAAAACTGCCTTTTGTGTAAATTAATGTTAGAAGATAAAGTAATTACATAATGAGTGCTGCTCACCTTTGAAACCTCGAGTCCAGCTGATCTCTGGAGAATGGAGTAGTTGAGATAGTGATCTGCATTGAAAGTGGGCATAATGCATCTTTAAAATTGCATTGTTTTTAAGAATAGTGGATCACCAGGAGCTTTCTGGAGAGAAAGGGAATTTGGTAGTGATGTTAATAAAATTATACAGGTGAATTCTGTGAAATGATCTGCTTTGTAGTGTTATGTGCAATAACCCCATGTAAAAACTCTCAGAAGGCCAGTGAAAGGAGACTGACTTAAAGGTTAATTTTCCTCTTAAAAAAAAATAAATCAATTGCTTTAGGTACAGTTCTTTTTAATCTAAAACAAGCACACATGCTTTCAAGTCAGCTGCAGCTAAGTGCAGAATAAGTTTTGTGTGTTTACTAAAAAACAACAAACCAAACAAATGTAACCAAAAAAACCCAACCACAAATATGTCAAAATATTCTGGCATCTGTGTATCATTGTTATAGGTTGTGTTACTGTTCCTTTAGCATCTTGATAGCAGGACTCTTTTTTTTAGAGGAAGTCTTTCCCTAAAATGTATGAAAAGAAATTCAGAGGATTATTTAGTAACTTCCCTTGTGCAGTAGTCAACTGTCCAAAGCTGCTTTTCTAAAGTGTTTTACTTAAAACTGGACAAGACAAAACACTGTATCTTAAATTTTGGGGCAGCATATTTGAACACATTTACTGTGTTCAGCTAGTTTTATTTTAACTGCATTCATTTTAACTGAGTAAGGTGCAGTAATCTGACTGTATTTCACTCTTTTTCCTGTAGTTAGATGAAGCCTAAAATGTAAAAATAGGGCCTAATATGAGTAGATGCTCATATTTTTCTCCTCCTTCCAATTGACTTTGCCTTTTTGGTTGCAACTCTTTCTTGTCTCTTTTGTCTTGTCTTAGTCATTAGCAGTTGCTGTAGGAGTCATTAACTTCTATTTTCAGAGTGTAATTTCAGGTGCAGCTTGGAACATTTTCTGACCTTATAAACAGGCTACTGATGCAGAATGGGGGTTTTTTCAGTGGAAGGATCTGTAACATTAGACCCTTGAAATTTTGTTTTGTCAGAGTTCTTTTTAAATAGGAAAAAAAAGAGTACTTTTACCATTTTCAGTGATGGAAATAATTATCAACTGAAGACTTAGAAGGTGGCTGCATGTTCTGATAGGATATTCTGGTTAGGTTATCTGACTCTTTCAGGTTAGAGGGTTTAATGTGGAATTTCTGTGCTCTCTCCTGATTTCTGCTTTTGCTCCTGGTTTGTGTTTTGCAGGCGCTGCTGGGTCACACTGACACTGTCACGTGCTTGACGGCGTCGCTGGCGTATCACATCATTGTGAGCGGATCCCGGGATCGCACCTGCATCATCTGGGATCTGAACAAGCTCTCCTTCCTGACACAGCTCCGAGGCCACAGGGCTCCCATCTCAGCACTCTGCATCAATGAGTTAACGGTGAGAGCCAAACTCCCCCTGCCAGGCTGCCTTGGGAACAGCAGCAAGAGTTGGAAATCATTAAACCAAAGGGAAAAAACACTAGGCTCTCCTGTTAACTTGGCAGAATTTGTATAACTCATCTGAAAACTGATTAACAACTGGTTTAGGGAATAATTTGTGTTATTTGTCCAGAGCTGTATGTGAGTGCATTCCACGCAGAGCTTGAGCTCAGAAGAAATTATAACAGTGCTGGGAGCAGGATAGTTAGTGTGACTTGCAAGTGAGCTGCCAGACCTGCCACAGGAGCTAAGAAAAGCTTTTGATACATGATCTTTGTTGGCTTTTCTTGTCTTAAGCTGAATTTAAAGGAAACAGAGGATACCTTGGGTGAAAATGCAGTGCCAATTGTAGTGGAAACAGACATATCCTAAAAACTTCTGTCCCTGGTGGTCTTGTGAGTTACAACTCACCATTTACCCAGGTCCCATGTGTGGCCATCAGGGCTGGATGGACCCTGCTGCAGCTGGAGCAGATGCAGTGGTTGAAATGAAGACAGGAGAGGGCTGTAATGCCAGCAGAGGGTAGCAAGTGACAGAGATCATTAGCTGCTGGTGGTCTGGTTGCAGTGCTTCAGACTGCAGCTCCTGCTTCCCTCTGCACTAATTTGGACTGTTCCCAATAAGAAAGCAAATTAAATTTAAGGTGGTACATATCTATGCAAAAAGGCAGAGTCAACATGAGCAGTTTTGAGAAACTGAAAGTACTAAAACTAAGCTGTTGGATTGTTATGCTGTGGTAAGTGGAGGAATTGGTCAACTCATTCTATGCTGCAAATAGAACAAATAGGTTGCTACTAAGTGTGATCTTCTAGGTAGAGTTAAAAAAAACCCAAAACATAATCCTAAAGGTTTCTGCAACTGGCCAGACTCCTCTTGAATAGAACTTCCTGAAAAGTGCCAGCCTTGCCACTTGGCTTATAAATGAACTTAAATAAACTTGACTTTTTATTTTTGCTGAACAATACCTGCAACTGGAGGTGTTATTTGTCATTGCAGGGAGACATTGTATCCTGTGCTGGCACTTACATCCATGTGTGGAGCATTAATGGCAGCCCTACTGCAAGTGTAAACACCTTCACTGGCCAAAGCCAGCAAATAATGTGTTGTTTTGTGTCAGAGATGAACGAGTGGGACACCCAGAACGTCATTGTAACGGGGCATTCAGATGGAGTTGTCCGGGTAAGTACCAGGAATCTCTGCTTGGAAAATAAAATTGATGCCTTGGTGGAAGTAGTATTTAGAGAAGTCCAGGACAGCACAGTGCCCTGCCCAGGACCAAAAGCAGTCCTTCTGTACTTGGGAGTTTGACCTGAACAGTTCTTTCTCCTTTTTGATGCCCCCACTGGGATGTGGTAACCAGCAGTAGTCAGCAGAGCATACGTTTTCCTTCCTGCTCTGTTTTGGTCACCAGCTTTCATGCCTGCACACTGTTGTTTTGGTCCACTGTTTTAGTTCCATGCACCTTGAGACAATTCATTTGGCTTCCTAGAAAGAAAAGAGAAACTTAGTGTCATCTCTGATCACTACAAGTCTAACCCAATTTTCAGTACTTTTGTGTGCAGCCTTAACCAGAGTCTGCCGGTCAGACACCTGTGGGGAGTGGATTCAAGCATGAACACAGATGTCCTCTTTTAGTTTCTAGTCCTCAAAAACAGGGTTTGGTATGGAGATGTGACCTGCTTTGCATGCTACCAGTGCAATACACAGTTCTACTAAGCCATTTTAACTCTACAAGTAGCTCAGGAAAAAGCCAAGAATTCAGTAAGTGCCACTCTGCTTATCCTCTGTCCCTCCAGTTCTGGCGGATGGAGTTTTTGCAAGTGCCAGAAACACCAGCTCCAGAGCCTGTGGAGATGCTGGAAATGCAAGAGGACTGTCAGGAAGCACAAATAGGTATGTCTCCTGCTAAGTGTTTGGTATTTCCCTGTTGTGTCTGATCTTTGCTGTAGATAGGTGAAGTCTTGTGTTTATACAGTGCAGAATGGAATGATGGAGGTTTTATCTCAAAAGGCAGTAGGGCACAATGAACCCTGCATCTGAGTTCTCTGTTCACCACCTTGCTTAAGGTAGTTTCATATTGCTACAAGTTAGAAAAAATGTTGCTCATCATAGCTTTTTTTTCCTGTGAAAGTGGAAGTTTTCCCTGTGTTTGTTTCTATTGTTGGAACACTCAATGGATTGTCCAAAAGCTGGATGTTTTTAGTATGGAATGGAATTATGGCATAACAGCTGAGTACTGATGGAACAGCTTAAACAAGACAAGCACTGATATCCCTTTCCACTCTTGGAAGATTTTGGCCTGTGCTTTATGATTCTTTCTTTTAGCCATCTCATCTTCCTCTTGCCCTCTCCATATTGAAGATATGATCTGAATTTGGATCTGACTCTCACGATACTCATTAGTAATTATTATATAAATACAACTTTTGTTTTTTTCGGTGTCACTTGGTGTATAAATGTCTTTGGTAATGGCTTATTTGTGTTAACAAGTCCTGTTATTAACAAGTCTCTGTGTCATAGTTTCAGCATAGCTGACTGTGCTTACTTGTGTAAGTTTTGCTGAAAGGTTTTGCCAACTTGAGTGCTTCTGAAGTTTTTGCTCCTTGTGTCTATTATAGCCTTCCTCAGAGGGACTATTGTGGGAAATAGCTTCAGCTAAGGAGTGTTGTTCTCTGGCAACAGAGAAAAGTGCAAAAAAAAGTGCCAGAAATAGGAATGGTGTAGTTCCTGGCAGGAGCTGATTCTCTGCAAAGGCTCTGAGATGCCTGCATGCAGTGTCCCTGTCTCAGTGTTGGTGCTCATTGGGTTGCAGGCAGAACAAGGAAAAAGCTCAGGCCATAACCAGGCTCACTAACACTGCCTTGCTCCCTGTTGTGCCAATCCAGGGCAGGAAGCCCACGAGGAGGACAGCAGTGACTCCGAGGCAGACGATGCATGCATAGGCCAGGACACAAAAGTGCAGGAGAGCCAGAGCCAGCCGAGCAGCACCAGCCACAGGCCTCGGTCATCATCAGCCAGAGCAGCAGCAGCATGGTCAGCAGACAGCAGCTCTGACGACTCCAGGCGTTGGTCAGACCAGCTCAGCTTGGACGAGAAAGATGGATTTATCTTTGTGAATTATTCCGAGGGACAAGCAAAAATGCATCCCTACGCTCAGGTTAACCACCCCCACCCCAGCTATGCTGAAGCACGGCACTACAGCAAGCTCAAACCAGGTAAAAGAAGCCGTGCACAGCCCTGTTATATTCCTGAGTGAAATGTTATAGAAAAAGGGAAAAACTTCCATCTCTGAGGGAGATTTTTTTCTTATTACAAAGTTGCAGTTATAAGTACTCTGGGGGAGGAGGGAACAAAAATGAGAAGGAGCAAATTTGCTTTATCGCCCCCCACTTCCCGCTGCTTTGTAGGATACAGATGGGAGCGTCAGCTGGTGTTCAGAAGCAAACTAACTATGCACACGGCATTTGATCGCAAAGACAACGCACACCCAGCAGAGATCACCGCGCTCGGCATCTCCAAGTGAGTGGCTCACACCTTCAAACAGTCTTGGCTCTTGTCAGCAGGAAGAGGTACCATTGTTCATAACTGTTCTGTGGTACTGTGTTTGGGGCAGCCCTCTTCAAGGACTGAGATAAAAACGCTAAAGAGAGGGAGACCTGTTCATTTGCTTTTTGCTGCATGGAGTTTGCAGCTCCGTTTTTCAGCTGGAGCAGGGTAATTGGGGTGTTTATTACCACGCTGGCACTTTACCACTTTACATTCTCTGACATGTAAAATCGGGCATCGATGCCCGTGTGTTACCGTGCCAGAGCTGTTGCAGGAATGCTTTTGCTTTTCCTTGCAGGGATCACAGCAGGATCCTGATTGGGGACAGCAGGGGCAGGGTGTTCAGCTGGTCCGTGAGCGATCAGCCGGGCCGGTCCGCGGCCGACCACTGGGTGAAGGACGAGGGCGGCGACAGCTGCTCGGGCTGCACCGTGCGCTTCTCGCTCACCGAGAGGCGGCACCACTGCAGGAACTGCGGACAGCTCTTCTGCCAGAAGTAAGCAGCCAACAGCCTCCTCTGGGCTCTTTTCCATACGGGATTTTAGGTGGGGTAAAGCTGTGAAATACCACAGAACTCCGGTGAAAGATTGAGGCTGCTTAAACTGTGTGCGGGGCTGTGAGGATGCTGGTTTAGGGGCCACTAGTAGGCAGCCTCAGACAAAATGCTTGGCACAGAGGATGTGTGTGAGCTCCCCTTACCCACAAACTGAAGTGCAAGTCTCCTCTCTGATCTACTGGGTCAGAGATGATATTTCTAGTTTTATCTGAGTCTGAATTGGTGGCAACAGCTGTTTTTAAGCTACCTGTCACACAGTGTCATTGCATTGACTATGTGGTGATAATTTGAGTTAAATTCTGCTTCTGCCACACTGCATTGCATCTCCATGTCAAGGTAAGTTAGGACAGTTTTCTGGAGTTTGAAGTCGTGGTGATTATTCCCTCGGCTCAATAGAAAATAGGTAGAAATGGAGAAGAGCTGTGTTCAGTGATGGTTGTTTTTTCTCCCCAGGTGCAGCCGGTTTCAATCAGAAATCAAACGGCTGAAGATTTCATCACCAGTCAGGGTGTGCCAGAACTGTTTCTACAACCTGCAGCACGAGCGGGGCTCAGAGGAGGGGCCCAGAAATTGATGGGGGCCTGGCAAACCTCATCCAGCCCCACTGTCACTCCAGGAACCAGTGAGAGCATCAGAAGGAGTTGGAATATTGTCTGTTTACACTTACGTTTATACTGCGTTCTAAGCACTAAGAGTAAAAAGGGATCACTGCATTGGGTTGTGTTGACAGAAGGCAGACAAGGAGAAGAGCAAGGCCCAGGAAGACATGGTTAATAACCACAAATCCAACAGAACTGGCAGCCCCTAAGCCCATGCTGACATGGCTGCCAAGAAAATCCTCGCTTATCCCAAACACCCCTTCTTGTCTTGTTTTTGTAGAGTTAGTCATCTTAACTGGGGGGAGGGGAGGGCAAGGCTTTTTAGAAGATAGTTGTAAATCTGCCTTCTTCGCAAGCAACTGTGTATATTGTAAATAGGTATAACGGCCTTTTTATCTAAATATGAACTTAAATGCCTGTTACATGGGACTTCAGATTAACCACTGTACTTTGTGTGGCATCTTTATCTCATCTATCAATTCAGATATGAATGTTTAAAAAAAAAAAAAAACAGAAAACTCGAAGGCATTATGTGTATTTCTGTTAAAAATCCAGTCTGTGCATGTTTGTTCTTTCAGTTGCCCACAGTATCTTAATTTAAGTGAGGCTATTCATAGAAATACATGGATTTTTTCAAAAGAAAACATTTTTGAGAATAGGAACTTGGAGTATTTTATTCTAGCTGTAAGATAACCACGAACTAAATTGTACACTTGTGTTGCATTTTATACCAAACTATTTACCACCTCAGTGTTGTTCATATTTAATAAGGCCTCTTTTATACATATGTCAGAGCTGCAGTTTTGTTAATTACTTACTGTTCATTAGCAGCTGATTCATGCAGTGCAAGAACCAGCTTTTACCTTCTTTAGTCAATAGTAATTGGCTTTTGCATATAGGTACAGAATTAATTCCTTGTGCATAAAATTTAACCGCTGTTGTCCCGTAGCTTCTCTGCAAAAAACCTTTTTGGAACCTTTTTGGCACTGCTTTAAAGCAGGGTGATCCTGGTCATGTCAGAAATGTTCCTCGGAGCTCTCTTTGTCTTTCAGCACACACCATCAGCTTGAGGACAGCAGTAGATTTCCATGATGGTTTTTAAGTTTCAATATGAATTTAATTGCAGTATTTTTTTACTACTCTGTCATTTATTTTGCACTACATGTAGGATGAAGTAGAGACACTGATATCTGCTGGGATTGGAGCACGTGCATTGGGATAGGCCCATGGACTTAATTTCTGCATGAGGTCTTGCCAGTGGGTTTTTGTTTGGGTGAGGGGGGAGAGGGAGGGCAGCAGGCAGGCTGGTGGTTCGTTTGGTTTTGTTTTTTAACATATGTGTATATATTTTGTAAATGGGTGACAAACTGATCTAGAGCTAGGTATATTCACAATGGATTCTTTTAAATAGAGATAAGGATATGACCCAGACCAACAGAAGACAGGTGGCTCTGACAGCAGTACTTGAGTGAATGTTGTCACTCAAAGGAATGAGATTGTCCTTCATTTGGAATGACTTGGGCAGGATTTGGGATGGCAAATCCTTAAAACCAGCATTATTGTTGGAATTGCACCATCAAAAATGCCAGGCCTTCTGTGTTGGGGTGAGCTCCTTCCAGAGGGCCCCTGTCTTCTCTTGATTTGAGCTTTTAGCAGTGAATAATTTGTTAATTCTGACCACTTACTATTTACCCTGGTATCACATGTTTATGCACTGAAGGTTAAATATGTATTTTGATACTTGTTTGTTTATTATGTATGTGCTGGTCTGTAAAATGAGATATATTCCTGTTTTGGTATGTATACTAGGTCCCCAAATGAACAGAAAGGCTTCTCTAGAGCCCTTGCACACTGTTGAGTAAATGCAGGTTTGTTGAGCTTAGCTGACCCAAATTTTGGATCCAAAGAGTGACGGTCAAGTGGCCACACTGTCTAGTGGCTACCTGACAGATTTGACCCTAAAAACAGGAAGAGTAAGCATGTGCAGAGCACTGGAATTTCTATGTTCAGCTGTTCTCTCTAATGTTGCCTTCACCCTTCCCAAAATGATGCAAAACCAGCATAGTTCAGAAGACAGGCTCGTGGCCTTAACGTTTTCTGTTTGAAGAAAAGGCTGTTTTAACAACTCTTAAATGCCTTGGAGTCCACAGTTTTCCTCCCCTTGCCTCCAGATTTCCAAATCGCCCCCAGATTTAAGGAAGCCTTCTTTTCTGTGGACTGCAGCTTGTACAGCCACGTGGTTAACCCCTGATAAAAGGCAGGCTGTGACAGCAGCAGGGATGTGATCCAGCACTGGAGCCAGGACAGAGTCCTGCTGTGGGTCCTGCGTTGTACGGGTGTTGTTCCACTGCGCACTAAAGAAATCCTTGTTCCTTACAAATTCTGCAGTGTGCAGGCTAGGCCCAGTTTACATTTTGCAAGCAAACCACCACGGCCCTCTGACTCAGTTCTGTTCCCAAAAAAACCACGTTTTTGCTTGTTGGAGGCAGAGGGGGACAAACACACCTGCTCGTATTTCCTCTGGCAGCTGGTGCTGTGGGCAACTGTGGTGTTCACGTGGGAGTGGGGTTTTTTTCCATTTCATTCGAGCTTCTAATGCAAATACTGGCTTTGTTTTCCATGTAAAAATCTGTTGAGCAAAAATATACTCATGTACACTAACATTAGTAGACTGTATTCTCTGCAAGTACCTCACATGTCTTCTCCTGCCTTGTTCTTTGTAGTAAACTTATCCATGTACTCCTAACATTCGTATGTAGTGTGCAACTGTAATGTCATGCTTTTGAGAGGGGGTTGGCTGCCTCCAGCCAACATTCATCAGTTCAATAGCAAAACACTTTAGATAAGTTATTTTGCACTTTCTTATGTATAAAATTGGTAGAAACTTATATTTGCTTTGTATCATTTAAAGACTCCTTTTGTTTCGGTAAATGAACTGTGTATAAAATACTTATGCAGTTAAAACTGTTTTTAGAAAGTATTTTTAATTTCAGCAAGTTTGGTTACTTGTTGCATGACTATTAACACAGCTGACTTTTTGTGTCAGTGCAATGTATATTTTTTTTGTCCTGTTATTAACTTGTAAGCCCTAGTTAAATGGCCATTTATTTGTACAGCATCAGGAGTAAATTGAAGATAACTGGCTAAGACTGGAGTGTGGAATTTTGTACTATATTGCAGAATCCAATATCTGTTTTTTGGTGGTTACGTAAAAGGCCTGACGATTTACTATCTAGTGTGCAATCTGTGATATCTGAATGTTCATTGTATATTTGTCTCCAATGCAAAAAGGTAGAGTAACACAATTACAACAATACATGATTAAATGCAATAGTTCAGGTACTGAAGTATTTTTTTTTCATTTCAAATAAATACCTGCTATTTACCACCAAAAAGCTGTTTTGCATTTGTTGGAGAGACACAACATTTTGCAGTTGAATAAACGTTTTTAACTCGGGAGTGATAACTAATGAGTAACATTTTTCTGTGTCATATTGAGGAGTAAGTTTCTATTACTTGTCACAGTTTTGCTTTCTGAATGTGGGTATGGCCATCCGTGATGGTGCAGCATGAAATCATGTGCCTTAGTTTGTTCTTTTTTGCTTTAAATTGAGTTCAGTAGAATCTGACAGTGTGTAGAAGAACAGGCTCTGCCAATATAGCAAAAGCAGACAGAAAAGAATTATTTAAGTTATGCTGGATAAGGGCAATGGAAAAGAAGGAGTTACAGAAGCCGTTTTCATGGTCTTGCTTAGCCATACCTTGGTTATATAGGATGGTGAAGTCCACTTTTCGTAGGTTCAAGTATTTCACTTGGCCAGTTCCACATTTTAAATCTTTCCACATACTGAAAAAAAAACGCTTTCTCTTTAACAGTTTGGGGGGAGTTGCTGTTCTCAGCAGCTGCAGACATTTGACAGCTGCAGCCTGAATGTCCTTCTGCTGCCAGGGAGCAGGTCAAGGATGAACTCACCAGAGCACTCTGAGCCAGGTAACCATGCCAGCTCCAGGCTGTGGGGTCTGGCATTGCCTCCCACTCTTTTTGGGAAGAGATTTCTTGCTAACAGCAGCTCCAGGTTGCTCTGTGCAGCTGGGCCATTTACTGTATGCAGTATTTCAGGCTCATTTTCCAGGCATGGTGGAGAGTGGGGATGCCAGGAGCAAGCATTGGGAAGTAATGGAGCCTGCAATCCTGATGGATCTTCTGACTGGGAAAGTGCAGTCCCAGCCCTGTAAAATCCCAGCAGGCATCAGCTGGGCCAGCAGCCAGTTTTGGAGTGAAACAAGGCACCTGTTGAGTGACAAAGCAGCAAGTGCCCCAGCCTGCAGCTCTGGCTCCACCACAGTTCCTGCCAGGCAGAAGCAGGGCCCGGGACCAGGCATTCTATTTAGCAGGTAAAACTAAATTTGTGGCCAATTTGCTGTGATCAAATTGTCTTTCATGACAGGTGCAGTAACTCAGTTCAGAAAGGTTAGGCTCCCTGTTCTGTATAAAATGCACGAGTGTTTTTAAGGAATTCCTGGCAGTGGGACACAGATTTGATTCATTAATGAGGTTACTGTGCCATGCCGTGTAGGGAGGAGGGTGGTGTTAGCAAGCCCAGGAACAGTGCTGAGAGCCAAATCCTGCCCTGTCTTCCTGGAGAAGAGTTGTGTGGTACTGGGTTGGATGTGGGCCTGGCCTCCCAAAGAAGGGCAATTTGTAAGGAATGGGACCAAAACGTGGCTATGGATGAACCTAAATGCAATCCTGCCTGCACCAGAGGGTTACTTCTGCAGATGAGTTAAAACCCTCGGCTCTTACTTTTCCCTTATAGTTTCTTCCAGTGTAAAAGAGCAGCTTTGAATTCATGCAGCAATAAAAATGTGTTTTCCTGCAGAGTCCAAATTTGTTTCTTTGCACTGTGTCACAGGCTGGCATTGCTCACCATGGCAGCCACCCAGGCAGACAGAAATAGCAAGTTAGAACGTGACACCGTGGTGCAGCAAAGCCCAGAGACAGGAGCTATTTGCACTGGTTATCTCTGGGGAATGTCTTTGTAGGCAAAGCCTTGGTTATCAGAAGCTTTTTACAGCAAGGACTGAGGCCTGGAGCTAACAGGACAGTTGTGACACAGCTTGAGAAGCTGCAGCTTTTCTGGTAGTTGGCAATGTGGTGGAAGAAGAAAAATCCATTTTGTAGTGACATAGCTCCTAGAAGCCAATTCTTTGTTGAAAGATCTTGTAAGCATTCCAGTACAGACTTAGCTGCTCTACTGTAGCTTTGACTTGATGAAAATGAAAAATCATTTTTAAATTTAAAAAAAAAGGCAAGATGGGCACCTCTGTAAAATTTCATAGTAGATGAAATTCGAACACTGATTACACCAAAGATTATTAACATCAAACCACAGGAATTGCACACAGCCCCAAGGCAAAGCATGTAACAAATGTACACAATTTCACTTAAGTCAGTAAGGAAGTTATGACAGGCACCACTGCCCAAGCACTCCATACTCCGGGTCAAGAGGGCACCTGATGGGTATCTCTGCATTCAGAACAGCAGTTTGGGACCAAGGAATACCCAGAGTGTTGCTGTATTGTACATTCGGCTTCTTGGGTGAGTGAGCAATGACCTGGCATTGCCCAACTGAAGGTGTTTGAGAGCAATTATTATTAAACCAGTTTCACTGGTAGCTGTTGTTTTCTGCTTCTCCTTTAGCTAAAAATCCCAATCTCTTTGACCACAGCACATCCACTGGCTGAGAGAGAAATGTGGCCCATGGAACCCTGATCCCACGGAACTCGGCAGAAATCTTGTGGTGAGTCTAAGCTCCTCTCAATTTCCAAACAGTTAAAAAGCAAGGGATATTGCTGATTTCTCTCCACTCCCCTATTTGCAGCTGCTCCAGGATTATTCTCCAGCCCTGAGCATTTCAGCCCAAAGGGAATGACTGTAATGAATGCCTCTATTAAATGAATTACTGGATTTCAGTCTCCTGTGCTATGTTCATCATCCAGAGAGACCAGCTCTCCTAAATCCAGGCTGCAAATGACTTTTTTGTGAGTTCCCTCTATAAAGCATGAAACCTTCACTTTTCCAAGTGGTGGAGAGACTTATATTGGAAATCCATCTGCAGTCTCAACACCTCTCCTAGTAAATCCTCCAGCAATGTGAGGCCCCCCCCGTGCTTTCCATATCCTTACAGTAATATTGAATACTTAGCTGGACAGCATTTTTGCCTTTCTGCACCCACAGCCCACCCTCCTGCAGTGCCTGTACAGAGAGAGATTCCACTGTTCTGGGGGGGCATGTTCAGGCAAGAAAATATTCTCACCAAATCAAATGCATTTCAGAATCCACCCCCTAGGAAGTAGAAAAAAGCAAACATTTTTTACCGTTTGCTCAGCAGGTCACCCCTAATGTTTGGTTCAGTCTGTCATAAACAAAAAATACCCTTTTTGTTGGAACCTCAGATGCACAGGAAAGACAGTGAGCTAGATAGCAAACATTCCATTTTGTTCATTCAAAGTGTGAGATCCTTCACTGTCCTGGAATAATAAACCTCTCTGACAGGCAGCTGCTGTTGGAAGGACAATTTGCTCTTTGTCCTCAAGCTGAAGGAGCTCTGCTGTGCAGGAGCAGTGCCTTGCCAGTCCCTGGGGGGGGTACAGTGGAGCTGGTTGCCTGCAGAGCTGTCATGGGCTGCAGGAGGTCCACTGACCAGATGGAAAAACCTATAGGGTTTATTGGGCCTGGCTGGAATGGGGCTCATCTCCCCACAGCATCCTCACACTGCTGGGCTGTGTATGGGCACCTGAAAAGGGGCTGGTAACACTCTTTATTAATAATCTTTATCAGACCAGATTTTGAGGGTTTTTTCGTTTCTCTCCCCATCCCCCACCCTGCTGAGGAGGGGAGTGATAAGAGCAGCTTGGTGGACAACTGATGTCCAGCCAAGGTCCACGTTCCACGGTCCTTTTTGGCACCCAACATGGGACAGACAAGGGCAGCTTTGTAGCCAGTGTGCTATGGCTACAGCAGTGGCAACGTCCTGTGGGAGTCAGGAGTTTTCTGGCTGCACTGCTTATCCTTTATAAGGCTGAAGTTGGGAATATGTTAGTACAAACAATGGCTCTGGACTGTGTCCTGGCATGCATGGCCTTGCTGCACTGCAGGACTTGTCTTTTCTCCACAAGAGGATGAGGGAAGACATCTCCCTCTCCCCACTCTGGGTTGGTGGGGATGATTGTGCAGGTTCCAGAGGTCCTTGTTTGTGTTTATATGAGCTGCTGGTGCTACTAATGAACACTGTTGGCACTTAATGAGGTTGGTGGAATCTGGTGCCATCATGGCATAAGAGATTTGTGGGTGAGGCAAACATGCCCTGAGGTGGCTGTTCCCTGGCTGGCAGGGTGTGTGGAAGGATTTGGGCAGGTTCCTAGCACAGGTATCACGTTCCAGAGCCTGGGACTTTACACCTAAACAGGCAACAACCCTGGCAAACCGGTGTGTCACTTGATGGAGGGGTGCCTTGCCCAGCCCAGTGAATCCCAGCAGCTTTTGCCCGGTACTGGGGCCTGGCCTGTGCCCACAGAGCTTCAGTTCAGTGCTCTGAGAGGGCTGGGCTTGAGGCAGGACTCAAACAACAGCAGCAACTACAGGAACTGCCCCAGGAGTGAAAAAGAAACTGGACAAAGAAAACAATGGGTCCAACAGAAAGGACTGGAGGTGAGATGGTGCCCGGGAGTCCTTCCCAATCCAAGTGTTTCTGCAATAGTAGAGAAGCAGCAATAGCAACCACCAATACGCCTTTATCTAATCATCCTGTTTGATAGAGCTTTGTCTTATCCTCTCCTTGGTAAAAGTTCAAAGAAGTTATGGATGGATCCTTCTCCTGAGAAGATAACCACGCCATTAGGAGAAATAAAAACCCCTAACAGCAACCATCCTGACCTCAGGTGAACACTGAACCCCAGCTCTGGGGAAAATCTGAGGAGAGAGAGGAAATTAGGATTGTAAACCAGTGGTGTGCTCACTACACAGGCCTGGGCACCAGCATCCAGTACAGCAGAGATTTACATACACCTCTGCAGTTACAACCCAAATAAGTACATTGTACACTCCAAGTGATGGGACAGATAAAACCAGGGTATTTCAAATACCCACTACTTAATGCTGTCAATACAACACGGTGCTCTGCTGGGTGCTTCTGGGCCTTCCACCACAGACAAGGAAAAATGCATGGAGTGACTGACTAAAGGGTAACCATGGACTAAAAGGAAAGGGATAGAAGTAATTAAGATCTGTATTTCACACTGGAAAATCAGAATCAGGCCAGGCACCTCAGCATTCTTTTTTGTCACAAGGTGATTTTGTACCAGGTAATTTCTCTTTTGTTTTGTTTTGCTTTTACAGTTGGAAGCATCCATAGAAGGAAAAATACCGTGGCAAGGCTGAGAAAAGACCAATTCTCTGCCCATATTTCACTGCCACAGGAGCTGACAGCTGGTGTGGAATGGAGGAGGGAAGAGGTCTGAACAAGGCACACTGGGACAGTGCCAATCTGTCACCTGCAGTCCATGTTACAGCAGTGATATGATCTGGATCAGAGCTCTGGTCCCCCCATGCCTCACTGGATACAGATTTCCCTCCAAGAAGGGAAGTGGAAACACTTTCTTGAAGTATAAAACTCCTTTCTGGTGTCTGAATAGCTGACATCTACTAGAAGCAATATTGAAAACTTAGAAAAAGTACCTTATATTATTACAATGTTCTCTCCTTTCTCTTGCCTATTTGGGGCATTTTATACCTCCTTGCATACCATGAAGAGACATGAGATCACAACTAACTCAGACACCTTCAGCAGAGGGCAGGACAATCCTCATGTATGTAGGAAGAAATAAACTGTCTTACACGTCAGATCTTGAAGAGTAAACTCTTTGAAATTAGCTTATTTTCTTTATTTAAAAAAAAAAAAGAAATTCAAGTTGATGAGTCTCTGGATATCGAAACTGTGCGTCTTTTTCCCTCCTCTGTGCTTCTGTCAGGCACTGACAGCAAAGAGAAGACAGTGCAAGGGGCTGCTGCATGGTCCACAGAGACTGTACAGGCTTTGGACCCAATGGAGGAAGGTTCCCATCTGTCCAACAGCACGTGGCTCCAGCCTGGTCTGTCTCCTTGGAGCTAGAGGATCACAGATGACGGCAGTGGGAGCATAAAGCAGCACTGTCGCAGGAACTTGTACAGCTACACCAAATGCCACTGGCATCAGAACCTAAACATTCTGAAACTTCTCCTTTATTTTTCACCCACTTCTCCTGGAGCACAGGGAAGCTTTGGGTGGTTGCAGCAGATAAGACAACAAACCTCTTTCTGTCTACCTAAGAACATTGTGCGTTTGTTCCCCTGTGTTTTGCCGAATAAGGAAGCCAGCATGTGGCTCAGGGATTCACAGCTGCCAGGGAACTGAAGGTACTGGGGAATACAGGTAGGCATGAAATGACTGTGCACCCCCTCCAGCCTCAGGTGAAAGCCCAGAACCTCATCTGTGTGAACAAAGTGATGTGTGGAGCTGCTGGGGCTACAAACCCAGGGCGCTGCCCGCTGCCGCCTGGAATAACGCGGGGCAGCAAGACACGGTCAGCCATAAGCAACAACGGGCACTACGCACCAAGGGAGCAGTGGCACCTTCTAGCACTGGGAACAGAAGAGATGGACAAGACACTGAGTCAGCCTAGGAACAGATGGAAGTGTTCTCCTGTAGCACGCTGTGGCCAGGTGACAGCAGCGAAGGATGGCTGTGGCGTTGTCTTCACGCCCACCTCCCGCTGGAAGCGAAGCTGCGGCTGAAGGAGAAGGTGATCTCCCCATTCTTGTACTTGCCCCAAGCTCCAAATGGCACTATGACAACTGTGCCGTTGTCTTCAGAGCCAAACTGCGCTGCCTGAGAGAAGAAACAAAGTGTCAGTATCAGTCTCAGCTGGAAAGAGAAACAAGATCTGGTTTCACCTGGGACAGCACGCCCTGGAGACTCCCTTGCCACTTCCCTGCCCTGATGCTCCATTCTGGTACGCCTCAGAGCTTCCCATAGGATATGTCACCATCCAGCACCACGGTCAGAAACTGACCGTTTCTGTCTATGATAATGACATTTTCATAACCTGCAGTTACAGTCCCATGCAGTTCAGTGAGCTAAGCAAGCTAATCAATGGCAAGGACGTGGTGAGACCCAGGGTAAGGAAAAGGCTGGCCAGCAGGACTGGTGAATGTCTCAGCCAGCACCGTTCAATTCAGTTGAATGTGTGCGATTGTGTAAATTAAAAAATAGGGTTTTTAAAAGCCAAACCAGCCCAATCAGGAGCCCTTGGTGCCCAGAGCAGCGCTGGCATTACCTGCTCAGTGACCACGTGGGCAGCCTCAGCAGGGTCGTGGCACTGGCTGATGGAGTCGCAGATCTCCTGGCTGTTCACTATGAAGTTGATGCCGTCAGTGGTCAGCACCAGGAAGCTGTCATTTGCATGGTGCAGCTGCAAGAGACACACAGGATGCACGACCCTGGGTAAGTGCTGCAAGGCAAGGGAACTGCCCCCACGTTTTGACAAGCTTGAAAAGCACTTTTTTTTCTGGGGGTGCTGCGTGCTATCCTGAAAATCTTTTCCTGAAGCTGAGGATTTCAAGGAAGGCATGATGGCTCTACAGTCATCTCCCTAAACCCCTAGTGGGTGGCACTTTATTAGCACCAAAATAATCCAAGTTCTTGGGGCCCTGGGAGGTGCATTGGGGAAAAGTAACAAACAGAATGCGAATTGACAGGAGAGCTTTCTGCCAAAGTGGAGGCTGAGTACTTTCTGCATGTTTGTTTTCTGGATGACTACAAAGCTATGGTAAGATACATGCAAGTGTCCTTTCCTCCTCCCACTCTCAACTGTGCAAACCTCTACATATCCTACTTTCTTGATGGCAGCCCATCCATATCTCACCCAGTTCTCAGTGAGGGTTTTATATCGGCATTAGCCTCAAAATTATCCATTTAACCACAGGACCCAAACAGACTAACACCTGTAATGCATATCATGTGTTATCTTTCTTCCCTCATCATATATTTTTTACTGTGACAAGTGAGATTTAGAAGTTGATCTGGTTGAATTTAGTACCAGATTCTTTTATATCCTGTTAGTGTTAATCTGAAACAACTTAATGAGAGCTGCTCTCTGGTTACTTCAATAAAAAACAACACATGGCCATCAGGCTTCACCTGGGCTTGTGTCGCGTGGGTATCACCACAGCATCAAATACCTATGAAGCCCCTTAGTCCGAGTGTTGCTGTCCCTGTAAACCAGACCCTCTTTTACCTGAACCCTTTTTGTTTCTGGCTGGGCTATCACACCACTGTTTTTAAGATCCAAATCTCCTATGCTCCGTGTCATTGCAAGTCTACCGTTCACATGAGGCTGTCCCACACTGTTCCAGGAAACGAAGCCACCACACTTCTTAATCCTGTCCAGAGGCACAAAGGAAAAAGCAAATGAGTTAGTGTTCCACACCATTACCCCCATCTCTATCCTCTATTTCTGTCACTAGCTAGAATGAGGAATGATGGGTGGAGAGCCTAGCTGGGAGGCTGAGGGCTGGCTGTAGCTGTTTGAAAGGCTTCATGGAGGGGATGTGTCTTGGTGGGCTGAGTCCTGACTGGGAATCACAGTGCATTCCCTCAGGTTCTAATTTGGCACTTTTGGACAAGGCTGAACCGTGTGGTCATAGCTCTGTTCTGAATCTTAGTGATCTGATCTTACTGCTAAGACAGTTTATACTCATGGAGGCCTTTCCACATCCCTGGTCCTCAAAACGAGACCCAGTGCATTAACTGGAGCTTACTGCCAGCTCAGAGTGGTGTCAAGGCTCTACATTCAACTCTGGTTTCTTCTTGGCCCAACCCAGCAGCAGAGCACAAGCCCATCCTGACTGAGGCCGTGCTCTGGTAAGCCACATTACCAGCAGGTACCTTTCTTTCTCCTCCTTTCTCTCTGGAGTATGGTCAGTGGTGAGTTTCACAGCCTTTCCCTTCCGGCACAGCAGAGCACGACTGTCTCCCACACTCGCCACAACCAGCTCAATTCCATCCCGCAGCAGAGCCACTGTTGCAGTGGTCCCAGAGTTCAGCAGAGTTGCTACAAATGGCATCAAAGAGAGAGGTTTTAGCACTGCCTCAGAGAGTGAAGCCATTTATAACAGCAACAGTTTTAATTGGTAAAATGAAGACAACCTGTGCTCTACCTAATCAGCAATCAACTGCTTTTAAGTTTAAACTAAATTTACACGTACAAAAAAAAAAAAAAAGGCAAACATGCATGCATATAGGACTAGGGGAAGAGAGGGGAGGTGGGAAGGATTAAGTGCTTCTGTGCAACAACATGGCTCCATGCAAACAGGGCAAGTGGGATAAAAGCAGTGCAAGGTACAGTAGCTTCCTTTCAGTGTGTAACAGAGTTTTTCAGCCCCATGAGCTCACCTTGAGTTACAGAGTTACAGGGTTATTGTCCTGGCCCCTGGGCACAGTGGCTGCACAAGTAGGTCACCATAAAGGTGATGGATCTTTGTTTCTGTTAGGTGATGAAGTGGGCAATTATAGAGTAATATATAACTATAGTTACAGTAATTGTAATTCCATATAGATCACCAGAGGGAAACGAGCAGATCACTCTGTGGCATCCTCCTATTGCTGTCAGAGCTGTTACACTCCTCCTCTGCTTCCCCCAGAAGATTCAGCCAACAGGCTTCCTGGCTTTTTCTGGGAAGGAACATTGCTCCCTCCACACCCTGTCAGCTCGCTGGAGGTCCCAGTGTGAAGGTGAAGCTGGATTCTGGGATTGAGCCTTGCCTTGTGCCTGCACCAGTTGGCAGTGGCTGTCTGGGCAGCCTGCCCAGGGTACTGCTGGGATCACCTGACAGAGGTTCACTGTGAGTGCCCAGAGGACAAAACAGAGCCCTGGTGGTGCCCTCCTTCTCCTCTACAGGGCAAGGCAGTGAGCTGAGCTGGCTGGCTGCATTCAGGGACCTGCCTGGTGTCACTCATGCAAGAAGATTTAAGGGCTTCTCATTTCAATTGCTATAATGGTTTGAAGAAAAGAAAAAAAACCAAAAAAACCAAAGCAAACTCTTGAAAAAGAGAAATGCAAGTGCCTATTTCAAGAAAAGGATTTGTAGTATCATTTGCAGTGAAGAAAATGCCAGAAAAACTGCCCAGCTCTTCTCATTTTCTTTGCTTTTTGAAAGGGCAAGTCCCACTTCACAGTTATTATCTTCTCTTCCTGCAAATTCTGCAGAGGTAACCAAGCAAGAAATGCCTGGAAAGCTCCTGCTGACTTGAGCTATTACACCAGAGTGTCTGGACAGGACCAGCTACTGCCTGGAACACATTTGCATCTACAGCCAATGCAAATGCCCTTGAAAGGCCCTCTGTAAGTCACCTACATTCTGGGCTTTTCCAGTTGTTCCAGTTTTTCAAAGCGAGCCAATTTGAGATGAGTTTTGGGCTTGCTTAATAATGCGACTCCCCAGTATATTGTTGTTTTCATGCCACTAACAGTTAACATGTCACTGTCTTTCCACCACTACTTCTGCAGAGATCAGCTACCACTACATGTGCTCCTACCTCTGGCCCTGCAGCCCTGACACCAGGGACATGGAACAGGTTGGAGATAGCACTTGGCATTTGATCCTAAGGAATGCCAGGCAGCCCCAAATCTGACCAGCTGCCAACAGATAGCAACAGAAATGCAAGAACTGTGAGGTCTTGGCAGCCTCCTTCCCCAACCCTGTGAGGTCTCAGCACCCTGTAAGGGGCTGGGAATAAACTGAAGTCATCAAGCCCTGGAAGATGCATTGAGCCTTGTTGTGCAGTGAAAGCAGCGAGTCCATGAACAAAAAAAACCCAAACACAAACCCTCACAAACCGGTGTTAACTAAGCTGGTGTTAATATTTAAAACAGGTATTATTACTGCAGCAAGGATTGGGTGTGGCTGAACCAGCAGATCAGGGGTGACCATCAGCCATTGTGACCACGGTCACACCTCAGGCTGTGCCAGGGCCACGCAGGCTGGGACACTGGAAACTGGATGTGGCAGCTTCCAACTATCCAGGTGGGCACCAACATCCTGTTTCTCATCTGAAGCAAGGACTAGCCCAGTGCAGGGTCACTTTGAGGCACATTATGAAAATAAGATATTAAAAAGTACCAGTGCAATTAGAAATTTTAGTAGAACCAGTAAAATACCTGTTTTAGCTAACAGTTAGAACAAGTGAAATAGAGCAACTTATGTAAAACTACCTTTTTATTTTACAGAAGATACATTTTATTTAGACATTAAAATTAATGCAGAACTGCTGCTACTTTCCCATTTCATTCTGTGGTTTTAGAACTATGTTGAGAAACATATAAAAAGTTAAATCATAGTCTTCAATTCACAGAAGACTGGAAACATTTGGAATTCATGTGAGTCTGTACCTTTTCAGTGCAAACTCCCAAAGAAAAGAGCTGCTATCACAAAATCAAGGGCTGGTACTAAAGAACAAGATATTGTCCAGAATTATGGTAATGGACACGGACTTGAACTTTATATGTTCATTAGTTAAATAGCACTCCTAGGAAAAAATATCTTCTGCTCACAATCTCTTCCTTGGATCCAGTTCATGCTCTGGGTAGGGATGCAAGAGCATGCATGGAGCCTGATACAGCATTATGTGATTTCTAGCACAGCTCAAAACCACAGGAATGATGATGGGATAACATTTCTAATGTTTTTCTACAACTGCTGCTAGTTTAACACAAAATATGTTGTATCAGCATATGTATTGGTTTTAACAATTAAAGAGTTTGTTTTCCTAACAATATCACTATAAAACTAAGATCTTTCAATAGGTTCTTAACACTCACTGGACAACTTCTACTGCAAGTCATCTCAACTAATGTGACAAAGAGGATGTGGAAACCTTCCAGTAGTCCAGGCTAGGAACCGCTGGACTCCTTCACCTGGGACAAAATTAAGCAGATCTCTCTTGCCACTGAAGCCCAGCTTAAAGTGTCCAGGGCCTCCAGTTCTAGAGCTGCTGACCAGGTACAGTGTCTGCCACAAATAACACGCACACAGAGGCAAATAGGAAATTCACCCAGGGACTTTGTTCAAACAAAGTAAACCTGCAACACTGGAGATGCAAGAACAAGGGCTGCAGAACAGGGGATGGAGTCAGTCACTCTCAGGTCTGCTTGCACTGCCCTGTGCAGGTCATGTAGGAAGCACCTGCATCTTTGGCCTTGGTATTTCTGGGGAATTGCCACTGTTCTCGCCCTCTTGCTAAAACCGTGTGACAAAACCAGTTTAAATTCAGCCCAAATAAAAAAAATAAATTTTGTTTCCCCTATAGAGATAAGTAACCAACCAACAGATCAAATGAAGAATTTTATCAGTGCTAGAGGGCCAGCTGTCTCTCCTATGAGAGTGGCCACTCTGAAGAACATCTGCTCCCTTACACCCATATGGGGAGTTCAAACCAGTGCCAAATGAAATGGGGCCACCTCAAAAGCACTGAGCAGAAGTATATGAATTGTTCAGACTAATAGAAAAATGGGCAAAATAAACATCCCTTTAATATTGTAATTAGTATCTTCTAAATTGATTAGATAATAATCAAGGCCCTTGGATAAAAAGGGTGCCTCTGCCATGCTGATAAATTTATGAAATATTCAGGTACAATTTCTGCAGCTCTCCCTTTTCCTCAGTGTTGCAGGTTAACATATTTAAAGAAATAAAAATCATTTTGTGAATGGTAACTTTAAATAAACCCAACAAAACAAACATTACTTTAAAAATTTAATTACTTTTAAATAACTTCTGCTGTTTGTCAGCATAATAAGATTCAAGAGTAAGAACCCTTTCAAACATAGGTAAACAAGTTAATATCTGGCTATATTTTAATAAGATGGCTATTCCAGAAGTGAGTGGCCAATGTGATTAGAATTGGATGCACTGAATGTGGGGGTTGATGGACAAACTCCCTCTTGTTTTCTCTGGCTTACAATGAGCAGAAGCAGTAACAATACCTGGTAGGCCTCCAGTAGGCCAAGAGAGGGTTTGTCTCACATTTCTCCAGGGAAATGCTCAAATTTCCTCAAGCACAGAATTTAATTTCTTATTTCCATCCTTGCTGAGCAAAGCTTTTCAGCCTTTAGATTTCAGTTTTTATGGCTGGTAAAAATAGCAGAAAATTCTGCCCATCTCTAGCAGTTGTCCTGTGGATAATGACATTTGTTGGATGTGAGCTTCCTTTATGCTCTACATTTAAATTTAGCAGTGATTTGAAAGTGACTGGCTATATTTAAATGCATGGAAGGGAATGAAAAAGCATTTTTGAAGAGGTACCAAACCAAGCTTCAGGGCTCAGACATAGCTGTTAATGATTACACAGGATTTAGGCAGAGCACAGATTATCCCAGACCTGCCTACAGCAACATTTCTTATGCTTTTGTGTGAAAAAAACAGATATAGGTCACTGTCACAGGGGTTACTGGACCAGGCTCCAGCAGGCCAGTACTGCACTCCAATAGCACTGGTGAACTGCATGCCAGACACAGCAGCAGTACCTGGAACACACACATAAACCATTTTTATTATGGAAAGCTCACAGGAACTACCATTTTCCATCTCTCATTTCAAATATCGTATCATTGTTAAGTGACCTACAGAGGGCAATGCCCTTGAAGACATACCTGGGGTCTCCAACAAGGCATATCTCTAGTCCTGTTAGGTTTGTGCCTTATGTAAGGTTTTACCCATTAAATAGTACTATAAACAATGCCTCAATGATGCCATTTTGGCTACAAGGATTTGTCCCAGGGTTTAGTTTCCTTCAAACACCCAGGTACAAGTTTTCAAGCTGGTTGTGTGTTAGTAAAGACCTGGATATCCTGAATGTGCACTGGGTTTTTTGCAGACACAATGAAGGGAGATGACCCTGGAACAGGTCAAAGCTGTTATTTTTCACTTCATCAGCTATGGCCAAGTTTTAAAAGGAGCTCAGACGTGGGGAGCATCCAGTGTAACCCAGATACACCAAGTTACACAATCAACCACTATCTTCAAGATACTCTAGCAACTGTCTTGACTGTCACATCCAGAATAGCCACACTTAATCAGAGATTTTGCTGGCAAACTGAATCAGTTTGGAAGCAGGCTTCTAACCAAGGTACATGCCAAGCACTGAAATTTTATGTAACTTTCATAGCATCAGAAACAAAAATATCCACACAAAGCAGTGAACACAGTATTGAGTTATTTTAACAACAGATATGAAAGAAGTTTAACCTGTTCAGAAATCCAAACTTTGCACCCTGTTACTCCATTCTTTGCCTTAGAGCTTGATTTTCAGCCAAGAACAATGGGCTCCCTTAAATCCCCCAGGCTCCTGCAAGAGCTTGCAGGTGCTCAGTCTACCTGAGAAACACTGAGTATCTGCCAGAGCGTGGCCCTTGTGGATGTCTGGTAACTCTTTTACCCTCTATTTTGCTTTTTTAATGAAGGAGGCTTGTGCAGTATCCTGGTAACCGCTGCACACGTTTTCTGGCATTAAGCAGCAGCAGTTAGTTAAATGATTTTAGAAAAAATTCTATAAGCACCTCTAAAGTGCTCTGCTTGCTGCACAGTTTGTCTGTCAAATATTGTTGTTATTCAGTTTTCTAAGTCTCACCTTCAAAGTGTTATGATTAGAAACAGTTTTCAGAAAAACAGAATAATACATCCATTACAGTTCTTCTCAATCCTTCTCCTTAAGGAGCTGCTCTGACACAGAGGTCACTGCAATGAGCCAAACCAAGAGTTTTCTTACTCACAAAAGGGAAGGGAGGGGACAATTAGATCTGAACATGAAATGTTCTGATCCAGGGAAGCACACAAAAAAGTACTCAAATGCTGTCTTGGATTTGGGTTGGTAAGAATCATATTTGCAAAGAGGCTCTGGGATAAAAAGCACATCTGCTCTGCTGATGTGTCTCTTGTGAACTCAGCTAAAATCCAGCCCATAGGTCAAAAGTAACTCTGGTCTTTTTTACCACATGAAATACAATGGGAAAATGACCTTTATAGATACAATCCTCCTTTTTTAAAGGGCTGCATCTCAGGACTTGAGACTTCTTTCCTGATTCTTGGTGCAGGTTAAGGTAAGAGGCAGTGCTGCAACAGTGAGGCTGCCTGACCTGCATTTGAGCCTACCTAGATTCATTTAGCAGTTAAAGAGCAGAAAGCCACTGCTTCAGAAAAGTAGTTTGAGAATACAGTATCACTTCAGTCCCTACAGGATTTCTTGGCTTCCAGTCTTTCTTGGAGACAAGACTTTTACAGTTTCTGCTCTTCTGGAACAACCTCAGTTATTTTTCTAGTGTCTGCACCAACACTGGGACAGGTTTTTTGTTTGGTTGCTTGTGGGAGGTTTTTTTCTGTTGTGGGTTGGTGTTTTTCGTTTTTTGTTTTGTTTTTTTTTTTTTCTTTTAATTGGTTTTATTTGGGATTTTCTTTTTAAGACTAGCTAAACTGACTCTCAAAATTTTATCTCCTGGCCGAGAAAGCTTCTGTGACAGAACTGGGACAGGTAGTTCTATCTCCCTTCCTAAGCTACTCTCTATCAGCTCTGCTTGCTGCAACTGGAACTTCAGATATACTTAGTCTTTAGACACACACACAAGAACTTCATCAACAGCCAGGATTAAATGGGAGTCTAAAAGGGCTGGTGCCAGCTTTACCACAGCCTTACCACAGCCAAACTTGTTTTCCTCTTCACTGCTTTTTTCCCTTTCCCACTCAGCTACTCCTGTGATTCTGTTTGTGCAGAAGCAATATTGATTGCATTAATTTTAGCTTACGTTCCTCCTCAGGTGCAGCAGCCAAGTTAGGAAGGGGAACTTTGACACTGTTGCTTTAAATCCACAGGAGTAACAGCTTTAAAACAAACAAATAAACATATAAAAACACCAATCCCTCCCACCCCTAAAAAAAAAAAAAGCAAATCAGAAACACTGCTCTCCACATTTCTTACCAGTAAAATTATGGTTCTTGTAAATCTAAATCACTCTTTGCTACCTTGAAAAACGTAATTCTTTTCAGAATCATATTAAGAGAAATTCATTGATGATTATGCTAACATTCAGATTCATAACTCCTCCAGTAAATTTGACTGAGACTTACAGTAGTTATTTCATTTTTAGGAGGTAAAGCATAATTGTTTTATTTGCAGTAAGTGACCAGAGCAAAATCCTGTGTTAAGTAAAATTGTTTTCAAGCACTTTTCTGGACATTTGACTGCAAAACTACTGAGCAAATAAGACAAACTTTATTCTCCACACCTATATGAATAGAATATTTTTTTCACCTACCGTCAGCAGAGAGATTAGCATGCCTTTCGTATGCTTTGTCTATTTCTAGAAAAGCTTTACTCAAAACATTTTCCAAGTTGTCCTCCTCAGCAAGAAATTCCCTGGAAGCAAGCAAGCAAACAAAGAAATTCAATTTCTTTCCAATAAATATACATCCTGATCAATCCCTTTCACAGTCTTATTTCCTCCCTGCACCCACTAAATGATGCTGTACTTGAGTGAAAAGGTAATGTGATTTTACTTACTGTGTGCACTGAAAGCAGAATTCTGTAATTTTGAAAATATCTAAGTTCTTTTTCCAGCATCCAGGGATGTGATAGAGAAGAGTGTAAGCAAACCATAGGTCAGGGATCACAGAGACCCTGTGTGAAAACAGTCAGTCCACACTCTCCCTGTGTTCCAAGACATTTCCTGGACAGGAGACACAATCGTGCTTTCCTCTCCTGTGTTTTTTGGGCTTGCCCAATGGGGCAGGCACCCCACAGAGTAAGAAATTTAAAGCATCTCTGTTCCATCCAGTGAGCCCGCTGTCCCATAAAGACAGGCAGCTACATAACCCTGGAGGATTAGCTACAATGTACAGCCCATTGATTCCCTAAGGAAGGAATCTCGGCTGTAATTTACTTGGCACGCATTGCCTCGATGAGCACTTACTTAATATATTTTTCCATGTACTTTTCGCAGAAGTCTGCAGCTGCTGCCCCGCCGTGCCCATCGTACACCGCGAAGTACAGGATATCCTCTGTCAGCTGAGCGTAATCGAACCGGTCCTCGTTCTCCTTTCTCTTCCCGATGTGGCTGGCGCTGCCCACGTTGCTCAGGCTCACCTTTGGGATGGGCTTGCCGTACTTGATGCTGGGTGGGAGGAGAATGGGCTCATCGATGCGGTTGTCCCAGATGCCGAAGGTGTCCCATGTGGTGGGCCGCCCGCTGCCTTCGGGGTCGAAGCGGGAGGCGCGGCGCTCGCAGGTGGAGATGGAGCAGGCGGCTGCGGGGCGCTTCTCGTCCTGCAGGAAGCGCGACGTGAGCGCGGCTCGCCTCCTCACTTGGAACCCCCCATTCCGCACCAGGGTAATCAGAGTAGCTGTGGACATGACTTGTCTTCGCAGAGATTCGCAGGGGGGAAAAAAGACCAGGAGCAGAAGACGCGCAGCTGCTGGAATGTCTTGGAGAACAAAGGGAAAACCGGTCAGGAAATAAGAAGCGCGGGAAAGGGAATTTTCAGTTGCATCATTCAGGAAACAATGTCACCCTGAGAACCCGCTCCCTGGGAGCGACTGCAGCGGGATGTGCGTGACTCACCGCGAAACTATCCCACATCCAACCCCAGCTCTGCGCACGGAGCCAGGGAGGCGCTTCTGCTGGCCCCCTGCAGAATGACATCCCGACTTTTCACAGCTTGAAGGGGTTGAGATGGAACAAATGGGAGTGATGATAACGCAAAAATATGAATATGTGAAAATACGAGGTAAGGTTGTGAAAATGAGCTTATCGCGCATGCTCTGCAAACACCAGCTGAGGTATCTGCACTGTGATTCCCAGGGGAAGGGGAGGAGAAATAGATTTGCTTAGATTTTAAAATTTTTTTATCTGCATGAGATATTTGGTTCTGTCACATTTATGGCGGTCTTGAACAATACTTTTTAACACAGAGCTGTGAAGTTAATTGCAATTTTCTTTTTTTTTTTTTTTATGCTAAGAATGACTACTAAGAGTGTATCCATGGACACCCATGCATGTACAACCTTCCTCCTCAAAAAACCCCATACAGCTCTTTTGGCTTGAAGTTCTCTGCCACCTAACTCTGAAATGGGCTAACACAGGCAAGCAAGATCTACTGGCTTTTCAGATCTCTTTTCCAGTCCAGATAAATTCAAACACACGACTTGGCTCAGCACAGAGAAAAACTGGCAAATGATGACTCATCTAGTTTGCTGAAAAGTGCAGAAAGATTGGATTATTTGACCTTTTGTAGAGTAACACCCAACTTGACCCAAGTCCTGGGATGCAGTTTGCAATAATTACATGTTGTTGCACTGGAGTAATTTGAACAGATCACTGTAACTAACCACACTAAAGATATAAGCCCAGTGAGGAATTTCTAACCTAATTGCTCAAAGTTTGCTAAGGGTAAAAATTATGAGTGAGGAGTAGTATATGACACAACAAAAGATCTAAAAATGCCCAGGCTTATGGTGAATGAAAAAACAACAACAACAACAATAACAACAACAACAAAAAAACACTTTAAAAAAAAATGACAGCAGGGTGATCTGATGCAATTGAGCAACAAAGAGCAATGCTTGTACCCCAGTGACACACTAATTCTGGGCTGGAATGCCTTGCTGTTGTCCTTTGCCCAAGCTAATCACAAATGCATCTCTAGATCTGAAATATTTGTTAAACTATGTATTTAAATTGCTAGATAAAAATCTGTGTACTCACAAAAAACATGCAATCAAAGGTAACTTAGTAAGGGGCTCCTTTAGCAGAAAATGGCAGTGCCAGAGCTTTTGGGAGGCCTTCAACAAACATGTTGTTCCAGCTCAAAGCATGTTGCTTCAGATGCTGTGGGTTTACCTTTCATGCAATTCTTAGGTTGCATGAAAAGAGGAAAGGTTTCTTTACTTAGCACTTAGAGGTTTACTGCTGCCTTGATAAAAGCCTGGAATGTTCTGTTGTTGCATCAGCTGAATATGGAACTACATGAAATCTTAAGATGTTCAATTTTACTACAGGGTGATGGTAATATCACACCCTTATTTTAGTGTATTTACAGGTATTTAAAACCTGGTTTATTTCCAAGAGCTGCTTTTTATTTCCTGCTATCCTTGACTTGTAAGAATAGCAGGTTACCTTCCTTCTGTGAAACACAGCACAACCAAACTGAAAGCCTGCCAATTAGCAAAACCCACGCTCGCTTTCATTTGTCAGCTTGAGAAGAGAACATGAAATTCTTGCTATATTTAGACTACCCAGTATCCACAGCATGAATCACAGGATCAATCCAAACTCACAAGCTAATTAATGCATTTGTTCCCAATCAAATTCAACTCTCATCAGGCAAGCAAAAATAGTGACGATAATTTTGCCTTTCAATTGTCTCTGCAAGTCAGGAGTAGAAACCTGCTCTTTCGTTTGTTATGTAAACACCACTGGACACATAACAGCCTGTTCTTTCCCAGCCGATATGTCTGCAAACACTGGGCAAACCCATCTGGGCAAAACAAGACCGAGGTAATGAAAAGGGGGTCACTGATGTTAGAGACAAAGTCCAAGATGGACAGTTCTAGATGGAAATCTGCCTTGAGGTGCTCCACCTGATTCTGTTCATCTGTACACATTTTCCTGGAGAGAAACTGCTCCTACAGACAGGCAGGAAAACATAGTACTTAAAGCGGGATGAGATGATTAAAACTGTAATTTTACAGGCTGGCTGCTGCTCGGCAGATGGAAATTTTCCAGGCTGCCAGAAGAAAAGGGGAAGAAAAGGGAACCCGGAAGAAAGCGAAGGCATGCCTGCTGCCCCAGGGGAGCCGACGTATGTAAAAAGGAATGTACAGCTCCAAGTGCACTTGCTTCGTGTGCCTTCCCAACCCCATGGATGTGGGCAAGACCTTACGGTTCTGGGTGTTAAACTCGCCTTAAAGCAGGTGCGTTGTTCGGGTTTTTTAAAAATCCGTGACAATCTAGTCTCGCCTCCCTGCCTGGGCAGCAAACTGCACACGGACAGCACCAATTTAAAGACGTCTGTGCTGTAGTTTGCTCATCACGAACTAGCACAGGCCGCGTTCATTCCGTGCATATCAAAGCTGCGGCAGCCCCCCGAGGGGCGCCGGCCGTGCCCAGCCCCGCTCCGCGATGTGCCGGCCGCGCTCCCTGACATTCCCAGCCCTGCCGCGGCCCTTCCCGCCCAGCAGCCGCGGCTGAAGGAGAAGGGACAGCGGAGCGGGCGGAAGGGGCGACAGAAGGAGACGCTTGCGAGCGCGGCCCCCGGCCCCGGGCAGGCGGCCCTTTACCTCCTCCCGGCCCCGGTCCCGGGCAGGCAGCCCTTACCTCCTCTCGGTCTCTGTCCCGGGCAGGCAGCCCTTACGTCCTCCCGGCCCGGCGGCGGCAGCGCCCAGCGATGCGAGCACGGCGCTCCCCGCCCGAGGCTGCAGCGCGGCTCCGCCGCCGCCGGGCCCGGCCCCGCCCGCCCGGCCCTGCCGGCCAATGGGCCCCGCTGGGCGCCGGCCGAGCCTCCCACACCGCCCCCGCCCCGCCCGCGGCCGGCCCCTCGCACGGGCCTGCAGCTGCCGGGAGGCGGCGAGGGCTGTGGCCGGGGTGACCCTGCGCAGCCGCCGGTGTCGCACAGTCACCGAATCGCTTAGGTTGCAAAAGACCGCAGGGATCAGCGAGTCCCAGCACGTCCAGTCTTTACTTAAACGCATCCAGAGAGGGTGACTCCATCGCCTCCCTGGGCAGCCCATTCCAGTGTCTAATTACCCTTACTTGCGAAGAAATTCCCCCTAATTTCACAAAATCACGGAATTTATCGAGTGGGAGAGACCCACAAGAACCATGGATTCCAATCCCTGGCCCTGCACAGGTCCAGCCTAACCCTCCCCTGTCGTAGATTTAGGCCGTGTCCTCTCGTCCTGGCACTGATCCCCTGGGAGAAGAGCCCGATCCCCCCTGGCTCCAGCCTCCTTTCAGGCCTGGATTCGGCAGGTGGAAGCCAGGACAGCCAGGCTGTGCCTGCAGCTGCTGCCCACGGCTGCCCAAGAGGCCTCTGGAAGCAGCAGCTGCCCTTATGGAACAACTATCTGAAAGATATAAAGCATAATTGTGTGTGCTCCTGATGTGACCCGTGTCCAATCAGAAAGTTAAAGGGATCATTTGCTTCACGCTGTGCTACTGCCAGTCTCTGACCTTTGATGCAATTTGGCGAATCAGATGGCTCTGATTACGGAAAGCTTTGAAACACGCCGTCCATTCCACCTCGTGCTGTCTGCTGGAGACTGGAGTACTCAAAAACAGACACCTGAGAGAAAAATTAGAACCAACGCAATTTCCATAGGGGCTTAAAGAGGTCACTATCAAGTTTGTCCTATACATTTTTGAGGTAAAGAAATGCTTTTGTTTTGTTGGAGTGAGGTTTTTGGTTGCTGCAAAACCCAGCTACTTCTTGAAAAAGAAAAGCAGCAATAAAACCTCTCAGACCTCTCACTGTACAGCTGTACTTACAGAAGAAGGGGTTAGGTGAGCATGGCAGCATATACCAAATTATTCTAGTTTCCAGATGTGTAGTGTCCCACTCAGCATTTAGAATGGAATTTGATCCTGTGAGTCTTTTTGGGGATAGCAACAGTGTCATCTATCACTGCAGGTTGCTTTCTGGTTCCCAGTTGTCCTCAGTGAGACAGCAAAAACAAAGCTCTCCTGCCAACCCTCCTGTAATTGAGCAGAGAGCAGCAGTTCTCCTGAGCACAAAGGATTCATACAGGAGTGGATCCAAGCTAGTACAGTGAATTACTGAGAACAAAACCAGCGTATTACCTGTAAAACGGGTATTGCTATTTACAGAGCAGCACAGTGGGTCTTCCCAGAAGTGTCAGGGTCCTACACGATATGGAAGCACGAATGCTGGGAGACAATTTCTGCCCCATTGAGCTGGCAGTGAAAGGCCAGCATGGAAATGACAAATGCTGCATGTTGAGCCCTTATGTGCAGTAGAAGTGCTCTTATCTTTACAAGGCTTTGTAAGGCAAGTGGGAGGCATCTGGAGAGGCAGCAGGAAAAAATGAGACAGTGAGCATAAGAATAGCTTTGTGAGAAGGCAGAAGGCTTGAAGACAAGGCCAGGGCACAGGGCAGGCAGGATGGGCTGCAATGAAGCATTTGATACTTTGAGGGGCCTCTGATAGCAGTTGGAGGACAGGAGGCAAAAAATTCTGGAAAGGCAGGAACTTGTGCGATGCAATATTTGGTTTTGTGACTGCAAACAGTTAATTTAGACTTTCCCCTCATAATTTTTTTCCCCTTAAAGGATGAGTTTAAGTTTTCTAGATTCCAGCTCTCCTAACAAGGAATTTCTGCTCCTGCAAGGTTCACTCTTTCTCTCGTCTGACTTACTGCCTCTGTTCTTGCTGCTTTGTCATGTTTCTGACTTTTCCCTCCACTGCCCTCTATTCTACTTTGTTTCCTCCTTTCCATTCATGGTTTGCACATATTTTTCTGTAGTTATTTCTCTCCTGCTGCCTCTTCCCTTTTTCACTCATCTTTCTTTCCTGCATGCTTCCATCTTCATATTCTAAAACCTTAATCTGTGACTGCCTTGTGTGACTGGAAAACAAACCAGACTCCCGGAGGCAGGGGCAGGTTGGTTGTCTATGTATCCAGCATTGTAACTGAACACACAGCAGCTGGAATTCTTGGGTGGGGGAAAAAGAAATATCCATTGTAATCTCCATGTATCAGATCTCAGACCAAGCTATAAGTACAGGAAAATCTGGTTCTGAACCCCATACTCTTCTCACCAACACATGACATTAAAGGTTGGAGAATTTACTTTTGCACCATGCTTTCTATCCTCATAACTGAAGAATTTTTCCTTATGGTACACTCCTGGCTAATTATCTGTCTGTACGTGCAATCTAGGTCTGCTAACAGGTCAGAAGAGACCAGAAAACATCCTGTGGATGTGGTGAAGTGGCCACTATTTAAACACCGACTTTCAAATAACTGGCAACAGCTGTAATTTCTCACAGCACTTTTCAAAGGCAGCCCTTCGAAATCAGGTGAGCTACTGTGGGAAAGGCCACCTCTTCCATGACCATTTGGCTGCCTGTGCTCATGGACAGCTCTGGATAGTCCGGCTCTCATTGTGGACATTGGTGATGAGAAAAATGCTGCAGGAAAGCTTATTGGGGACCTCTTTTCCTTGGATCAGGAGTCAAATTTAAGTTCAGACCCTTGCCTTAGCTATGCCGTGGGTGTGCCCATGTCTGGCCTTGTACCCCACTGATCCTGTGCTTCCCTGGCTGATGGATCCTCTGTCTTGACCCTGAACCTGGCTTGTCTCTGTGGTCAGGCTTGGTGGTCCCTGGACTGCAGCTGACCCCTGTTACTGTCCCCAGCTGGGTTAGCTCTCCCTCAGGTGCCATGGAGCTGTCAGGGATGTCCCTGCCTGCCTCACCATCCCCCTTATCCCCAGCCCTGGTGGAACAGCCCTGTTTCTCCTTGCTGACAAGGGCTGTACACAGTCCTCAGGGTGTGGGTAAAAAGCAGTTTTCTTCTTCAAGGGAAATGTGCTTTTTGGCACTCTTGCCAGGTATTGCCCTTGCATAAATAATCACAATGTTAACACTGAAGCATGACTAAGCAAGCTAATAGGCGTTCTGTTTAGAAACAAGAAATAAAAAATGTTGGTTTTGACACTGTTCAAATGATGTGCAACACTTAATTTTCAAGCCCATGCTCTATACTTTTATGGATGATGTGACAAATCCTCTGTGCTCACACTTTGGGACATGGTAATCTTGTTTCCTCTGGTTAACTTGCTTAATAAGTTTCTACTTCATTCGGGACTCGTGATGTACACAGAGACAGAAGGCATTCTGAAACAGGAGGGCTGTGCTGTAGTTTAAGCACATTCCCAGGACTGCCCAGGTCAAACTGCAGGCTCTGAACAGCTCTCACTCACAGGGAAGGCAAGAGTCAGATGTACATCTGCTCCCACAGGATTCCTCTCAATTCAGATGACATGGCTTGCTTCTGTCCTGGTGAAGATGGAAAATAAACTTCTGTATCCTAAACACTGTGCTGGGAAGGTCAGACCAAGAGTTTGCCTGGGGGATTGTCTTTTGTAGTTAAAACCAGAGTCAGCTTTCGATCCTTGGTGATCCCAGCTGTGGTGGGTTGATCCTGAGCAGCCACCAAGTGAAGTCACTGTCACTCCCTCTCCCCAGAGAGCAGTGCCAGCACCGCACAGCAGTAGCCAAACCACTGCTGTGTTTTCAACACCACCCCAGCTACAAATACAAACCACAACACTGAGGGCTACTACGAGAAAGTTAACTAACCCAATACACTGTGTTTTCTGAAAGTAAAAGAAAATGGTTGAATTGTTTATCCTGACACTTTAAATGGCTTTGGAGTATTCAAGCAGTTTATTTGGAAACAGAAAAAAAGGTTTGGCTGAGCTTTCTGTGCCCCTAGTGAAGAATATATCTTCTTAAAAGCAGTGAAAAGTGAGTTAGAACAGAATGTTCCTAGCCCTTCGCATTATGCCTTTGGCATTCTCCAGTTACAGCACGTTAGCTGTGTAAATTGAATTTCTCCTTGAACTTTTCCAACCTAAATGATTGTATGATTCTACTGGGAAGTATCATAAGTTAGAAGTTGTGATACTTCAAAATATGAGGGTGACACACACGATAACTTTGTATTAGGAATATGCAATTGAAAGATTTGATTTTTGGGACAGCTGCAGAGTAGCACATCTGATTTTGTTTCAGTGTCATACCTTCAGTTTTACAAAGTTAATATTCCAGATCAGAATTCAGTCATCTGCCTGCTGAGAAGAACCACGTAGCTATTTCTGCCTTGATGATTAAAGAATATTCCTAATGATCTTTGAAGAGCTGTTGTAATTTGACAGCAGGAAATGATTGTGGCTTTTGAATATGTAGCAAATATTTTAAAGCAGCATTTTAAGTGGTTTCCTTGGCAACCACTCTTCTTTAGAGATCGACAAATGCTATTGAGTGTCCTGCTGGACTCGGATCAGCCTTGCAATATTAAAGGCACTTGTTTCCAGCACTGCCAGGTCATGTGCAATTCCTCACTGTCCAACAGCCCCGGAGCTCAGAGGGAAGCTCGCTGCCTGCCAGGCTTTTTTCCAGACGAGCAAGGACACACCTCTTGGCGGTGAGCTGGCAGAGGCATCCCGAGGGGTGGAGGAGCTGGCTGTGCTCACATTGGCTGCGTTATCCTGCAGCCCCGAGGAATGGGGTGTTTATTTCTCATTCAGCAACGCTTCACCCCCCACCACAAGACAATGCTTGTGACTGTGGTTCCCCTTTAAAAGAGATGGTAAGCACAGCTCTTAGCTGCACAGCCTGCATTCTTTTATTTTCTGTCTTACATCTCAACTGTCTGGGGCATCACATAAGTTATCTTTCAATCCATATTCGGTATTTATGATCAATAGGAGTGTAAAGCCATTAATGATTGAGAATCCTGGAGGCATCATTAACATAAAGAAGATCTGCTCTTCCCCAAAGCTTTCCAGTTATGCATTCATTCTGATTTGGATTGGCTTCCTTATTTGCTATGGACATCTGGGATTTAGGGCAGCTTTAGCAGAACTGAGCTGAGCATCTCCAAGAAAACAGAATCTGCTCAGGGGAAATGTGCTAAACAGTGACCCTAATAGAGGGCACTTGCCTGGTGTTTGTCATCAGCCCTGCAGGAGCCTCATTGGATGCCCCAGCAGTGCTGGGGTCTCTAGTTGGAAAATAGGGTTGGTGAAGTGAGGTCATTGCTGACGAGCATCTTTTAAGAGATTCTCATACTCGTGTTTCTTTAGGTAAGCCTGATGTGTAGGATTAGCTTCTTGCTTGGCCATGCTTTTCTTTCTGGAACTCTCAAGAGAAAGGTTTTTCTAGAACTGACACAGAAAAAGAGAGTGCTTTCTGAAAGCAGTTGCTACTTTGTATTCACGGGTTTGAAGGCAGAAATCAGCACAAATTCCTCAAAGTAGAAATCATGCAGAAGACAGCTCATGTGTGACCTAGTCTGTGGCATTATTGTACTTACTAGCAGTTTTTATTTCCTTTTCCTTTTTATTTCCTATTCATCTTTGCTTACCAGTTGTTAATCCAACCACTGCCTGTTGTTATGGAAAGGGTTACTGCTTTATCCTAAGAGCAAATTAAAATAGAATAATAAGATTCAGTGTGGTAAATCCATGCCACTTCTGTAAGACCAAAACTGAAGCAATATTCAAACTAAATTACATGTTTGTATAAAAACAGAAAGACCAGGACCCACATACAAAATGAAATCCTGAAGTGTCATTTTGAAATGCAAACGATTTTTAATGAAATCTTATGTTTACAAGTGAGCCTGGCAACTTGCAGGTCCTGACCCAAAGCATATGAAAATTTCAGAGAATCCTCATGTTAACTTAGCATGGACAGCACTGGGTCCACAGGAAGATGGATGCATTCAAAATCATGTCCAGCACTGAGTGGAAGCTTCAGCTGCATGTTATCTTTGGTTTTGGCATGAGAGTGTCACGTAAAAACAGATTCTGTGTGTGATCTGAGCTGCTTTGTCATCTACCTTCTGTATAGGTCTGTTAGAGGCACTGGGAATCGAGAGTGCTGTGATTCTGCACTTGCAGAATATCTACTGCTGCCATCTTCTTCCCTTTGTGATTATTTCAAAACTCGAATTTGTGCTGATTGAATGGCACAAATTGTAATGTCAGCATTTGAAGGGAGACTGTGCTTAGTTCTCAGGACAGCTCAATACAGGGAGAGGAAAGAAGTAATATTTGCATTTAGCTTCCTTCACAGGGTGGAGGTGTGATGGTTACACTGATAAATGTCACATTGTGCTTAATCCACCTGAGCAGGATTAACTACCTAGGATGATATTTAGGAATGTTATTTGAATGTTTTCAAGACCAAGTGGAGGGTAATTCAGAAGTCTATTTTGGAAAGAATTGTTTTGAAAGAAATAATAGTAAATATTAATGTAAACAAAAATGAAGAATGGCCTTAATTCTTGGCTTTACTGTGACAGGAGGTGGCAGAGCCTACCTGGTTTTTTGCACCTAGATAAGGGAATGGTAATTTTGAGCAGGTAGGTACATCCTGATTCAGTCTGTCACCTACTGTATTCTAACCCTGGGCAAGCCAGGCCCAGCTGTAGTCCTGAATGAAAACACGTAAGGTTATCCCATCAGTTGGGAAAACCTCAGTAAACAGAAGTGTTCCCTCACAGGTTCTCATGGATCCTGACTCCATGTGCCTTCAGTCTCTGCTCCTAGAGACTCTTGTGAACTGTTCAGCCTTTTGTCTTTCAGGTGAGTCACTTTGCACAGATGCATCTGTGCATGATTATGTTCCCTCTCTCTCATTTGGAATTTCAGGTTGCTCCCAGCCTGTATTTAAGTTCTCATCTTTTTCTGCACCACTGTGAAATGACTGTTTTTTCAATGCTTTTTGTTCCATGTATTGAAATAAGCAATAACATGGTGCCACAGAGAAGAAAAGGTTTCCTGTAGTACAAAACCAGTCAAAATGCTTTGTGAGAGTGCATCTAACTTTTATTGAATCTCCCCCTTCTCTGGCCCCATTCCCTTCCTCCCTGTGATCATCTTGCTCCAGCTATGGTTGGCCAGACTTCTCCCTTGCACACAGCACAGTGTGTTGCCAGCACCACTGTTGTTTGCAGATTTACAAGGTCTGGTTTTAAACGCCCTTGTGACAAACAAAAACATGTTTACATGCTGCTTCTGTCTTAATAGCTGTTAACCCTAAATCACAGTGTGAACAGCCAAGGAGATGCTAGAGTGTATCTTTTCCGAAATGCTGCTTTACATCTAGGCCCAAACTGCAGAGATGGAGTGGAGGATCCTTTCCACACACAGTGTCTGTAAGCTGACTCTGGGCAGCTGAGGAGGAGGCCCAAGATAGCTCTGCAGGGGCTGAAAAGCAGCAATGGCACACAGGAGACATGGAGAGACACGAGCCCTGGGCCTTCATTTCAGGGAGCCAAGGCCAGCTGCTAGGGTCAGCATTAACACCCTGTGAAAAGTGAGTCGAGTTGGCTGTTGTTCCTGCATGATTTCTGCCTCTTCTTCTCCACAGGCACTTTTTGTCGCTTTTTGCTTGGCCTCCACTTCCCAAAGCAGTCATGATGAACCTGTTTCAGGGTTCAGCATGTTCTGAATTCTGCATGAGCTTTTGGAAAAGCAGCACTTTTAGATTGTCTTTTAACTGATGCATTTTAAGTAGTTATTGAACATTGCTTATCACTTATTAACCACATAGGAATACTTGACATTTGCATGAACTACGTTCAAAATGTTTGATAAAGCCATGCAAAATATTCTGCTTTCTAAAAGATCTGACTATGAGCAACAGAGAGGAGATAAACAGGACTCCATCCAGCACGGCTTGCACAGTAAAATATCACTTAATGCAGACAGCTTGTTGACTTCCATTTTACATCTTCCTTCAGTGAAAGCTTTGATGCTGTAAGGCTGGGATAAAGAAAAGGCACAGTGCCCAGTACAACACAGTGTACTGCAGCAGCAGCAGATTTGATTTGTTTGCCTCATAGGGTAGGTAATGCATTTAAGTAATTGTGTAGCACAGCAAAGTCAAATTTCACAGACCTCAGCCTGTGACAGACAGAAATCAGCGAGCTGGCAGATGGCCCAGCTCCTTGTTGAGCACCTTCCCAACACGTATGAATTGGGGAGGTGGGTATCAGTTACAGGTGCACAATCCCGCTGACAGGACAGACCCTCAGGCTCTTTGGAGTCCAACACGATTAGTAGTGACACATCTGACAGCTCTATATCTGTGCATACTTCTCCATAATAACAATACACGGGTTCAAGTGAATATAACAGCCAATGCACAAAGGCACAAGCAGCTTCAACAAATGTTCACAATGTTATTTACAATATTTTAAGACTCATCCGAATACCTGAATTCAAGTTCTGCATTACTCTCTGACAAATATAAAAGAGCATGTTCCAGAAAAATATGGTTAGTAAGCTGTAGAAAAGAATCAGGCAAACATAACCTCCAGCAATGTTTGATGGCAATGATTTGTAACCTGGTGCTTCGATTTACACCTTAATACAGGTTTAATTGCCTGACACCAAGAAAACCTGTCTGTCATGCTGTGCAGGTGTTTATCTGAAATGAGTATATCGCTATGGAGATTTTGAGGTAAATAAATAAAACCAAATTGATTTTATTTGCAGCCTTGCTGGTTGAAGATGTAGGCTTTTGATTGTGTCTCTCTTGGGTGTTAAAGGAAAAGGATTGGTTAGGGGACCTCATTGTACCTCCTTTTTAATAACTGGGGCCTCTCATAGAGCCAGGCTGTGTTAGTTTTGGCTGGGGTAGAGTTATTTTTCTTCACACTAGCCAGCATGTACTATGCTTTAGATTTGTGCTGGAAATAGTGTTTATAACACAGGCATGTTTTTGTTATTGCTCACAGGGTTTACACAGAGCCAAGGCCTTTTCTGCCTCTCAGTGAGGGGCCTGGGGGTGCAAAAGGAGCTGGGAGGGGGCACAGCTGGAACAGGTGATTCCAACTGACCCAAAGGATATCCCATAACATATGGAGTCATGCTTAGCAGGTAAAGCTGGGGGAAAAAGGCAGAAGGGAAGGACATTCAGAGTGATGGTGTTTGTCTTCCCAAGTCACCTGCTTTCCTGGGGGTGGCTGAACACCTACCTGTGAGAAGCAGTGACTGAATTCCTGGTTTCCCTTTGCTTGTGTGTGGAGCTTTTGCTTTACCTATTAAAATGTCTTTCTCAACCCATGAGTTTTCTCACTTTTATTCTTAGGATTCTCTCTCCCTTTAACCAGGGAAGAGGAGTGAGCGAGTGGCTTTGTGGGACTGAAGTGCTTTCTAGGGTTAAACCGTGACACAGAATTACAAATTCAGGACCACAGTGGCTTTTCATCATGTCCCTTCCTATCAAAATGCTCATAGACTTCTTGGACAACAGCAAAAGCTGAGGGTGAGATGGCAGGTAAGCTGCAAATTTATTCTAATGCCCTTTCCTCAAATCATTGCATGGGCAAAAATCTGTCTCCCACAGAGCTATTCCTTTGTGTCCATGTCTGCACAGAGCAGCCATCACCTGCTCCATTGGAAATGCAATATATCTGTAAATGCATTCCTCACTGACAAAATTACTTTTGTGTCTTGTCATCATCAGGACCAGTCCAAAGTCAGCAGTTCTTCTGAGACCTGTGTCTGCTCGTCTCCCTCACTCATTCCCAGCAAACATCCAAAGGGCACATTAAATATAACCTTGGCCTCTGGTACAGAAATAGGTCATGAAACATGACCCTCATGCCAGTTAAAGAAGCACCACATTGCCTACTGCACTGATTCATAGTAGCAAGTATTTCCCCTTCCTTGAAAAGATGCTGTGAGTGCCAGCTCCATGAAGAAGAGCACAAAGTATGAATACCAGCCAAGTCCTGCTGAGACTCTGCAGCCTGTGGGTGACAGATGAGATCTTTGCTGCTGTGTCCTGTGTCTGGCCAGGGCTGTGGTTTCCCCCATCAGCAGCTCTCATAGGGACTGTCTGCACAGTGTCACAGGAGCCAACAGTTGGAAAACACGTTTTAAATTCCCTTCTTCAGTTTGGTCTCTGAGGGAAACCTGCAGAGTTGTGCCTGCAGGCAGAAGTAGTTCAGGTGTCTGGGTTCCCAGGATATCCCACTCTCAGCAAACTCTGCCGTGGCAGAACCTGTGCATTGGGTCTCCATCTGTGCATGGGGAAAAAGTTCTAGCAGAAATGGGAGTTTTTCAGCTCCTTAACTGGGAGGAGAACCAAGATGGTAACGGTAAGTTGATTTAAGTATCTCAGAGTAATTGCCAATCAAGGACTGCCTTCAACACTGTAATACTTGGTCAGCCTTGCTGAAGGAATTGAATGGTTTGGAGGGTGCTTTCCTGCAGGGTCTTCCCAGTGCCTCAGAGCGAACTTTATCGGGAGCTTATTAACATGGGACAAAGCATATTTATTTCCTCCTCAGAGACGAGGATGTACGACTTGGTATTTATTTCGCACAAGGATGTCCAGCAAAAGTACCTGCAGTGTACTTGAGTCATGTGACCACCATGAAACTTGTGCGTCAAGGCTCTTCATTCCTCTCTTGGCCTTGGGAGTTTTTTCCTGCCCGCAAGGGACGACGAAACAGCATCAGCTGTGATTTAATGTCCCGCCCTGGGTGCTGCAACGAGCTCCCCGCAACACCTCACACTTCCCAGAGGGGTGAGCGCAGGGCGATCCAGAGGCAGTGGATGCCCGGGATGCGGTGATGGCGGGGCGATCCAGAGGCTGTGGATGCCCGGGATGCGGTGATGGCAGGGCGATCCGGAGGCTGTGGATGCCCGGGATGCGGTGATGGCAGGGCGATCCAGAGGCTGTGGATGCCCGGGATGCGGTGATGGCAGGGCGATCCAGAGGCTGTGGATGCCCGGGATGCGGTCGGGGCTGGCGGTGCCGGTGCCGGTCCCGCCGAGTGCTCGCTGTCGCCGCCTGGTGGCCACAGCAGCGCCCGCCCTCCCGCACGGCGCGGGGGAGGCAGCGCCGCCCTCGCTGCCGCCGCCTGGTGGCACAACAGAGGAACTGCGGCACGGGCTTGGCGCCGTGCCCGATCCCGGTCCCTGGGCTGGGATTCACAGTCCCAGAGTCCTGCAGCTTGGAAAGGATCTTAAGGGCTTGAGATCATCGAGTCGGACCGCTAACCCAGCGCTGCCGAGCCCACCGCTAGACTGTGTCCCCAAGTGCCACATCCCAACTGCAAAAGCAAATGAGTTGTGTATAGGTTATGAATGTCTTCAGGAATGATGACTCCACCACTTCCCCATTCAGCCTGTTCCACACCTTGACAACTCCTTCAGTGAATACATTTTTCCTAATTATCTAATCTCAGCCTCCCCTGGATTAACTCTAAGCTATTTCCTCATGTCCTGTCATTTTTTTACCTGGGAGAAGAGATCAATCCTTATCTGGCTACAGTCTCCTCTCAGGTAGTTTTAGAGAGCACTAAGGGCTTCCCTGAGCCTCCTCCAGACTAAACACGCTTATCTCCCTTATCAGCATTCTGCTCCAGACCCTTCCCAAGCACCTTTTCCTTTCTCTGAGTTCATTCCAGCACCTCAATGTCTTTCTTGTAGAGAGGGATCCAGAACTGAGCAAAGAATTTGGGGTGCAGTCTCAGCAGTGCTGAGTACAGAGGAATGATCCCTGCCCTGGTCCTGCTGGCCACACTTGCTGATACAGGCCAGGATGCCACTTGGCCACCTGGGTATTCACAGCTCTGCAGGTGTGTCATCAGCTGGACTGAGTAAAGGGCTTCATTAGGCTTTGGTTAGAAAAAGCTGGCTTCACCAGAGGCTGTAAGCAGCAGAGGTGCTCCTGTCCACTGTCCCGCCAGCCTGGTAGGAGACAGAAGTGAAGGTAAGCTGTGAAATGTGTTTTTTATATCCACCATGTCAGACAAAACTATTTCCTGTGGTCAGAACTGGTTATGAAATACACATCTACACTAGAACTGGGTTTAAAAGGTATGTGTAATGATAGTAACTAAGGTCTATAGAAGTTCTCACTTTAAATGCTAAGGTCTATTTCATTTCTATTTCTAGCTGAAAGGCTTTGTGGGAAAAAGAGCTGTTTGTGTCCTTGTGAAGGGTTTAACCCCCACCTAGGAATAAACATTATTTCCTACTTCAGAAGCCAGGATGTTTTATGTAGCTCTCTGTAAATCTTTGGAAACACAAGGGAAACAAAGTCTGTCTTCCCCTCTAGTTTCTATTTAACTACTAAACTGCTTTGAGCTCTTGTCTATACCACCCAAAATTACTGGCCTTTGCAAACAGTTTCCTCAACATGAAGTGGTTCTGTAGTGCCCTTTGCTAATAATCATGGTGCAAGATAAGGACAATGGAAGTGCCAGAAAATTTCCTGTTCTCAGCTTCCCTAAATGAAATTAAATCAGTCCCAAGGATCTTTATACAGGTTTAAGAAAGGAGAAATCACTTCCCTTATCACACACTGCAGACAGAGAAGGGCACCTTTAAAGCCAAGGAGAACTAAGAGTGCACAGCTCAATCAACACTTCAGGATATGACTATTTGTTCTTTATTTAAAAAGGGGAATGAAAATCTTGTTCAGTCTTGTCCTTTCGGGTTTCCAGTCTGAACAAAATGGATTTCTATTAATTCTCTTTAAATGATCAAGCTTCAAATAACACTCTCTTATTGCTACAAGTGTCAAAGATATCTTTAAATGTTCCTAAGAAATGTAACCTCGTGGTATCTTTTTTTTTAAACCACTAGTAAAAACTTTCAGTTCCTACCAAAACAGACTCTCTTCTAGAAATGATTTTTTTAATATACATCGACCATACAAACTATTATCAAGCGATCAACAGAAACTGTGTTTTATTAATAATGTAGTTTTTAATCTACTAGAATAAAAACAAGGAACTTTCTCCATAGATTTGATAGTATTGTTGGGCCTTTCTTTCAATGCAGTCCATTTATTTAAACATGTTTAACTTCTAATAGAAATTATTTTTTATGAATCCAAGCAAGACTACTAATTTATTTTAATAAAAGGAAAACTCCAGAGACTGCACTAGCTTTTGTTGCTTTCTATAACCGAGATTCTTCTTTAATCTAATATTTATGAATATACTACACAACAAAATCAGCATAACTTATGTACTCCATGTTTGAGGGAGGAATCATCATAATTTTATTTAGCATCTGAATCAAGAAAATTACTCTTCACAGATGTAAAAAAGTATCTTCCCTTTAATTTTAGTTGTCATAAAACATACATAATACATATTATCCCCAAATTTCCCTTTGCTTTTACCTTACAAGCAAAGTAAAACACGAGCTCTTTGTTTAAATCCTTCTCTCCCCTTCTCAGATAACTCCTACAACTGGTTTTACACTTCTAGTTTAGCAAACCTTACAGGCAGGGTATAACTACAGAAATAACTTGCATAGCAAAAAAGCCAAGCCAGCCCTGTACCTCAGCACAGCCAGATCCTGATGGCCCACTTCCATGGCCAATTCACTTCAATTAACTTTATATAAAAATACTCTAATTTAGGAAAAATATTTAGTTTTGATATGTGTAACACTTTATTTTTTACTCCAACAAGAAGGTATTAAGGAAGAAATAAGTGAAACCTGAATTTCATTGGGAATAACATTAGTCAACAGCTCAAGTGTAATTTAGGCAGAAAAAAATCAAGGTCGAAGGGGTTTGTCATGCTAGGGTCATTTTTGGTGAGGATGTGCTTTTCTATAGCACTTCCACATCCTGTTTAATGCTTTGCTTTTGATTTTGCTTCAAATTTACATGATTTAACTCACTCAAAGTATTTACAGCACTGTGGAAATCCAGATGCAGGCAGCCTTATGCCTCATTGGCAACATTTTCTTTAGAGCCCTGGCTCACATAAGAACCTCCCTGCTGTCCTGTTTTCTTGCATGGATATATTATTCTTCCTTTATGGGTCCTCGTTAATTAAAAATACTTGGAATAGTTTGGATCCCACTGTAGCAAAACATCATGGCATAACACATAAATTATGAAGAAAAAACTACTCCTAGTATGGATCACTTCCCAGTATTCGTAATAACTGGGAGAACAGTGAATTTCCAGCCCCTCTCACCTCTCATATTACTCCCTTCCTTGGGAGTGGCCAGTCCTGCTCTCCCCTCCAGAATCTCCATCCATTTCCTTCTGCTGCTGCTTTGGAGGGCACAGGTAGAGCCAGAGTCCTAAGAGTTCTCTGGTTGAAAGAGCAGAAAGCTGTTCAGACAAAATAATGGTCTCTTAGTGGAAGTACAATTAAATGTGGCCTCTGTAGGGAATAGAGGCCAGATGTTATATGCTGCCTCTGAATTTTTTATTTCTGCGAATTAAACAGGGTGGGGGGACAGATAATGCCTGTGCTCCATAAGCCTCTGCTCTTTTAGATCATGCTTAAGTTGATTGTTCAGATTTACCTGGTTTAGGGCATTTTTGTGTCTTCTCTCTTCTTTTCCCTATTTTTTTATTGTAAGCAAAGGATTGATTATTAAAATTTTATTTGTGTGCTTCTCAATTCCCTGATGTTTGATAGAATAATCTGGAACTTATCCATAAAATTGCTAGTGAGTTTTCCTGTAACTGGGATATCATGCATCCTTTTATACAAGCTTGTTTTAGCTCATTATTATGCTATTCTGAAAGCTCTGATTTTTATCTAAGATATTATTTTGTAAAAGACCCCTAGTGAGGCGGTTGAACATCTTCTTTCTCAGTTATTTCCCACCAATTTTGCCCATGGTGCAGCTTGAAGTCTCCCTTCCTCTCCTGCCAACTCAGCTATAGTCAATCATGCAATTTAGTCTGATGATAATTTATTCTACTTAATCATGCATGAGATGTAAAAATCCCAGAGGAGGAGTTTGGGCAGCTGGAAATTAGGAAGGGGAAAAAATCCCAAACCAAACATTCCCACCTTTTTTCCTTGCAAGCTCAGCATATCCTATGCTGAAATTACTGAGACACCATGGTGCCCTGCTTTTTTCACAGTCCCTTGGTGCAGGAATCACACTTTAAATCATTCTCCAAAAGCATGACTTAGTTAACACTTCATTATGCAAGAAGATTTCCACTATGCTGTAGTTGGCAAAAAAATCTGACTTTCCTCATGCATTTTATCCAGCACCCACTTCAAATTAAGAAAATGAGACTTTAAAAGTTTTTGTCTGAAAGGCATATGCCTGAATGTCTCTTTACCCAATCATCACTTTTACTGGGTCCATATGTTGAAATATGAAAGATCGGATACCACAGCTAAATTAAGATATTTCTGTGACTTTTTTTCCTTTCAAGGAATAAGTATTTCACTGTACAGCATTATTTGAAGAGTAGCATGTTTCATCTCAAGGATCAGGAATGGCTTGCGGTATAATTTTACAATGTGGCTCATTAAATTAATTTAGTAAGTGAAGAACATGATTATTTGCTCACAGAAGTGTTTTCAAATTGTGCTTTTCAGACTACCAGCTGTCTGAAGTGTCATAGGAACTACTGCATATGTGGTCCCAGGGCCAAATTATCCCTTTTACAGCTTATATTAAGATGATGGGAGCCTCCAAAATATTTGAGGGAAGCAAGGGGTGTAGGAAATCTGGCAGCCATGATTTTAGTGGAAAATTCTTTTTCAAAAAGCAGAAAATAGACTTATCACTAGAATAACACTATATCCAGTCTCCAGCAATGTTCACACTCCTGTGAGGCTGGAATTCAAGCCATTAAAAACTTGTGGATACTTACAGTTATTTTTTACAGCTGAATCCTAAACCGTTTGTTCAGTTTTTACTTCTTTGTTTAAGCAAGGCTCCAATTTGCTGTATTTATTGAATTTAAACAGTGAGGTTACATACTAACATCTGATAACACCTATTTTAATTCTGTATCCTTTTATGATATAAGTTTGAGTTGAAAAGAGAGATTCTTCTGAAATGGGTAAATACCCTTGCCATGCTACTGGAAGTGTACTTAAAGTATAAAATGGGGGGAAAAAACACCCACGACATTTTCATCAAAATCAGTTCAGCTGCGCTACCAGATCATGTAAACTTTTATTTCTGCACTTAGGCCTTCTTTATTGGATCTTTTTCAGCTAAATGCAATAATCTAACTCAAGAGACCTCAGCATATTTCAATATGCATGAGCTTATGCAGAAAGGCTTTTCAGCCCTGGGTATGTCTGTAATAATGGGATATCCTGACAAAGAAATCACAGAAGTATTTTACAGGAAGTGCCACCAAGAAGTCATCTAGTTCACTTCCCTACTATAAATATTTTTAGATCCATTCATTTACATAAAATGTATAAAAAGTGCAGTGACTGTTGGAGAAAATTCCTGCTACTCTTGTATTCTTTATTTTTCGTCGTGCTAACAACACATGGATATTTTTCTTCTGATATTACTGGCTCTCAGAAAACATTTGTAAATTTTTTTTAATAACTACCAATATTCAAAATGAGACAATTTTAAACAAGAACTTGAAGTACCTCTCATTAAAAAATAGCACATAGTGTGTTTATAAACTGCCTGTGCACATAGAAACACCGAACAGGTGGACTTCGGTCTGTAATTCTTTAGGAAAAAAACAATTCTACCCTACATTACATTAGGATGTTAATTGATTCCATCTTTAAATCCTCATAACAATGCAGATCCTGATTTGAAAACTAACATCCTCTTCAATTAAGAAATGCATATACTGGTACATATGTGTCACACAAATTGAAAAGGAAGACTGCCAGAAATGAAACAATAAGAATTAAGTTTAAGTTAGGTTCATTTCGTATGGCTAAATTAAAATGGCAAGTAGCCTTTCTGTAGAGTGAAAGTTCAGATGGACAGTGCCTTGAGGAAAGTGGTCTAGGCTGGCCTGTTCAACTCTGATTTCTGTAAAGAACATAGAATCATTGAGTAATTTAGGTTGGAAAGTTCAGTCAGGTTGCTCAGGGTTTTATGCATTCAAGTTTTTTAAAGATTTCCACGGTTGTGGATTCCACACCCTGTCTGGCACAGTGCAGCAGCAACACCCAAGTCCATCCCTACAGAGCCACAAAACTTCTGTTTCTGCTGCTCAGCCCATCCCCACTTCCAGCCCCACTCGCTTCCTTTTCACATTTGAACTGGGTTAGGAGTTTCCTGTTCAACCAGTCTGGCTGCCTGCTGTGTACACCCATTTTCCTGCAGTCCTGTGCTTTCAGGATGCTGGCATCTAAGACTGACCAGTCTCTGTGGCCCTTTGCCCTTCAGAGCACCCTGCCATCAATCATAGAGTGATTCGGGTTGGGAGGTCCCTTAAGGATCATCACCTTCCTGCCATGTGCAGGGACAGCTCCCACTAGACCAGGTTCCTCAAAGCCCCATCCAGCCTGGCTTTGAACACCTCCAGGGATGTGGGGCATCCACAACTTCTCATGAGATCCTGTCTGCTGGCTGCCAGAACAAGCAGAAGTTCAGTTTTTAGTCTGCCACTGCTACTTCTACTCTCTGCTTCTGATAATACTATCTCCCTTCGCTTTTGAGAAAAAAAAAATTAAGGGAAGAGTAAATCACAAATCATTCAAAATCATATAATTTTTAGTTTTTTTAAAATAGCTGATGCATGGTATCACATCCTGTCCTTTTCAGACCATAAAGGTGGCATAATCTTACTCCTGGCTTTTCTAAGTGTCAGTTTCCTTTAGAGAGAGAAAAAGGTGATGAAACAGCTGCCACATTGTCTGTGATTGTGACACAGGTGCTTATGACCTGGGAAAGAGGAAGAAGTGGCCAGTCAGATTCTCCATTCTTCTGTCTCTATGCTTGAGACAAGGTTATATGTATTTGATTCATGTCTGGATACTTTTAGGCTGCCTTTGAATTTCTAATACTTTGAGATCTGTCTAGAGATGTGCTGGCCATTCATTGAATTGTAACACTGCCCAGCCAGCTTCCTCGACTGAATTTCAGAGAGAGTAGAGCAGATCTACTTCCATCTGGAAAGGCAGCACCCCAAAAGTTATCATCTGCTTTCTGTCCTATGATATGCCACAACATAATTCCAACTGCTTGCCCTCTTTTAACCCTCTCTCTCTCTACATAGAATATAGAGCTGGTTTTCTTCCTCTCTTCACTGTGAGTTTGTGTGTTGTCCATCTCTCAGGTTACCTCTAGAGGGAAGATTTCAATTCTTAAAAGGTTTTCATTCTCACACTCAAACTCCTCTAAAAATAAAGATGTTTTCCATTGTCATTGAAGGATTTTTTAGAAAGTTCTCCATATGCGTAAATGTAAATATCTCACGATTTGAAGATGTACGTTTTATCTTAAACAAAAGAAGTAGGCAATTTAAAAATAGTCCAAATGCTGAAATTTGCAGTGGAAAAACTGGCATTTTGTCAAATACAACCTATTTGGGACTTCCCTAAGTGACCAGTTAAGCATTTTAAATGCCTTGGTTTTTGAGCTATCTCCATAAACTTTGGCCACATGCTAGAGAAAACTTCCTGTTGTGGTTCCAAGGCACAGCACGGTTGTTTGGATCCATTCTTGGGCAGTTCTTCTGAGGGTCAGTTTGCAACAGTTCCCCCAATAGCTGGTGGCACCCAAGGGCACTGAAGCAGTCCTGGTGCAGATAATTTGACCACATTGCACCAGGAGCCGTGCAGCTCGACTGCCTCCGACTGCCGCACGACAGCTGAGCTCTGCTTCCTGTGACTAAAAGCAAAATGCCAGGCAGGAAAGGTCAGAGACACACTTGTGAAATTTCTGCGAGGAGAATGGTTTCACAGAATATTCTGAGTTGGAAGGCTCCCACAAGGATCATGGAATCCAGCTCTGAATGTCCCATACAGGGATCTAACCCATGACCTTGGCATTATTAGAGCCAGGCTCTCACCAACTGAGCTCATCTCGGGGTTTTCATTTCTAAACTTGATCTCGGTAATATTCTTCCTTACATTGTGGGTTTTCCATAAGGATCTCCTTGTTTGCTGGAGGAAGAACCAGGCTTGAGAGGAAATGGCTGAAGGTGGCATAGCAACATGTCAACCCCCTTTTTTCCACGTTATAAATTCAGCTGCCTTGGAGGAAACCACCTCATGACTTGGAGTACTTTTGGATAAACATTATTAATAACAAATTCTAATTGGTCATTATTGCTTGAACAGAAAATATCAGATTTCATTTTCACCAAGAGGAAATGAAAATGTCATGTACTGTAATACGACAAGCATGGAATTTACAGTAGTGATATGTACTTGTAATTACCTTTATAAGTGTAAATGCACACAAAGCAGAACACCAGGGAGGCCATTTTACAACAGATTTAATCAAGAGAACATCTACGTCTCCTCATAAACTTACCTAACCAACTTTGAAAAAAGAATGGAGTTGATTAGACAGGTTAATGGGGTGATGTCTTTATAAATGACAGATGGCCATGTTAGAACAGAAAGTTGTTCACTCTCCATTTTTTATTTTATTTTATGAGACTATTTTACGGGTTTTTTTGGTTTTACTTATGAAGGAATTGCTCATACAGTTTTGATTAGCAATGTTTCACTGGGAAAAAAAAAACAATTTCCAATGAAACTGAACTTTTAACTGGATGGATGTTGTCATTATGCTTAAGTGGCAGTAATCAAAACTAAAATACAAAATGAATTTTTTTGGAATTCCAGGTCTTTATAAACATCCTGACCTCCCCCCATTGGCCTGCAAATGGAGAAAAGTGCTTACAGATTTGCAAGCTCATAAGAACATAACAAAGAAATGGAAACATGCAGAAGAAAGCTAGCTTTTTAATGTATAAAGAGCCCCTTAGTGGTGAACTTGGCAGAGTTATTAAAAATTGCATGATTTTAAAAAAAGAGAGTTAATTAAGAATAATTTAAAAAATTACTATCATGCAAAATTAGCTATACTTAAAAAAAAAAGAAATTAAATGTACCAAGGGCACTCAGAATGATCGAGGTGTAGGATGTGGGATAACCTAGACTGTTCATCTTCCCTCACATTTACAAGGTGTCTGGAAGTGAATCACACCAACTGTGCCAACTGAAGGAGGATTCACCAGGTTCTTCACATAGGTCCCTTCCCCCTGTGCTCTGGGACCCCTGGGCAGGCCTGAAGGGGAGGATGTGCAGCACCTGACCTTGCTATTGAAAGCTCCCGAGGCAGCTCTTGGCTCTTTCCTGAGCAGCACGTGGCAGTGGTCTGTGTGCCACCACTGCTATGTGCCATGATATGGGGAGCTCTGTCTAAAGATTCCCCGTGCCTATGTGGCTGTTGGATAATCACAGTCATGCAATTATTTCTGCCACATTGTCCCATCTCTCTTGTTTTCCCATATGAAAGGAAGTCCATTCTAAATAGACCAAAAATTAAGAAAATATGATATGCATTGCTAACCTTCTACTGTTTTCCTCCTCCTTTAGCTTTTTTCACTAACCTGAAGTGTACAGCTTCTTTATCTGTTTTAATCAATGATCTGCATCAATCCTATTGAACATCTCTCTAGCCTTCTGTGCATGAACGTGAGAAAAGCAAAGTCTCTCAGGAATGTTTCCTCTTGAAATTGTCTCAGTGAATTCAGGATTTATGAGAACTACTAGAATAAATTTAAAAAACCCTCTGAATATTTTGGGCCTTTTTGCATTTGTCAGGATTGTAGTAGCAGAACTAGAGTGAAACATACTGAAGTACCTTTGCAGATCTCTGCAGCAGACAGCAGTAATGAAAGGTAATTCTAGACAGGATAATGTGGGTGCAGTGCATAATAGTCTGGATCAGAGTTCTTGCAATGTTTTCAAGTGCTAGGATACTGCTGAGATTTTATAATGAAAGTGTAATAACATATCAGAAGTTTAATTTCATTTATCTGGCCGTATGTAAATCAATAGTTTCCACAACAGCATCTATTCCTCATTAACAGAAGTGGATCAGCTTATCCCTTAGGCAGGTGAGTGGGTGGCTGGCAGCTGCAGAGATAACAATGGTCTTGCTTTTACCAGTCACATTTGGGATGATCACTTGACATCATATTTAAGTCACCACACAACTCCATCAATTCACCTCTTATCAGCATAAAGAAGATGCATTTCACACAGAGTATTCATTGAGGTATCAGCTGGGACTGGCTTCATGTCCCTTGTTGGTGCTTCCACAGGTGAATTGCTGTAATATTGGTAGCACCTCTTATCAATGTATTACCATCTGGTCAAGTGTTACCAAATCTAGATGGACATGAAGCAATGGACATTGTTTAGATCTACCTTTGCTCAATAAATCCCTTAATCCTACCTCCTAATTTCACTTTCATTCTATGTCCTAGTATAGGGTCCCTGCTACCAAATTGCAGATTTTCTTCAGATCTCCTATTTCCCCTGAGTTAGCTAGACGTTCACAGCATTTTGAGGTGGAAGTCCCTTTTTTTTTTTTTTTTGTTTTCAGTTGGTGCTAACTAAAGTAATCGGATCAGTGGCGAATTGCTGGTTTCATAAAGCTAGTGGGGATAGGATATAGGGGATAATACAGAAAAGATTATGTAAAAGATTTGTATTTTCAGGAAAGACTGGCTTCCACTGTGCCTGATGCTTAACAATAACCTACTGTCTTACAGCACCTGGCTGCTTTGCAAAGTAGTCAATTTGAGTGCCTTGAAATGTAAAATACCACTGACTAATCCAGTCAGACAATCCTTGATCACTTTGTGACTCTTCAGGTAGATAAGTATAATTGGTGCATGACTTCTAATAATCTAATGAAAGACACTGCAGGTTGGTAAAACTGCAATCTTCTAAATATTTTATTCCTGTTTTCATTCTGTTCCTAAAGCAGGAACGGATTCATTACTGCTCTGTATGGACTGTTTCCCTGAGCATTTCCTTGCCAGTGATTCCTGTTTCCCTAAAACAGGCTCTTAGTCTCCATTCCTTTCACTTTCTGCTGTTCCATTCTCTCTTTAATTCACCTCATTGTCTTGATATTGTCCTTCTCCTTCCTTCTAAAACATGAAAATCACCTTCTCTTCCTTGACCTCCTTATCCCCCTACACGAAGCCCTATTAAATTTCCTCCCTCCCACAGAGCCTCATCCCTCTGAATCCTAGAAAAGCATCAATTCAGGAGGAGCTATATTGAAAAGAAAATGAGGTAGCAAAAAATATGTGTGACAGAAAAATGTAAATAATTAGTGGCTATAATAGAGAGGTTTCAGGTGAGCCAAAAATAATACAGCATCCAAAATGTAACTAAGCTACTAAGAAAACCAAACACAGCACGAATTTTCAGAGATGCACCCTCCCCCTTATTTTTTTTTTCCTTTTTGTGTAGCCACCAGTTGCTATGTGGTCTCTGGGAAACAATGACTTTGCCAAAATCCTCAGGCTGGTCTGTTCTCTTCTGTTTTTGCTTCAGTGTTATGATCCAGAGGGAGATTATATGGCTCCTGTGTCCATTACAGGAGCATCTCTAACTTTTGTAGTTCAAACTGTACAATAGAACTGAAAGATTGAAGTATCACAATATCTACCAACGGTAAGATGTTTTTATAATTATAATAATAATAGTAGTAATTAAAGTTTTTGTTACTCATTCCTTGCTGTGATGTAGCACGGGCCTGTAACTGCATTTACTCCACAGATGTTAATCCAGCCTCTGTGAGAAGCAATTTGCTGGGGATTTCAAAACATCCTCTGAGATCATACTAGAGTTTTATGCAGAAAACCTCTCATAATCCCTCTCAAAACTCTAATATGGAGCTATTTCTGGATCTTATGCTTCTTTTGGACCAGGCTTGGCTGGAGAGTTTGAACAGTACGTGAAAAACAACTGCAGTGCAAGCTGAATGTGATGAGGGAAGGGTTGGGAGCAGCTGCTTCCACAGGCTCACGGAATCCTTTGGGTGCAGCACAGCAAGGCAGGTGAGCACAGGTGCGAAACGCCTCCCTCCAGCACCCTCTGCAAGTGCACAGGTATCCGACCTCATGAACTTAAACTTGGCTTTCAGTGAACAGGACTCAAGTGAAGAAACATGATTTGTAGTGTCTTCTGTTTGCTCATGTCAGGCACCTTTGTTTTGCCCAAAACCAATGTAGGGTTTACTACCAAAGCAGAAAACAAAGCAAACATGTCTTTCAGTGATGCCAGAAGCTGGATTCTTAAGAGGTCTACAACAACAATCACATCTTTTAATACAAATGTGGGAGTGGGAAAAAAAGCTAACAAAATAAGGGTGCGGAATCAAAAGGAAAAGTAAAGACTGCTCACTAAGGGTAGCGCACAATGAGGTGTTTCATAAATTTATTCAGAATTTTCTGTGGTAAAAGTTCCTGAGATATTTCCTGATATAGCCTGCATAGTGTAAGGAATTACTGACATTTTGAAGACTCCTAGGTTAAGAGAACCAAAGAAATGAGGTAAGGCAGCTTCTTCAGCTCAGCCTGCATAAATTCCTTAGAGAATGGAAATGCATTTTCCAATGCCACCTAGTTGAGACTCATTAGACATTCATTTATTAATTCAGTGCTTTTAAGATAGCAGCAATCTACCAATCATGAACACATGATGCAGACAAATGAAGAGTTATACTGATTGCACTTGCAAAGAAAAATGAGAAAAAAAATCACCATGTGCATTTTTAAGAGTACATTATAAAAATGTAAAATCCTACATTATAAAAAATGCACCAAAGTATATCTAAAAAATGAAATAATGCCATCTAACACATAGTACAAAAACCGTCACACCTAATCTATAAGAAAGCAAGCTTCTTCTTTAGGCAAGGCTGATCTTTGTGGTGGGATGACATAGCTCTCTTGAAGTACTATGCTCTCTGCAGAAGCAGAGAGGACCTCTCATATTTGAGGTGAACAGTATTTAAAGCAGCTTTTAAATTTGAATTTTAATATCTGATCAAGGATTTTTAAAGACGCTCTAAATCACAGAATCATAGAATCATTTAGGTTGGAAAAAATCGCTCTTAAATCACGGAGTCCCACCATTAACCCAGCACTGCCAATCCAATCCCTAAACCATGTCCCCACGTGCCACATCCACACATCTTTTAAATACCTCCAGGGATGGTGACTCCATCACTTCCCTGGGCAGCCTGTTCCAATGCTTGATAACCCTTTGATCCTAATATCAAATCTATATTATTTTACCAATCTAAACTTCACTGGCACAACCTGCAGCCATTTCTTCTCATCCATTGCTCAAGATTAAGAAGCCTTTGATCATAAAAAGTTATGAAATGATGTATTACTTCTCTTCACTTGTTTTGCTTAAAGGCAGAGTACTTAGTTGCTAAAATGTACTTAATTTAAAACTTTTTCTGACGTTGTTAGGTGTTATGAAGCCCCCTCAGACCCTGACAAAACTGAACATCAATTTAGTTGCACTGTGAAAGCAGAAGAAAGTTATGAGTTATTGTGGACCCCTGCTTTCTTATCCTATAAGAACTAAATGAGAGCTTTTACTTAAAAGATCTGATCCCTGAGAGCTGCTCAGATTTATCTGCAGCAATTTAAAGGGTAATGACTCCAGCTGCCAAAAATTACTTACAACAGATGCAATGGAGCTGGCAGTGGGTCTGTTCCTCAGCTGCTGCACTTCACTCCCCCACCAGCTATTAATGCACATTGAAAAGACCCCCAGGGCTTCTCTGCTTCAGCTGCCTCAGGCTCTCCTCCTACATCAGATTCTTGAATCTCTTCACCATCTCTGGGGCCTGCTCCAATGTGCCCTTTGTACTGAGGAGCCCAGAATTGGACACACAGCATCCCCAAAGGGGTCTGACCAGTGATGAATAGAGGGTTCAGAAGACTTGAATAAAGCTTCTAAACCAGCACCCACAGTAATAGTTTAAAGGTTATTTAAATTAAAAGTTTTCTTAAAATGAGGCTTAGAGACTTTACTAGTACTTTCCATAAGGTCCGGTGGAGTTCATTTCCGAGATGGGGTTTAAGTTCATTTTTAATCCACACTTTCTGATTTTTCTTTTGGGGTGTAAGGTTTACAGAAAACTTCTGTCATTTTTTATTCCCTTAGTGCAACACTTCCAGTTTTCTTGTGGGAGGCAGAACCACGCTGGGCTTGTAACTACACCTGGGAAGCTCAGGACGACAGGGTTTGACTTCCAGCTCTCAGCTATTTTTAAATAACTTTTTTCCCAGATCTTTGGTGACGGATTTTTGGCATGGTTGCTTGAACATAAATCCAGCCCAAACTGAGACCAACAGGTCAGCTGAAGAATTTAACACTGATTTTACCTGGTTGAAAAGTCATATTTAAACAATTGGCTATGGAACTCTAAACTGGAAGTCTGCTGAACTTTACTGGCCTTGACTAATGCACATACCCCACTGCCTTTAACAATCAAGGCCAGTCAGGGTGTATTTATTTATCTGTAAGGAAATACAGGAAGATCTGACAGGATTCAACGTGACAATGCTGCTTACCCTGGCAAGCTGGATTTGCTGGCTATTGGAGTATGCAGTTTAGATGAAAACATCTGAAATCCATTAAGCTGAATTTTTACAAATATTGAATTTTATTTATTTTCTTTCTAGTGAGATGTTAAAGAAGAAAGCAGAACAATATTAACAACAAACATTACATTCTCTTTGGATAGCAGGAGAGGCCACAAACAGAACACGTATTCCAAGTCACTAAGTATGTAAAAAATTCCAAACATTATCTCATTTCTGCTTTTGCCTGGTGGAGAATAGCCTGATGGAAACCTTAAAGGCCGACCATGGAGAGAGGGAATACTTGGAAGGAGGCAGATAAAACTGACATGTTTGTGTACTTAACCAGTTCAAATAAAAATTGTATCTTCCTTACAAGAGGGAAGGTAATACTTCAGCAAACTACAGGTGACTCAGAAAGACAGGGAGGCTCAAGCACTAGATGTAAGGAATCCAAAACATGCATGGGAAATGCTGGCAGCAGCAAATACTAAGATTAAAATTTCAAGATTACACAGTGTGTGTGTAGCCACACAAGATCACTGTTGCTTCACAGAGATTGATTGTGTCAACATTACAGTTCTAAACATTTCTCATTCTGAGGAGGAAACTGCAGATGTTTGCTGCTCAAATTAGAGCAGCAAACCATCCCTCCCTAATGATGTATATGTATGTATGTAACCAAGGAAAATGAGAAAAGAAAGGAAAAAAAGAAGCTTAGGCTTTTCTTAGGACTTGGAAATTCAAACAGGAGAGCAGCTATGAAATGTTCTAGTCTTGACATGCACTCTATAGATAAAAGTAACAATGTGAGAAAATTACGTAGGAAGGGAATGGAACAGGCATTATAATGGAATGTGTCTTGTCTTGAGTGCCTCGCAATTTTTGCCCCAAAACCATGGGAAATTTGATACCTACACGTTCTAAGTATGGCATTCTCAAATCAGGCCACAGGGAAGTTAAAATTTTATATGATGCTGATAATAACATTAATAGTAATAATACAGTTAGTATAATAATTAATATTAAATAAATGCAATCTTATTTGGTATGCTTACAAGGAACATTGCAGATCACTTCAGAAAAGCATGTTCCAGAAAAACTGTGGTTTAAGTTTGCTTCTTCGTTTTTTTTTTTTTGTCTGTGTAAACACAGTCAGGGAGGGGTACATCCAAATGGTTCTGTTTCAAACATGGTGCATTATCAAGTGTAAGGAGAAATTTTTATTTCCCATACAAATGCTGGTTGTCCTCCTTGGAAATTTCAAATTTTTTTTCCCAGATTTTAAAACACAGAATTTTTTACCAGTTTAAAGATTCATTCCCTTTCTCGCCATAGAATTACATAAACGTCAGCTTTTTGTATCACAGAGGATGTGAAGTGTTAAAATGTAAGTATGCTTATATTTGTTTTCTATACCTGTGTACGGGTTATGTTCACATTCCTGAGATGATCCTTCCTTTGGAAATCTTTGATGCTGCCATGTTGGCTGTAATACTTTGTTAATAAACCTCAAACACTTGTCTGTGTGTTAAACAGCTGTTACAAGACCCTACAGCTTTTAGGAGTGTGTCTAATCCTTATTAACACAGGCAGCCTCCATAAAAATGCATAGTTGAAGACTCCTTGAAAGACGAGCTCGGAGGAGCAGACCCTCCCACTTCTTTATTAACAGATAGTCAGATTAATATCAAATAAATTCATGTAAAAGGTCAAACAAAAGAGACAGGATAGGAGTGACGCCTCTTTGTAGCTCATACCATACTGTGAGAGTGCACAAAAAGGGCAGCAGTTGTTGTGCTTTACCCTTTTTTTAGTTTTATCTGGAGGTTCCGCCACCCACCCCGGAGCTCGGCGGGGATTCGGGGTTTTGGCACTGCCGCCCCTTCCCGGAGACCTTTTGGGGCTGGCTGTGACACCGGCTCTGAGAAACCAGAACAACCGGCGCCGCCTTCAAGGGCTTTTCACCTGAAGGAAGACAGCGAGTTTTCCTTCCCTCATCCTGCTCCCGTTTGTCCTCAGCTCGTCACATCGGGGTGGCGTCTCTCATGACCCACATTCGCTCCCCTTGCGCTCCCCAGGGAGCAGCAGCAGCAGCAGGAGGAGGGAGAATGGCAGCGCGCCCGCCCATGCTGGGAATTTGGTTGGTGGGAGCGACTCGCTCGCCTCCCCGGGATCGTTCTGGCAATGGCAGGAGCTGGAGCATCCAAACATCCTCTTGTCCCTCGCAGCCGCGGTTTTCCTCGTGGGAGGGTCCGCGAAAGCGGAGTGCCCGGCTGGGGGGCCGCTTTTAGCATTGGGTTTCTTTGATTCTTATTAAAAAAAAAAAAAAAAAAGACCAAAAATCATCCCCTTCTCCAAAACCACCCCTCCCAAAAGAAAAAAAAAAGCTTCGGGAAGGGCAGACTTCAGTTACTGAACAGCTACAGCACTCAGCCCTAGGCGAGGCCAGGTCTGGAGTGCTGTGTTTAATTCTGGCCTCCTTAGGACAAGAGAGAAAAGGAGCTGCTGGAGAGGATGCAGAGGAGGGACACAAAGTTGATGAGGGGTCTGGAGCATCTCTTTTGTGGAGAGACTGTGGGAGCCAGGCCTGTTCAGGCTGGAGAAGACTGAGGGGAATCTCATTAATGCACATGAATATCACAAAGGTGGATGCCAGAGGATGGTGCCAGACTCTTTTCAGAGGTGCCCAGCGACAGGAACAGGAGTAATGACCATAAGCTAAAACACAAGAAGTTCCAACTCAGCAAGAGGAAGAACTTTATAGTGACAGAGCACTGGAACAGGCTGCCCAGGGAGGACTCTCCCTCTCTGGAGACATTCCAGACCCACCTAGACGTATCACCTGCTACAGGTGACCCTGCCTTAACAGGGGGAATGGATCAGATGATCCCCAGAGGCCCCTTCCCTAGCAATTCTGTGAACACTGCGACAGTCTGGGACAAGTTATTGCGCGCAGCCTTAAGAGCCCAGGCGGGCGCTGCATCCCCACTAGTGAGCAGCGTCCCCAGCGATGAGGGCGGTGAGGGGGATGAGGGCCATGAGGGAAGGCGCGGTCCCGCTCACCTGGCTCACCTGCGCTCACCTGGGCGTGCGCACCCCGCGCTCCCGCCCCGCGCCGCGGCCCCGCCCGCGCCCGGCCCGCGCAGGCGCTCCGGGGGCTCCGCGCTGTCATGGCGGCAGCGAGCGGCAGCGCCGGCAGGAAGGAGATGGGGCTGGCCGGCAGCGCGCTGTGAGGCGGCGGCAACAGCAGCAGCGAAGGCTGGGACTTGAGGCGCTTTTGAGCGGGCGGAGCGGCGGCCGGCGCAGCCCAGCCCAGCCCATCCCGCAGCCGGGCAGCGCAGCCGTCCCCGGCCCCGGAGCCCGCGCCCCCTCCGCAGCCCGCGGTGAGTGCGAACTTGGCGGGGCGCTGCACCTGCCCGCGGCCGTGCCTCAGCGCAGCCCGGGCCGCGGCGGGCAGCAGCGGGCGGGAAGGAGGAGCGTGTTCCCTCTGGGTTTAAAAAAAAAAAAATTAAAAAAAAGAGAAAGAAAGCAGATTAAAGCGGTGCGGTGGGGGCTCGGAGCGTGGCGGGTCCGGGAGCACTTCCGCGGGGAGAGGCGTGAGCGCTCCCGGGGCGCGGAGCAGGGGCCGGGACGTGCGGGCTGTGGGCAGCGCCTGACGGAGCGCGGGCTGAAACACACCTCGGGCTGTCCTTCAGGGCTGCCGATACCTGCCCGAGGGCAGCGCGGTGACAGTCGCCTCCTGCCGAGGAGAGAGCCGCGATCCCGAGAGCAGGAGTCCTCCCCGCCCGCCTGGCACCCTCCCCCGCCGGACGCCGCTTTCCTCGGGAGCCGGAGCCCGAGGGAAGGAAGCCTCGGGCCGCCGCTCACCTTCCCGGCTGACCGCGTCTTCCCGGAGCCGCGAGCGTGGGGAGCTGGCGCTGGAAGCCGTAGCCTGCGGTGAACTGGCCATGGCGAGTGAAGGCAAGCAAGTTGTTCAGCCAACAGGTGATGATGGAGGAGGAGGAGCGGGAAAAGAAGGAAATGCTGCTGAAGGGGGAAACGTGCTGCAGCCTTTGAATCCAGCAGTGCCCATCCGAGGCATCAAGATGAAATTCGCTGTGCTGACAGGACTGGTGGAAGTTGGTGAAGTGTCCAACAGAGACATAGTTGACACTGTGTTTAACCTGGTAAGTTGATTGCCTGAATGAGGGGAAAGAACAGCGCGGGTGTGCAGAAGAGTCTGCAGGGATTTTGATACTGTTTTTCTGTTAATGATTTTTTACGTGTTTACACTTTCGCCATGCTGGATTTCAACGATGTTCTTTTTACGTACCGCAAAAGCTGGGAAAAAAGCAACGAGCCTCTTTATATACACAATTATACTTGAAACAACCGTAAGCATCCTCCTCCTTTGTTTTCCTCAGAGAATTGTTGCTTTATTTAGAGCTGAGAAGTGTATTGTTATGTTTAAACATTTAACAGGTGTACTCAACAAGAAAGTTAAATGTTAATTTTGTAACTCAAACTGTCATCAAAACACACGCACTGTTGTAAATCAAAACAGTTTTTCGAAGATGTTTACATCCCTTCTTGCTTCCTGTTGGTTTAGGAAGTAGGTAGAACTTTCATGTTCTGTGTGCAGGGGGTGAGGATGTCAGGGAGCTGTTCATTCTAACATGTTTTACATAGTCTGCTTTTTGGGAAGAGTAGAATTTGGTTTCAGTGTCCTTTTTAAAATTAATGAATTAGGGACTCAGCTGCTAGTTTTTGAATGCTGTGGGGCTGTATCTAATATTTCATAACAGATCTCACTAAACGTAAAGTTTTCCTTGTTGAAACTATAATTGTAATAAAAGACCATTGTACTTTTTGGGCCATTTGCTTTAAGTTGCATAATTTAAAGCAATTAGACTAGCTAATAATATTTCCTTCATGCAGAAAATCAAACATTAGGAGAAAAACTCTCAAGTATACAAGGATACTCTGCTATTACCAGAGGTCTTAAAACATCTCTAAAAACAATTATCGTCCCTCCTCCTTCCTTTGAGTGAGCAGCTCTGGCTCTAAAACAATGTGGTTTCTGACAAACCAGGAAGTGAGAGCACTTAATGATATAAAGCTCACTAACAAGGAAAGTTGAGGCAGAAGTCATACTGGTTTTTTTATGCTGTTTGCATTTCAGTTATTTTGTTGTTAGTCTTCTTTGTGACACTCAAGTTTTAATGGTCACTAAATATTTGTGTGCAGTGTCTGTTTCATGTTTTTCAGTGTTATCTTCTTGGGTTATGATAAATATTTACTTTGGAATATTTTTCTATTAACAGTGTAGTGACCTAGATTGTTTGGAGGAAAGTCTTAATACAGGGGAATGGCAGTAGTGACAAAAATAAAGTGCAGGTCAGAGGTTTCATGGATGCTTGAAGTATGAGGAAGTGATTTAAGTTACTTGGAGTCCACTTGGCAGTGTCCTGGACTAAACCCAGCGCTCACATATATGGACATGAGGTTCTAAAGCAAATTCTGGTGAACAATTTAGAATTTAGGGCATTTGTGTGAGGGGAAATTGTTCATGGGTGTGTTAAATTTTACTTTGCTTCTAATGTGGTGTTTTGAGTGGTGTGCTTAGATGTATTTTATGGCAGCAGTGGAAAGAGGTTCAGCAGAATAATTAAACATGTAAAAGCTCCTCGATTTCTGTGATTCCTGTTCTGCTCCATTTTTGACAAGAGAGGAGCAAAAACTTCAGCATGATTTAGAGTACCCTTGATTTTTAGATTTAAGAAGTCTGGAGAATTTGACTTGTGGACTGCGTTTTCCTGGATCTTCATTTCCCAGATAGACAGGGGAGAGTTAGGCATTGGAAATTTTTGAAACTGTGTTCTCACTTTTTCTGCAAGTGAAACAGCATCCCTGACCTCTCTGCAGAGATTCCTCAATCATTTCAGCATACCTTGCCTATGTGTGGGAGGCTAAAGGTCATGCTCCTGCCCCACATTATTTTATCAGCTGATGGGTGTCATGACACAACCCCAACAGTTTGGTAGTAAGGATGCTTTGCCTGGATACCTGAGAACAAAATCCAAATTTTGGAGCCATAGCAAAAACAGTAGGCCCCTTGATTTCTCTGAGTCCCAGGAAAACATCAGCTAGCTGGCAAATCAGGTATTTTGGAAGATGATGTCTCAAGGTTAAGTGGTTTTATTAAGACTGAAATTCATGAAAAAAATCAAACCAGTCAAGAAACTCATCGTTTTTGTTATAGAAAGCCATTATTTTCTAGATTTTTATTTTAATAAAAACTGTGAAGCTGACTTTTTAATGTAGCTTTTTGGATATGAGGGATATGAAATCTCCCTTCAGAGCAATTCTCATTCATCTGTCACAGAGTTCTGCCTCAGTTCATTTGTTACCTGTGACCATTTGTCAATTAATACCTCTGAAATCACGCTGCCCAGAATTTAAGGTGTGTCAAGTACTGGTTAGCAGTGGTGTGCCTGGTTTTCTCTGTGTGGGTGTACAGGAAATCTGTAACTTTTATCTGAAAAGGTGACTCTTAGCTCTGGCTTTTCTGGTAGTTTGTTTCCCCATGGCTTTGGGAGCACATTTCCTCAGGTGTGTGCAGGTTGAGCTGGGGGTATGACAATCACACCCTGATCTGCTGTTGCCTAATGGGGTTAAGCCCCACATATCCCCTCCTGTTTGGTTTCGTTCTCTGTGGTGACTCACAGCTGCAGGCAGCATGGATGGGAGCAGAGATCTGTTCCCTGCTCCTCATGATTTGGAAAGAGGATAGCTGCACTGTCTGGGGTTTGTTTGGTCACTAGGTTGAGGCATCTTTAGACCAGGGTGCAAGGAGGGCTGGGCAAATCTGGGTGGAAAGGCGGCTTAGCATTTTATTCTTTATGGCATAACTACCCTCAAATGTGAAGAGATAATTTTTTAAACAGGAATGTTACGTGCCCTAATTTTAATTTCTTGAGAAAACATGTTGCTCTTCATTATGTCCTTCCAACTTGCTGCAGCATATAGAGATAATCAAGAGAAGACCAAAGTTCTGTCTTGATGTTTCTCATCTCTAAGTATTAAGAGATGGTCACGTTCTGTATGTGAAAGACTCAGGAGGTCAAAAATCTAAAGTGCACAGTAATTGATCTGCTGCTTTCTAAAGAAATTTAAGCCTCTCTGGTTCTGATTACTCAAGCAAAATAAGTTGTTCACTTCAGCAGTGTGGGATCTTGGAGAGCCACTTCTGACGTTTTTTCTGTCCAGCAGTGTAACAAAGTGCTTAGTGAGCTCACTTGTAGCATCAAACCCCTTCTAGTTTTGTTTTATTCTCTTTGGAAATTCTACTCTTAGAAATCTACAAATTTTGGTCAGTTTTGTTTTGGTCAATTTTCTCAATGAACACAGTTTCCCAGCCCACACTGAGTATGTCTTCGTGTATTTCAGCACCTCTTAAAAGTGAAGAGGGAAATAGAGACTTTCAAGAAACTGATTATTGTGTGGAAAACTTTGAAAGCACATTCTTGTTCAAGTATTAATCTGTTCTGTTGGTTTTTTAGACAGACTAAGCTAAACTATAGGTATATATTTCTCATGCATTATGAATTTTATTTTTAACTGATTTCAGGCAGCAATAACTCCTTGAATTTCCTTTGCATACAAATCAGGTGAATTCCTGTTGGTTACCTCATATTTTCCCCCCTTAGTTTATTAAAATAAAAATCCTTCCTGGCTGAAGAAGATGATAGAAAAGAAAAATAAATTACTTACAGTGGGAACTGTTACTAACTTAAAATAACTCTAAGCCAGTTTTGTTTTAAAAAGCTTTAGTGATTCTAATTGTTTTATTGAATATGGTATGGATTGTTACTTTATTTGGTTCATTTTTTCCCCTCAGTCTGTGTTGCAAAGACTTTTTTTTTTTTCAAATTTCTCTTTGGTGAAGAGAATGTGCTGTTGCTTCTGATTCTATTCATGGATTATGAGGGCCTCACCAAGAGTGACAAAGTGCATATGAGAAAGAAACACAAGATTTTATCACCTTTGAAGGAAAAATAACGGGATCTGAAGAGCAGAGGCTAAAATTGCTTTGTAAATTTAATTTGTCAGCTCTTTCACTTCTGCCAGACTTTACTAAAACCCCAAACTAAAAATCAACCTAACTTAAAAAAAATTCTTACAGATTATTTTCCTGCTGGTACATCAAGATTCTAATTTGGATGGTTTTGGCACACTAATGCAACTAGAACTGCAACTCATAATGGTTTTTATGAAGTCTGAATTCCCCTTTTTTGTCTCTTATCACAGACTTACTTTGCATGTATCATGTTGTGGAAACCCCCCAGAGTTAATGCTGATAGAATTAAATGCATTGCAGTAGTAAAAATCCACCATAAATGTCTTTATAACAATGCATTCCTTTCATTACATTACTCTATGTTTTTAGAGGCTTTATTTTCTACCCAAACTTATCAATGCTGATGACGAGTGAGAGCCACCAAGAAGCTCCCACAATATCACTGAATATTGTGTATTTCTTAATAGTTGCAGTCTTCCTTAGTAGCTTCCCAGTAAATACACCTCTGGCTACAGTTATCCTAGTTCAGTCACTTCTGTCCACTTACAGTACAGATGATAAGGTAAGTCTGTGGCTTTAGCTGGGTCAGGCTTGTAGGGCTTTTTTTAAAAAAAAAAATCTTACTAAATTGAACAGTCAGCTGTCTTAGAGATCATGCACGGTTTTTACTTATTGAAGTGATGCATATTGTTTTTTTTTTCAGGTGTTCATACACCTTGGACATTACTTTGTGTTTAGTGGAAATAACACCCTATGTAGAATGTGCAGGAACTGAGGGAAATTTTGTGGTTGGCTGAGAAAGGCATGGAATGTAGTAATGGCAGTCTTTAATTAGACATGCAACAATTTAGAAGAAAATTGTCTAGGCTCTGAAGAGGAGCTGGTTTGTACTTTGGCTGTGGTATCAAGTCACTTCTGTAACTGCAACTTAAAACACAATATTGAGGACAAAATTTTGAAGACTGCATGAGAACATGTTCCGTTTTGCTTACTCTTCCACTGAGTTGCCAGACTTTCATAGCTTCTCATGTCCAATCTGAGATTTCAAGTGTCTGTGAAAGCTTGGGAACATGCTCTGTGTTTTCCAGCAGTGGTGGCATCCAGTAGTGACATTAATAGACTCTGTACAAACATAAAACAAAACCAAGAAAGCAAAGCTGAACTGGGCATTTACATATATCATGTCTTAACAATGCAATATTTGTTAGACGATTTTTAATTAGCAATTTGTTCTACAAGGAAGCTGGGTGAAAATGTGTTCATAGCACGGCTTAGAAGTCCCCTTTAGAGGGAAACACATCAGTTCAATGACAGATTTTTCTAGGTGGTGTCTGGTAACAGAGGACTGGGAGTCAGGTTTCCATTGCAGTCGATTTGCTGTCTCTGGGTAATGTTTTGTGCTGCTTCTGGCAGACAGTCCTGGGCTGAATGGACCATGGGCCTGATCCAGCAGTGCAGAGAGCACAGAAACCTAAGGGCCATATGGACTGGCTCAGATAAAGCATCTGCAGATTAGGGAATAGAATTAAATTAGTCAAAAGCATCAGGGAAGCAGGTGGATGGCATGTCAAAGTTTCCACAAAGGCTGGACATTGCAGAGTGATACAAAAATGGATAATTATAAATGCATGTTGAATCAGCACGCTTTGATTCACTCCTCCAATAATCTTTTTGAAGATGAGTGTGAGTGAAGAGAAGGCTTTTGAAGTTGCTGTATTGGCTGAACATTGGAGGTTGAGGAAAATCAAAGATGAAGTATTTGCTCAGTTCCTTTTTCAGGTCGTGTTGGTTTGAACCACTGTTCAGTAGTCAGTGGCTAGTCAGGTGTACATTCAGATGCTGAAGTTTGCAGAGAAGTCCCAGTCTTCTGAAAATCATCAAGCCTGATTTTTTTTTTTTTTTGGCATGTGTTACAGATTGAAGTCTGATGAAAGATGAAAAGAGCTTTGTCTGTGGTTTCATTCACTATCTGTGTATTTGCTTTACCACCTCTTGGTGAACCTGCACTCATTCTGAGCTGTCTCTTGCTTGATGTGGTGCTCTGACCTTTTATTTTTTGCTAGATAAGTTGGAAGCTTAAAGCACTGATAGCTTCTGTCTTCATGCAGTCATCAAGTTCTTTATGAGCCTTAAGGAAGAAGCTTTAATCCATTGCACAGATGAAATAAGCTCTGCAGTTTAATCACTGTAATGTGAAATGGCTTCTTGCTACCTTTGGTGTTTCTGTCTTTTTCTGTCTTCTTTAAGAATCTATTCTGTCAAATTCACTCTTGCGTGCATTAAATTTATGCGTATCTTTTTAAAGAACTTCTATTTATTTTAAATGGGTCAATCTGGCAGAAAGTTTTTGTTCATAATCACTAATTACAGTTAGCTAACTTTCTGCTGTTCAAGTGTCTTCCCCAGCCCCTAGAGGCCTTGCTGGCCTCTTCACAACGCTTTGCATAATGGTTTTTGGTATTAGCTTGACCTAATTACTAATGTCCTAATTTAGACTACGTTTCTGCTTTAACTAATTCTGGATTTTTCTGGTGGACTTGATATCAGGCTAGAGCACATTACTGCCTATCCAAAAGGTAGTTTGGACATTTTTATTTGACTCTGGGAAAGCCTCAGGCTTTGTCTGTGAACTTTGGCCATTTGCCAGGAGCTTGAGGGCTCCATGAATATGGTAAATCAGGATACTATTGCCACCTGCCTTGGGAATGCTCTGCATGGCCAGTGGAGACTGCAGTTTCCAGCATGCTCTGTGCTTAGGGCAGATAGCAATCGAGATGCATCCTTGCACAACTGCTCGAATCAAACTCACCAAATGATGATACTGCAGGAGTTGCAGTAGTACCTTTCCCTGAGCCACTGGAGGCTTTGTTCTCACGCTGGGAGCCTGGAATAATTTGTGAAGAGCCTGCGTTGCCACAGTGCTTTAGATTCCAGAGCTTCACAAATAGGCATAAGTAGTTTCTAAATAGAAACTAATTTGTGGAGAAGAAAAATCTAATGCCTTCTGTTGCACTGGATTTCCGTAGTAGTAACTGGGGAGCTGGGAGCAGCTATGTCCCAGGCATGATTTTCTTGTTAATAGCTGCCTTGAGAAGATATTTAAATGAGAATTGCTAGTGGGAATAGGATGTGCTCTGTTGCAGCCTATAAACGTTCCACTAGTTTGAGCTGCAAGTCTCTTTACTGTAGCCTGCATATGAATAGTTTTGTTGATGTTTTTGTACTCTACATGTATCTAGGAAAAAAATTCCATATGCGTCATTGCAGAAAATTCAGATTATTTTTTGTGTGACTGAAAAGCTGGAATTGAATTGTTCAGGCGAAAACCTCTTCTCCCTTGTTGATGCAACTGAAGAAATCAAGACTTGAAGAGCTTCTGGGTTATCTTTGCTTTGCAGTTGAAAATGAAAACCAGAATAACTGTGTAGGACTCATCTGTTCTATGAAAGCGTGTTATGTGTTTGCCAGCATGTCCCCTTTTGCCATCAGCAGTCGTTCTGTGAGGTGTGGACAGAAATTACAGAGATAAATTCACTAAATTGAGCCTATTTTATTTGCCCCACTTAGATACTCCAAATTTCTAGGTTTGTCCTGGACTAGCCCTGTAAAACAGTAACTGTAAGAATGCATGGGGTGACCTGTAGCTTATTTATTCTCTCCTTGGGAATGCTGAAAGACAAGAGGCACCAGGAAGCAGCAGGTAAGATGGTAACTGCAGCAGGAGGGCAATTTCTAGAATAAAAGAGCAGCAAGAAGAGAACCAGTAGCATCTCACAGTGAACTGGGAAATGTGTGATTATGGACTCCAGGATGCTGAATGTTTGCATGGCAAACCCCTCACAAAGTGGTTCCTTTATCAAACTGTATATTTGGGTGGGAATTGTACTGGCTGCTTTCCCAAATATGATTTGGGTGAGGGCAGGTAGGGAGTGAGGTGAACCCTGTTGGTGTAGAATTGCTGAATAAGGGCTTTGCAGACTGTGCAACTTTTCTGTTATTAGAGAAGCTTTTAAGTTGTGATGTTTGCACTTCTTGGGGTTAAAAACATTGTTCCTAAAGACAATTGTTTTTTGCGTGATTATAATCATCTAAGTGGACCTTGGAATCAGTGAGTGCTTAAGAAAACCAACCAAAAATCACCACCACCAAAAAAAACCCCAAAAAACAAAAACCACAATCCCCCTCCCTCCAAAAAAACCCCAAACCAACCTGAAAAACAACACAATCTCCCCCCCTGCCCATCAAACCAAACCCAAAAGGTTTTTTGTGTGGAATCATAGACTTAAGTTACAAAATATGGCCAGTGATACAGAAGTAGAATTGCTGATGAGCCTTAAAACAATGCCATTGAGGGGAGGATAAGAACCAAATGACTAATGTTGTGAATGGTGCATGACTGTTAAATAAACAAATGGAAACTATCAGTCCAGTCAGCATCTGCCTCCTGCTAATGTTTTTGTTGAAACTAAGCATGTGATTTGTCTCTAGCTGTGGTTGTGAACTTGATTGAAAAGAACTTGCAAGCTTTTCTTTTCTCCCTGTATAATGGGAGCTTACTTATACTGTAGGATTTGGTTCCAGTATGTAATTTAGGTGCCTAATGCCTGGCTTTTAGGTATCTGATATGGAGTATAAAACTGAGTAACTCTGGTTACGTTTTTAGAACGTATTTTGAACCATCAAACATGAGATGATGAGATGTGTGTGTTTAATATATTGCTGCTGTTACAGAATGGGAGAACACCTGAGATGCTGGAAATGGATATTTCAATTGTGATAGCAAAAGATTCTCTGTCCAATTTGCAGTCTATAGCTAAGGGTCACCTTCTGAAGCTATGAAGTCCTTAACACTTCAGATTATTTTAAACAGGGTAGTAGTGGTTCCCAACAGAACAGTGAAGTGCAATGAAGAGTTCTCAGGATCAGAAACTGTACCAGTGGTTTCCCATCTTTATATAAATCAGTAAATGCTTATGAGGAAATTATTGCCATGCTTCCTTGCCCATTTATTCCTTAAAAGTGAGGTCCCAATCTTGTGCCACACTAGATTGTCTACTGCTTAACCCCACACCAAGGACACTACTTTGTCCTTTCTGTGCCCCCTTGCCTCCTCTTCCATGACTAGGCACCTGCTGCCTTCATCCTTGGCTGCAGAAGTGAGTCCTGAGCACTCACTGGAATCTGTAGCAGGCTGGGAATCTGTGAATGCCACTGTGTGCTGCAGTTGCTGTGGATCAGCTGATTGGCAGGAGCATTGCCTTCGGGAGATGTTTATTCCATGACTCATCTGAGACCTGGTGCTGAAGTCTCCTGCCCTTCCTGTGTACTGCTTTTAAAGCAGAATGGCTCTTTGGGCGTTTTGCTGGTTTGGTAAAGTCTCACCTCTGCGGGAAGTGAAAGCCACCCTGATTTCTGTCCTTAGCAGGAGGAGATTCAAATCGCCATTTGTCAGGATTGAGGGTGCTGTGAGTGACTTGTAAAGGAGCACTTGTAATACCTCTTCTGCAAAGACCAGGTTAATAAACAGCAAAAAATGCCCAGATTCATTGAGTATGGGGGGAAGACACGGAAAGAAACGAGTGTCAGGCCCTGGGGTTAAGGTATTTGAATAAGGTTTTCTAGTCACTCATACTCAAGTTTCACTTGAGTGCAGAACTAGTCTTGCTGTCTTTGTTGCTGTTCTTTAAAGATGGATCTGTCTGTAGGGATTCTTTAATTAGGTATGCAAGGAGCTGTTGGGATCTCTTTCTAGACATATGAATAGAAGTACAGGTAACTGTAGAGGAGCAACCGAGCTGCCCAAAGGTATTGTCATAGAATCACATCACACATGAGCAGTTTAGTTTAATCACTGTAACTGTGCTGCTATAAAACTTGATTATAAACTATTTGCTTTAAGTTCAAGTTTCTGTATTCAAATCCCAACTATCTAAATATCACTATCTTGTCACCATCTGTCCTATTAGGAAAGTTGTGGCAGACTGGTGAAGTTACTTACCAGTGACTGGAAAAGGGAAAACATAACTCCAAGTGTTAAAAGAGGGGAGGGAAAGGTAGAACCCAGGAAATTCCAGGCTGTTCAGTTTCACCTCTGTGCCTTACACGATCATGGAACAGATGCCCCTGGAAATGTCTACGTGCTAAGGCATATAGAAAACAGGGAGGTGATTGATGACAGCTAACAAGGCGTCACTAAGGGCAAATCAAAGGACCTGACAAATTTGGTTGCCTTCAGTGATGGGGTTGCAGCACTGGTGGATGAGGGAAGAACATCTGATGTCATCTGTCTGGACTTGTGCAAAACATTTGGTACAACATCCTGTCTATAAACTGGAGAGGCATGGATTTGATGGATGGTCCACTCACTCGATAATAAATTGCCCAGAGAAGCTGTGGATACCCCACTCCTGGAAGTGTTCAAGGCCAGGCTGGATGGGGCTGTGAGCAGCCTGGTCTAGGGGAAGGTGTTCCTGCCCATGGCAGAAGGGATGGAACTGAATGGGCTGCTTTAAGGTCCTTTCCCACCCAAACCATGTGGTGATTTTGTGATTCTTTGTTAATCTCTATGGGAAAACCTAATTTCAAGTACACAAGAGTGCCAGAAATTTAAGCTTAACTTAGATGTGGTGGCAGGGGAGGGAGAGTTATTTCAGTGGCTTTTGAATTGTGCCATCCCTGTCACGTATTGTTTAGTGTCTGTTTTCATTTGCTGTGCAGTGTGACACTATCCTGTAGCTAGCTATTGCTGACATGTGGGGTTTAATGAGTGTTTCATGCCTCATTCCTGCTCTGCTAGCTGAATCCCAGTATCTTCTTGAACAGGATATTTCTGTGCATATTACTGACAATGGGGCTGGTCAGGCACAGGCTTAGTGACCATTTTGCATCATGCATGACACCTTCTGTGCAGAATAGCTCTTTAACTTTGAAATAGAGTGTGTCTTCTGTGGGTTGGCAGTGCATTTGAGTTCTGTAGCACTGACTGATCTTGGTGCTTCGGTTTCCTGTTAAAGTAGGTATATGGGGAAGGAGGTGAACAGCTTTAAATACTCATTTATTGTAATTTTCCAGTTGAATGTTCAACTTCTCAACTTCTAAGAGTCAGCTTTAATATTTCCTGTAGCTCTCTTGCTCACATATGTGAGGCTAGACTTGTAGTTAGAATTCTCTTTCCCAACTCTTAAAAGTTTTGTTCACCAAGGATATTTCTAAATGGGTTTGTTTGCCTGTGACCTTACTGTGCAAATTGGAAACAATGCTTGAATGCACATATGGATTCTTAAAACAAATATTGATCCTTATAACAATGGGATCGATGCAGAGTAAAGGATTTCTCAATTGCAGTAATTGCATGTGCAGATTTCTGTATTAAAAGGTGCCTGAACCTCAGTCTTAATATTCAGAGTTTTGCAGGCAAATATGCCTTTGTTTAGGAAGGTTAATAATTTGGCTAAGAGGACCTACTGTCCAATCCTGCATGCTAACTCTCCCTGGTTAAATTGACCATGGCATCAAAGAAAACAGAATAATCAAATGTATGGATGACAACTATAATTATCCAGTATTAGTTATCCAAGCATATGCTTTTTATCCTCAGGCAGTGTTTTGTTATGTGTGATGTAGTTGTGATCTCTGTAAGGTGTTTCCATGTTCTGGTGCTGTGACTCTGTAAGGTATTTATACAGTCAGATGTACACTGGAAAAATGTTAAGATAATTGAGAAGTTGCTCTGAAGAGTCAGTGGTTCAGACATTAAGATTACCCAATGTCTTCTGTTTCAAGCAATCTTCAAGGATTTTCTCTGAAGTTCTAGCATTTTTTGCAGGCACTGTGTGGTACTGTGCTCCAGAGATGTGTGTGGGTTCAGCCTTTGATGAGATAACAACAGATCTTCTAACACACACACTCCTGCTGCACAGACACTACTGAAGGCAGGCAGGTTTAGATCAGATGTCAGGAAGAATGTCTTTACTCAGTGGGTGGAGAGGCACTGGCACAGGCTGCCCAGAGAGGCTGTGGCTGCCCCTCTGCTGGGAGTGCTCTAGGCCAGGTTGGATGGGGCCCTGAGCAAGCTATCTAGTGCTGGCATCCCTGTGCATGGTGGGGAGTTTGGAGCTAGGTGATGTTTAGGGCCCCTCCCAGCTCATTCTGTGATTCTGTGCTTTCAAAGCAGCAGCTGAAAATGTGTGTTTTCTACTGGGTGCAGTCAGGCATCCAGGAAGTTGAGTTGGAATCTAGCAAAGGAGGACAGTCGTGTTGGGCTTCCCACTGCTTGACCCAGCTATGCTTCCTCCTTGATAATCAAGGAGTGTTGAGTGTAAGTACCTGGCTCTAGAGCTGCCTCTATGCTTGTTCCATTGTGTTTTTATTTGAAGTCTGAATTCCTTTTGCCTTTAAAAGGAAGAAAGGAAAACATTTGTTCTGTTTGCTGTTACTCAGAATGTGACTTTTCCAGTAAATAGCCACACAGCTTTACAGACTAGAATGAAATATTGCAGTAACCGTAGTTCTACTTTGTCTACACAGAAGTGGTTCTGTTTCATCTGCAAATTCTGTTGTTAGGGCAGCTGGAAGGCTGAAGCTGGATTCTTGTTCTGAAGGTATAACAAGCTGTCCTTCTTATGAAGGGCTGATTTTTCCTTCTCTTCTAATCTCCCTGTGTTTTAAACAAATGGGGTGATTCTGTGATTGTATGATGACCTGTCCATATGTATCAGGATACGCTGTAAGATTCCACTTCTGTTAGCTAAAGTCATGAAACATCCTCTGAAGGGTACTTGCTATGTGTAGGTTGCCGTTTAGATACTTGCTTTCCAATTCTTGAGATGGAATATATGGCAACAAGTAAGAACCTGTTTAAAAACAAGAAAGTAACAAGTGAAATTGTCAAACGAGAATTTGAATTGGGAAAGCGTCAAATGAACTAAATTTCAGTGTTCTAAGACAATGGCGTTTTCTATTAATCACTTTGTGAACACTGTAAGAAAGAATATTCCTCAAAAGCCAGTTTATCAGTAAGATATTGCTGTGCTAATTCTGTAGTTGCTTAATATTGAAACTAAAAAGAGGTGGGAAGTCTTGTTTTTAAAGAATATAATTTGCCATACAGGTATTTTAAGCTGTTTTAAACGTGTTACAACTGTGACTGAAGCTCTTCAGAAAGCAATGACCTAAAACCTGAAATGATTATATAGATTGAAGCACTAGCTTCAATCTATTATATACATGTTATGTAGATTGAAGCCCGAGCAAGGATGGTATCACCACACCTTGGGCAGTGGAGAATGAAGCTGTATTGTTTGGGATTTTTGTCTTGCTGTGGTTGTGGCCTGTCTCATAACAGTGGCTCTCGCTGAAGAAACTTTGTAAACATTCAAGTTCACTGGTAGATTTGAGACTGAGGAGCTACATTTTTTTTTTTAAATCTACCGGGAACATGACAAACTTTTGTGTTTTGTTGAAACAACCTATTTGTCTCTAAAGTTAGCCTTCTGCTAACTGCAGTGAGAGATGAGAAGACTTTATCATCTTTGTGTTGAGAATCTTCCTGCCAACCACTACTTTATGTGGTGCTTAGTTATGCAAGGGGAACTGAGCACAAAAACTATTCTTGGTGACTGCCAGTGCGGTGAGAGGCTTGTTCCTGTAAAGGCAGGAGACAGGCTGTGTTGTACAAACAAGTTCCTAAAGTAGAGTGTCCTAAAACCTGAAGTCATGCTGGAACTTGTGTGGTACTTGCTTGAAACCAAACCCAAATAATAGTAGTTGTGTGAATGCAAAGTCCTTCTTTTATTTTTCTTTGAAGTGAAGAATAACAGGTGTCAGGAGGAGTAATAGTTGCTCTTTGTATTAACATGTATTGGTAGAAGGAATATTTGCTCTTTGTATTGAAAAATAACAAAGTCCTGTTTCCTAGGCACTAAAAGTGACACTGGGAACTGTTTCTCTGTTTTACCCACTCATTCTCTGGAGTGTGCCTACTAAAGAAGCAGCTTTGAATGGAGGAAGAAGTGAAAATTCTCGGGTTTTCAAATCTGAAGTCAGAAATGTGTAACTGTAAGCAGCTGAAGTCTGGAGTTCCTGTATATCACTTGAAGCAGTGTGGACAAATCTTTAAATTGCCTAGTTTTGTGCAGTAAATGGCAGGAGTGAAGGATGGTGTCTGAGGAAGGACAGATGTGTTACAATGTGAGGTATCTGACTTGCTTTGCTTTGGCTGCAGCTGTTGTGACTGCCATTACTGCAGATGGCCATAATCATGGTTACTGCCAACAACCATCTGAGGTTAGAAACAAGAGCTTTTATACTCACAATGTGGAAAACTTTTTAAACTGGTAAGTGGACTAGTGTAATTTGAAAAAAATTAACATCTCTTGTCTCCTAGGATGATGCTTTTGAACTTATGAGAATCTAATTGTGGATTTGATGGAAAGAATTAAGGCTAGTAGGGTGATTTGTGGACTGAATGCATATTAAATGTGGCAATATGTAAATTGGATTATTTCATAAATGTAGCATTTTTATGTATTGTGAATAAAAGCAGTTCCTAATTTTTGGAGTAATAGGAGGCATAAACAGAAAAATTTCCTCCTGTTTCCCTACCACACTCCTTAAAATTCGCCCTTGAATGGATGCATCTCTTAGGTTATTTATGACATTCTAACAAAGTCTTGGTTTTTGCATGACTGACTTCATTCACATATTTTTGAGTTCCAAAAATGTTGCTGTGCTATAAAGCTGAAATTAGTTTTGTATTAAACACAGTGAGAAATAGGACTGGAACATAACGAGAAAAAGAAATCTAATTTTATCGCTCCTTAAATGTTGTTATTTCACAAGAGCATTCTTCTGATTACCTGGAGTCATTTAGCACCATCTGTAGTGCCATGTGTAACATAGTTAAAGTAGTATAATAGGATAAACACAGTTAAATTAAAAATGGTTGCCAAGCAAATGAGTACGTAATACTTTAGGAATTTAGGCATCTACCATGGAGAGTTTTTTTTTTTTTTTTTTTCTATCTGTAGCTTTATTTTCCATAACCTTCTTCTTTCCCTGTTGGTCCCCTTAGTGCAGAGCTTTGGTGGCAATGAAGTCTTTGCCATTGAAAAGTTTTCTCAGAGAGAACGCTGTTACTGTCTGTTTCTTCTGAATTTTCTGCTCAGCCTGGAACTGCTTTACCCTACATTTGCTGCAGCCTCTGCTCTTGGCCTGGACTGCCCACATGCAGAAAGGGAGAGGAGCACTGTAATGATTGTTTTTTAGTGGCAACAGGATTTGCAGCAGTCTCCAGAGTTACACAGCTAAATTACCTCCAAACTTTTGCAAACAGTCCAACTGTTCAAGAAACAGAGATGGATACAGTGCTCAGCACTCTGGTTAGTTGTCTTGATGGGAAGTGTGTAAATCAAAAATAGAACCTTGCTTCATATGACCTTTTGATTTGGAAGGGTAGTGACATTCAGCAAGATACTTGATTCAGTTATGTAGTGAATGTAATGGCAATTACACTCTAAGTCATGTTGTTTTCTTCTTAAGGCTTTGTTTACCTTGTTTTTGAAAAAAGGGGTCTTTGAGTTGATAGAATGGCTGGAATAGCATAGTTGTTGAGTGTGTTTTGTTGGTGTTGCAGTCAAATGCTTATTTGTTAGAATTCTTCTAGATGCTGAGAGCTGTTCTCTTTTCTGGCTTGTCTGTGAATTGCTTTGTACAAAGGTTACAAACTGTAGCTGGTGATGTTTTGTCAGAGCATGATTGACACTTTATACTTTGATAAGGTTACAGATAAGTGTAACTTGAATTTCTTCTTCTATAACTTTCACTTTTCTTCCTGAGCATTTGCTTAAGTGTTTCATTAGTATTTGGTTGGGCTGACTATAAATGTGTTTCACATGTCCCTTTCCTGTCTCTTGTCTCAAAATTTGCATGAGAGGAAGGAACAAAGTTGAAATTTTTATATTGAAGTACTCTTTAACTCCTGAATAATTTGTATCACAGCAACCTTTTGTATTCCACTGACCAGTTGTTTTTAGGTAAAAATTTTGCCAAAGACAGCATTGCACATAAAAGAAAGCAGGTGAATGGCAGCAAGGATGAAATAGTTTTTGTGTGAATTTTGAAATAAGAATGGTTTCTTAAGAACTGTATTCTTGCTGAGTACTTTGCAAAAAGTGTCCAATAATAAATAAAAACTGAACAATTCCATCCCTTTCTTAAATTATACATGAAGAAAATAATAATATTTTTCCTTTCACCTTTCGTCCATTGCCCCTGTGTTTTCCCCAGTGTTGGTAATTGAATAATTTTTTTTCAGTATTTCAGTTTACATATATAAAAAACCCAAACAAACATGGTTTTTTTGAAAGTGCATAATGCTAAAATTTCACAGGATAAATATACTTCAGTGGTGACGTCATTGTATAAAATAAGAATATTACAATTGTATGGCTAAGTAGTCATATATGAGGCACCCCTGTGCTTCTACAGACTTGCTCCCTTGAGGAGGGATTAATGTGGATAAAATGTTAATCTGCTTCACTCACGCTGCATAATTCAGTCTTAAGTAAATACTAAATAGGAAAAAGATATATCATAAATCTCAGAAGGAAAACTGAGACTTTGCTGGGTGGAAAATCCCATACTTTGCAAACATCTTAAGGATATTACAGAAAACTTAGGGTTGATAAATTTAGTTGGATTTCCAAGACCTCATTGCTCTTACTGCAAGTGTTTGAGTCAGTTTTTCTTTCTTACTCCTTGTAACTCAGCAATTGATAGAGCTGAAATAATGTGATGGCCATGCCAAAACCTGTATTTGTATTTCTTGCTTCAGGTTTCAGTTACAGAAAGTGAAGTGGTCTGTGATACAGATTGTGTGCTCACCTGTCATGGCAGTAGGAGGAGAGGAGAGGTTTACTTTGGGTTTTTATATTAACTCGATCTGGATAACACAATGGGAGAACAGCCTGAGTTAGGTTTGCAGGGAAGTGTGTAAAGCTGTTTGCAATGTACTTAGTGCATTAAGACATAGCAATTTACACCTGAAAAGTGTTTATTTTCAGACTCTTTCAATTTAAGATGAAACCTAATGTTTTGCAGGCTTTTTTTTGGCTTTTTATTTAAGTTCACCTGCATAAGATGCTTTCTATAGTGTTGTACATGTGTGGCATCTATAGGTAGGCTTATGGATTTTTAAAAAATTTGTTGTACTGCACAAGTATAAGAGAACTATAATATTGTTTAGCAAAACCAGTGACTGGAATTTCATTGAAGCAGAGTGATCCAACTTTAGAATTCTAAAGAAATGAAATAGAAATAGAAATGTGGAAGGCAGAGTTTGTTGTTTTTGTAACAGTGGAAGTGAAAGTGTTAAAAAAGATACAAATTTTAAGAGAAGAGCAACATTCCTCCTAAGATTTAGCTACTGAAAGGTTTATCTTGGAATAGCACTTAAAAGTTTACAGTTGCCAATAAAGGCATCCCTTGAAAGAGTGTCAAGTATAGATTCTAAGGCCCGGGGATCAATGTGTTAATGTGACCTCCTGCACAACATCAACCATAAGGCCAGCTAATATTTTATGCAGTTAGTCAGCAGACTAAGGGTAATAATAAATCTTGGCAAAGTGGATTAGGGGACAGCTTAGAACAATTGCTAATAAGCCTGCAGTCATTTAGGTTTGAGTGGCAGTAAGTTTAACAGGGCAAAAACTTAGAAACGGCCAAGTATTTCTTATATGAGGTGTCCTGCTAGAGGTTTGAAGATGCTGGAAACACTGTACTAAAATTAGTTCCATGGAGTCTTATGGAATGCAGATCGGCCTTGTAGGCTAATTAAAAAAGCCTGGGTTTTGTATTTAGTGCAGTCAATGATGCATGAACTTTTTGACTGTAAAGGGAAGATATTTCAGTGCCCTAATAAAAGCCCATCCAAAGATGATGAAATTGGCTTGATACATTGGGTGGAACTTTGTGTGTTTGGCCTTGCTGAAATCTCTCATCTTTATTAGAGGAATCTGGAAACCTAAGTAAGATGATATTTGAGTTGGTACAGACCTGCCTGAGTCAGGAATGGAAAGATGTTGAAGTGTCTGGGCTGAGATAATTTTATTCTGCTTCATACAAAATGTATCCTGCCCTAGTGTTAATTTTTTGATGTGAGATGGGATTCATGGGATGGAGTTGAAATATTTGTTACCAGCCAGGAAACCCTTGTTAATTGGTAGAGTTGGTGACCAAATGTAGTTTCTTCTGTGGTGAGTTTCTACCAGGTAGATTGCTGCCTCCTGTCATAACTAGGAGAATTATTTCTGCTGATTGAGAATTGATACACTTGTCCTGTTGAAAGTGAACTTGGGAAAAGGCATCTGCTTTGATCCTGATAGTTCCATGGAGATTCATGTTGGGACATGACAATTTGTGTAACAGGAATTTATAACATATTATTGACTGGGGAGGATCTGGACTGGCAAATTTGCTAATACATTGTGAGAAGGGGAGCTGGCTGAGCCTCTGTGCTGGGGAGGCTGTGCAGAGGGATCACTGGAGTGACTTTTGGAAGGAAGCCAAGGAAACACTGTCGGGTTTGCTCAGAGGGATTACACAGAGTCATCCTGATCTGCATCTGAAATATTAGATCTGGCTTGACCCTCAGCTGCTGTGGAATGATTGCAAAGGTGGTGCAGGCAGGAGACACAATGGCTGGAGATCTGTGACCTCTTCCAGGTGCCATTCCACTGTTCTAATGAACACCTTTCCCAGAGCCACAGTGTGTTCAGGGCAGGGAGGCACATAACAATGCTTTGTACCTTTCAAAAAATGGTGCTGCTCTAGAATTGCCAACCTGGTTTTTTAGTGGAATGCTTAGCCTGGAGCAGCTTTGCCTGTACATCAGAATTGGCATTCTCTCTAATTTATGCAGTAGTGCTTAAAGTGCTGTGGTTACTCTTGTGTTTTGGTTAGGTCCTTCGTTTGTTAGTTAACTAGCGTCCAATAAATACAGTAAACAAAGTTTCGTTTGATGTGCAGGGCTGGTAAAATTTAGCTCTCAAAGGAGTAAAACTAGTTTGACAGTGACTATTGTAAGATATTTTAACAATAAAGCTTACAGAAACCATAGCGAGCAAAAATTTGTTGATCAGAAATGTGCTTAGCAAAGTTAGTCGTCCATAAATTTATTTGGTATTAAACTTCCCAATTAACTGAAGAAAGATAGATAAAAATGTCATGAGCTCCAACAGGAGTGTCTTTGTAACCTGAACTAGTAGACAAGTGAAAGGAGTTGTTCTCTCAGAGGTATTGCTGTTACTGGGTAAAATTTCAGGTCACAGAGGAACTGTATTGTTGAATCTCAAGTACTCCCAAGTAATGTGGCCCTCAAGACTGTTTTTAAGGAGTCATGTTTTAGTCGTTCTAGGATCTGCTGGAATGGATATAAGCAATCTCTTAGAACCTCATTAATTATTATACAGCTGGAAAGAAAACATACAAGTGTGTAATCATGCTTTAAAAGTTATTTTAAAAGTTTTATACATGCATAAAAGGGAAATAAGGGTTCTGTTGGCACTGCTCTTATAAGAACTTATTTTAGAGTTCCTCTGCCAGAAACTGGGATTCTTTGGGATGGGTGTGGTGTTAATTTTATGTACCTAACTGCTTATAAATACTTTTTTTAGTGGCTGAATACTTCTAAAATTGTTCCTGTGTGAATGTTCCTGTCAGACATATTTGCAGTGTATAATTTTTAGGAAAATCCTTAATTTGAGCCACATTTTTATCTAAGATCTAAGCATCAGATTCAGATCTAAGCATCTGAAGCTTTGATATTATACTTGTATGTCATTCAATTTCAATGTATTTATTTTGGAAAGTATATGCATATAGTGGAGAATTCACAAAGTTCTTTTTTTTTTGTTTCAATTCTGTTACCTGAAATGCCCATGAGATGGTGCTCATCAGTCTTGTTTCTGTGTAGCAGCAGACCTGTGCATAGTTCTGACTTTCCAGTAAGGATGCAGTGATCAGCTTTGTTGCCTTTCTAAGAGAAAGAGAAAGAACAAAAACCACTGACAATACCTTGAATTAATTGACAAAATACCCATTACTATGCTATTCAGAAGTGTGTGTAAAACCAGTCTTGATATCTGATTATCTTTGGACTGATGGATTCGATGCTAGTTTACACAAACGATAGGTTAGCACTTTTTTTTTTGTAAATGTGTTTCTAAATTTTCTAAATATGTTTCTCAAAGGATGAGAAAGTGTTCAGACATCTATCCTTTTTATGCTGCTTTATTTCCTTCTTTTTTACTTTTGTCCTTTTTTTCCTGAGATCTGTGAAAATTTTCTTTATTATTCAGAAAACATTCTGCTACTAATTTATGCTAGTGTGTTGTGTTTTATGATGTTTCTGGGGGAGGCTGATTTGTTTAGTTTTTTTTTCCTTGAGTTATGCAGACAGCCTGTAACAAAGAGAGAAGAGAGAAATGTTAAACTCCTGTTAAGTAAGGCAGGGAGGATCATGGAGTGTTTTAGGTTGGAAGGGACTTAAAACATCTTTTAATTCCCAGCCCCTGCCATGGCAGGGACACCTTTCACCGAGACCAGGTTGCTCAAATCCTCGTCCAGCTTTTCTTTGATCTGAACTGAGTGTTAGAAGCTCCAGTTCTGTTTTCTGTGTACTATGTAATTTTAGATGCAAGATGGGGAGAAAAACAGCAGAATAAGAGGCAGAAGTTAGGAGAATCTTCTGTTTGAAGTAAGGTTACAGAAATACTTGCAGTAGGCTGAAGCCTACAGTAAAACCAAATGAGTTATTTTATATTCTGTTTTTATTGTTATTTTGAGGTTTGTGACCTGAATGGCCTGGGGAACCTCGGAGGAAGGGGACGGAAGTGGCAGAGATGAACTCCCAAGGAAGGAATTGTCAATGTTGATAAATAGGTGTGAGAGCAAGAGTTGGTTGTATATGAGAAGTGACCAGCACCTCTGCTATAATTGACTAAGATGACACTCAAAGAAAGTATCTGCTGAGTATTATTAGCAGAGATTACAGGCCCCTGAAAATGAGGGTGGCTTTAAACCTGATGATTTGATCTAAGGGAGGTATTCATAGATTGGTTCAGTACAAAGACAATCTTTGTACAAGCTGCTCAAATTGAATCAGATCAAGAGGACATAGGAAAAAATCTATTTCCTCTGGAAATCTCTTTTCCCTTCCAAATTCTGTGACTGGTGCTATGATCAATGTTTCTTTTGTGTTTTTTATAGGCTTTTTTTCCTTTTTTTCCCCTTTCTCAGTCACTATAGCTTTGATCAAATAAGCAACTTGAGTTATATTTGCCTGTATGTTCAGTTCTATCAGTGATCGCTTAAAGCAGTGTTAGGACAACATAGAATATAAGATAATAAAGTGCTTGAGAAGAGCACCTTGACAGAAAAATAGAGGCAAAACCAGAAGTAAAGCAAATACAAGAGTAAAACCAGAGTAAGTAAAAGACAAGTATATATTGAAAAGCAGGGTTTCTTCTGGTTTTAGGTGAAGAAGAAAAAAGAGTAAGTTCTGACTGAATTTCCTTTGGGAAGATGGAAGTACAAGTTTTCATTTTGGAATGTTTAATTTCTCCTGTAACAGAAAGATTTGCACATGTTCTGGATGTGCAGAAATGAACAGGACAAACATTTTAGAAATAATTATCTTGGACTGTAATTTGGCATAATTGTATAGTAGCTACGGGAGGCTGTTTGGAAAGTCTTTTCGGCTAGTTTTTGAATTGCTGATGATGGTGCAGGAAGCTGCTCTGTCATTTGTTTATTGATGCTGAGTCATCTGTGTTGAGATGGAGATGGAGCACCTTTCCCATGGGGAAAGGCTGGAGTAGTTGGGATTGTTCAGACTGGAGAAATCAAGGCTCCAGGGAGACCTCACTGCAGCCTTTTATTCAGTATCTAAAGATGCTGCAAGGGAGCTGGAGAGAGACTTCTTACAAAACTTACCTGGTAGAACCATGAGTAATGGCTCTGAACTGAAAGAGAGCAGGTTTAGCTTCGATATTAGGAAGAAATTCTTGATTGTGATGGTCGTGTGGCACTGGAAGAGGTTGCCCAGAGAAACAGTGGAAACCCCATCCCTGAAAGTGTTCAAAGGCAGGTTGGATGGGGTCCTGAGCAACCTGGTCTGGCAGATGGTGTCCCTGGCCATGGCAGGGGGCTGGGAACTAAATGATCTAAGAATCCCTTCCAACCCAAACCATTCTGAGATTCTGTGACAGTGTATGTGACTAAATGGTAACTGAAGATCAGGTAAGGTTTAAGAATGAAAAGGAAAGGTAACAACAAATAGTTCTCTAACCCTAGTCCACACTGTGCAAGAAAACCTATATAAAGGAGATTTCGACTCTTAAGAATATTTATGGAAAAGCTGAATGAAACTAGGAGAAAAAAGTACCAGTGTGTGCAGAAGAGGAAACCAGGGACAAGTACAAGCAGAATATGATTTTTGTACCTATTTCTACAATACAGGATAATATAGTACAAAAACAGCACTTTTTTCCCTTTTCAGACTCCAGCACTGCTCCCTTGAAACCCCTTTGTGTCCCACAACATTTCCCTCTTTCTGAGGAACCTGGGGAATTTGCTTTCAGATTTAGTCTTCTCACCATACTATTTCACTGAGATGATAGTCTGTAATTCTCATTCTATTTATTGCCCCTTAGAAAGAATTCCTTTTTCTTTGTGCCTTCAGATCTGTTGTTGCAAACTTCTTTGCAGTTTTTCCTGCCCTGTTTCGGATTGTTTTATTTAACAAGAAATAATACTGCAGTGCTTCAGGGAAGTTGCTGATTATGGAAGAAGTCAAGATAGACTATGAAATAAATCCTGGAGATTGTTGTGTTGGTGTCAGAAAAAAAAAGCTCAGCTGAAAGTAGGGCCAGTATAAATGAGGAGAATGTGGGCCTACAACTCATAGGATGAAAACACAAATTTTGAGGCTTTGACAATTCTTAAAAGTGACATCTGTAAGAATAGTTTCATTCCAAAAAGTGTTTTTATTTCATGGCCCAGAAAAACTCATTTCTCATCAGATACTGGTATTTCTCACCGTGCTAATCTCATATTGAACAATTCCAAGAGTACATTGTCAGAGAATTAAGTATAAGTGCAGTTCCCCAGGAATCAGTATTTTCATTCTCATAGGAGAGTGCAAAGAGAGCTAGAGGTCTTGTAATAATAATTTAAAAGGATAGTAGTTGTGTTTCTGAGGAAATGAATGTTTTACAGCTTGGAATACTACACAGCTTAGAAACAAGATTGTTTGTATGGGCTTTTTCATACAAATGGAAAAAAAGAAAAAAACGTGAAACAAACAAGCAAAAAGCTTCCTGTAAGTAATCTTGTGGCTTCATAATCAATAAACAGATTTTCTGAATAAATAGCTTATTACTGAGCTGATGGTACAAGTCAAATTTGTTAACAATTTAAGCTTAAGAAAGCTTAAACCACAAAGTTTTGTCAAAATCGAAGCACTTAATTTGCACTTGCTCTTTGTTTTGCATTAAGAGAACTGCTGCACACTGAAATGATTGCTGAGGCACTTGTGCCAGTTTTGCCTTACACTGAGAATTGCTTTTTCTTCCATGGTTCTATGATTGAAACAAACAATGCATATAATGCCTTGTAGTTGAAATTAAAGTAGGTTTTGGAGTAAGCAGTTGCATACTGTTCACTGCTTGTGAAACAGTGTTATCCTAGTTACAACAAATTATCATTATTTTCTTACTCAATTGTTTAAAATTAATTATTATGGTAGTAAAATAATTAATTTTTGAAGGCAATATCCTGAAATATAATATTTTGTTATTCCTTGACACAGCAGCTATCAGCTATTCCAAGCACCCTGCCTGTGCTCAGCTGTCAGCATTAATGGGTTCTTGCCTTGACAAGCAGAGAAAGCATCAGACTTGTGTTTGACTTCAAGGCTGTTTAGTTTTTGGAGAGATAAGGTTAAGCAGGTGTAGAATAAGTGATTGGGAATCTTTCACTGGCAATTAAATAATGGTTTTCATGAGTTTAAAATGTAAATAATTAAAAAGAAACAAATGGCAGAATTTTCTAACTGTTTGGAATACACAGATTCTTTAAGGTTAGAAAAGACCCTTAAGATCATTAAGTCCAACCATTAACCCAGCACTTACTGTGTAGTCAAGTGCCACATCTACACATCTTTTAAATGACTCCTTTGAGCTGACTGGAGACTTAAACACTGCCTTGGGCAGCCTGTTCCAGCACCTTATGACCCTTTTTGTGAAGTAATTTTTCCTAATAACCAATATAAACCTCCTCTGGCACAACCTGAGACCATTTCATTTTGTTCCATTGCCTATGTCTTGGGAGAAGAGACCAACTCCCAGCTTGCTGCAGCCTCACAAGTGACTGTGGCTTCTGAGAAATGTGTGAAGTAGGAGTGAGTGTTCTTTTTGTTATTGTCCAGTAGAGAATTTTTCATATTAAAGTTTGAATGAGTTATTCTAATGGGGAAACAAACATGAATATAAAGTCAGGAGTTTCATAGCATACTGGTAGTATCAGTTTTCATGTACTACATCCTGTTTACATCATCCATATAAATGAAGTTGACTCTCTTTTTAGGAAACCTGCTTGAAGACCTTGTAGTTTTGCTTATACCTCAAACAGTGTGTGAGTGAATGAGATTCACATTTATTTCTTTGAACTTATTTTCTGCAGTCTATACTCCTCCCTGATAGTACAGTACTCTTTTATCAGTATTTTTAAAAAAGGAAAAAAAAATCTCTTTGGGGATTTGACCACATGTGATGTATAAAGCGATTTCTTTTTTTCAGTTACTCTGGCTGCTGTCACATTGCAATCTAACTTCACATGTGAGCTTGAGCCGTTCACTTGTGTGGAAGAACCAGCATAGGTAGCAGAGCTGGATAGGTGTACTTGAGTTTATTTTGTGTGCAGAGTACCCCAAGTTTGATATAGGTTTGTTTGTAACCATTTGAAACCATCCCTATTTTATTCTGTTTAGAAAAAAATGTGTGATGACTATCTGACAGGATTACCACTGTCGTTAAATATTTGTGGTTTTGTGCCAGCTTCTCTGATGGATGGATGGAGATGATGATGAAGGGTCCAGAGCATCTCTCTTACAAGGAGATACTGCAGGAGCTGTGCCTGTTTAGTCTGGAGAAGAGAAGGCTGAGAGGGGATCTTTTCAGTGTGTATAAATATCACAAAGGCAGGTGCCAAGAGGATGGTGCTGGGCTCTTTTCAGCTGTGTCCAGTGGCAGGTTGAGCAGCAGTGGCCGTCGACTCAAAAGTCCCACCTCAACAGGAGGAAAAACTTCCTTACACTGAGGGTGTGGAACAGGCTGACTGTGGAGGTCATGGACTCTCCCTCTCTGGAGACATTCCAAACCCTCTTGGACACGTACCTGTGCCACCTGCTCCAGGTGACCCTGCCTTGGCAGAAGATTGGACAGGATGATCTCCAGAGGTGCCTTCCAACCCTAAAAATTCTGTGATCACTAGTGACTTAAAAGCCTAGGAACTGGAAGCTTCAGGAAACTTCCTTTTGCATTTATCTTGGCTTTAGGAAGAGTTTTCTGAATTCCTAACAGCAACAGAAATAGTACTGGTGAAATTATTATTTTTTTTAACATATGTTTTCTGTGCAGAAACAGAACGAGTGGAAAAACTACAGCTACTGTGAGCTGTATATGTGGTTGCAAAATTAAGAGGGTAGAGAAATATAAATTGGAAGAATGTGAGGTGTGAGAATATATTGCATTTGTGTGGGCAGGTTTTGGTAGCTGGGGAGAGTGCAGTGGTGGAGAAGGACCCCATTCCCTGGGTCCCTGTGCCTCTGGGGGGATCAGGCAGAGCTGAGAAGGAGGGAGGGGTGGGGGGAAGGTATTTTTAAGGTCTGATTTTACTTCTCATTATAGTGCTCTGATTTTATTAGTAATAGATTCAATTAATGTCTTTAATTTGAGTCTGCTTTACCCGTGACAGTTTGGTGAGTGATCTCCCTCTGTCCTTATTTCAACTTAGGAACTCTTAGTTATATTTTCCCTCCCCTTTCCAGCTGTGGAGGGGAGTGATGGAGAGGCTTTGGTGCGTGTCTGGCGTCCAGCCAGGGTCAACCCACTGCAGAGAGTAACTGGTGGCTTTACACAGAAATGTGCGTGCTGTAAGGACACTGGAGCTTTGGAACAGAGCCATGTGACTTAATCTTTGACAACAAAAGGCCAGCGCTGAAGCTCAGTGTATGAATAAAGTTAGTATAACGTTAATGGTGGTTTAATCTCACTTGAAAGTTGTCTTTCTGCTGAGAAAAGAGTGCCGGGGCAGGTGTAGATAGTAGTGCTCTGTGGGCTTTGTTCTCTAAGTTACTCTGCAACAAAGGGTAAGGTGTAGGCTGAAAGGAAAAGGAAACCCTGAGATTAAAGGCTTTTGTTGTTGTTGTTAGGGTTTGTTTTCTGTCTTCCTCTTAAAGGTGTATGTATCCATGAATTTCATGACATACCCCCTTATCCCACTGCAAATCTCAGATACTGGTGCTGCTCTTTGGCCTCACGCCTTAGAGACCACAGTTTATACTGTTGAGTGGGTTGTTGTCTTGAAACTTGTTTCTTGTTTCATGGTTTTTGTGGCAATTACTTCTTCTGTTGTTGTGTTGGGAAATCTTTTTCTCCTATAAGTAAATATTTATGTGCATGGAAAGCTGCAGGAAATGCTGTTACTAAGAGCTTAATTTGATAAACCTTGAGGGATGCATCTGTGATTATCCATAATGCAGAATTTGCTTGGCAAAACTTTATTGCTAGAGATAACGTGCCAGTAGAAGGAAAGAGAACAAAGTAACTCCTGTGAGACAAGCCTCGCCAATCTCCAGGTTTAGAGTTTTAATCAAAATGATATAGTTAAAGGTGAAGTTATTTTTCTATTTATTTGTTTAGATGAAAAATACTGAAGTCCTCTGTGATTTCTTTTATCTGTAAAATCTGTAGTTACCTTTGCAGCCCCAGAATCCCTGACTATGATAGATGTTTTATGTTTTCCTTGAAATCTGTTTTAGTAAATAAATGTAATTCATATAGATTTTAAGAGAGAGATTTTAAGAAGCTAGGAGGATGGTTACTCTTTATTATTGTGGAGCTTTATTACATACAGAATTGGAGGGAAATTATGTTTATTAGAAAGACAGTGGCTGTTAACAGTAAAGAAAAAAGGGAAGATAATTTGGATATGGAATGAGAGAGAAGATTTTTCTGAAAAGATTATACTGTTGTTTGTTTTGATGGCATTAACCTCTCCTTTGATAATGGTACTTTCTTTGTGTTCAAGTTGAGGAGCTTTTCATAGTGGCAGATGTTCTTTCCTTCACCATCTCACTGAAGCAAGATTTATTGTTCACTTAATCACACTTTTCACAGGGAAAAGAGTGTTCTAAGAAACACCGTGTCACAAACTCATACATTATTTGGATGTAGCCTTTTTCAGCTTATATGCATTATCACTTGTGGGCAATAATTTAGTTTTGATTCACAGTTTTTTGTGTGTGACAGGGTTTAAGCATTCTTCTAAATTCTTGAATCCTTGCAAGTGTAGTAATTCCAGAAAAAGCCTTTTTGCCTTACAAGTGCAGACACGTGATAGTCTTGATGAAAAAATAGTTAGGACTCCATTAATACTGTGTTTTTATCAGAATTTTTGATAAATTTGTTGGTGTTTTTAAAAAAAATCTTTTTTAAAGTTAAAAATAGCAGAGGTCAAGCCTAAATGAATGCTGACTTTACTGGCTAAATGCTTGCTTCAAAATGTGATTCAACTCCATTTTCTTTGACAATTGTTACTTTGCTCCAGTCTGAACTGCAGTTGGCCACAGGGAATGGGAGGGTCTTGCCAGGTTTGCTGAACAATATGAGGCAGTTGCTGTTGGTAATTTGATTGCCAAATTAAAGAAACAGAATGTAGTTTGGGTTTGCATTAATTGAGGCTGCTTTTGCCTTTTTAACTCCAATTTTAATTGCAGAGCTGGTCAACAATTAAAATTACCTTGCTCACAACACTGTCAATAGGAGAGTGTGTTTGTAGGTGATAGTGATAAAGTGTGCAACACTTGTTGTCTTTGTCTTCCTTGTTTCTTTGTGGTTTTGGGAGATTTTTTTCTCTCATTTACTGCTGTGCCCGTTCCTTGGAGATTGTTTCAGTCATTGTCCATATGCTAGGAAGAGGGACAAGAGGGAAATCAGGGTGGGATAGAGCCTTTGAGTAATAGTAGTTTCTATAACAAGAGGAAAAAACCCCAGCCAACCAAAAAAACAGTGTTGTGGCAAATCAGAGAGGAGAGAAAGCTTTAAGATGTTTTGGCAAACATAGAAATGTAAGCCACTTGTAACAAACATTAAATATCAGAGTCACAGTTCTGTCCTTGCTTTCAGTATTGCCTTGTGGACATTGAAAAAATAAAAGTAAAAATAGTCTAATTGTGGAGGCTTTACTGGTATACCTGTTCTCAAAAAGGTACTTTTTTTTTTTTTTCTGGTTAGTAGAATCTTTGGTTTAGTGATAATTCCATATGCTGGCTTCCAGTAATCCATTTTTTTAACTCTAAACAAAGGAATGGCAGAATTTGAAAGCAAAAATAAAAAGTTATTAGTTGGTAAGAATAAACAAAAGGCTGTTACTTATTGTAAGCACCCTCTATTCTAGCCAAAGTTTTCTGCTTGGTTTTCCCATGTTGATCACAGCTACAGAAAATTTAAAAAATGTTAAGAGGGCAAGTTGAGTGTTACATTTCCTGTAGAATGTCATTTAGTGTTCCTTACATCCCAGCTCATGTGTGTCTCTGCTGCAGCCATGGCAGCAAACTCTGCCACTTCTGAGCAGGCAACTGTGGTGGGTGTTTTCCAGCTGTTCTGGATCGAGGCAGTGCCAGAAATGATGGAAACAGATGTGCTGGTTCTTGCTTTCTGCCTGAGCTTGTAACCTGCTGCCTTTGGTTGTGCTGAAATTCGCAGCAATTTTCCTGCTGAGCTGTGAAAGGTGATGGCAGTGGGGCAGCTACGGGGGGGCTGCGCCTTCCAGCAGGAGAGGAAGTGTTTAACATTATGGTTGCTAAATCTGATAAAACCTGCCAGAGCTTTATAAGTAAATTGATTCCTCTCTTCATCTTCTGTTCTTTCTTTTTCTTTCTGTTCTCTTTTGAGCTTTGGTTTATTTCCCTTGTAAGTTTGTTTGCTGTTGGTATACAATTTCATGTTTGGAACATCTTCTGGTTTGTTACTTTCCTTGGATTTCCTTTGTTTCTTTCACCTTTCTCCTTTACTTGTAGCTGTTATTCCCTGGTTTCTGTAGGCTAGCAAAACACTTTCAAACATTTCTTTTAGAATGAACTCATAACCTTGATTTCACTTGTTGACTTCTGTTGTTACACGCTTTCGAAATAATGTGCTTAGTAACTGTCACAAAATGGATATAAAATTGAAGTCAAAAGTTAAGAAGTTCTGTGAAGAATTGTTTGTATGGGACTTGCAGGATGCAAACTTTTAGATTTTGTAGAGTGGTGGCTTCCTGCCCTCAACCCGCTGTTAAATACCAGACAGGTGTTCTGATCTGGAGAAAATACATTGTCTTTTCTCTGGCATCTAGGGAAGTGGTCTTCAAACCTTTTTGATTGCATCAGTTAAAAAAAAAAACCAAAAAAAAAGGTCATTCAACCCCCAATAAATATATACTATTATTATTATATATATATAATATATATTATATATTATAATATGATAACATTAATATTATCTATATATTATATTTATAAATATATATAAATATATATAAAGATAATATAATATAAATATAATATATTATAATATACTGTATTATAATATTATATATTATTATAATATTAATATGATAATATTATTATTAATAATGTATATAATATAATAATAAATAATGATATATAATAAATATAATATGTATAATATTATATATTATATTATATATAAATATATACTATTATTTTTAAATTATATCTGTGCTACTGTATTAGTATATTATATTAGAACAAATACAAAATAGGAATTAAAAAGGGTTAAAAAGAAAATAGAAACCTTTTAATTTTTTTTTACTAATGATTCAAAAAGTATTTTCTTTCCATGCTCCAGAGGAATATCTTGCTTGGATGCACATACCCCCCTTTGGATGCACTGGGAGACTCTTTAATAATTATTTACATTCTTTCTGGTTTTCTTAGCTTAGGAAGCTGCAGTTTTCAGAAGCTCAGATATAGTGTGTTTTGTACATTATTTACTCATTCTGGATATATATCTATATATATTTAGAAGTATTTCTGTTCAGTGTAATTGGCATACACAAGAAAAATTCTATAGTTGTTTGTATTTCTTTATAATTGGAAGGGGTTTACTACACCAGTGATTTCCCTTGCCCAATTGACATAAATATAATATTTCATAAAATCATTAGTAAAATAAATGTTTAAATGAAGCATCCTAAGGCTTTTTGTTTTCTTGTTGAAATTTAGTGGCTGTCTTTGCACTCTAGCTTGGGTTGAAAGAAAACATATATTTGGTAATATTTTACATTTAAGTAACAATAAAGCAGCAGGCTGTTAGTTTTTTTAGATGTTGAACACTAAGCACATTAGAAAATGTGATTTAATTGTGAGAAAACTTGGGCAAATAGCTTCAGATAATTGTTTTTTGGGTTTTTTTCTTTTTTGGTGCCTCTAAATGTATTATCAGGGTTGAGGTTTTTTTCTGTCACTATCCATTGGTAGAAAAGACTCTTCTCTGGCAGTGGGAATCAGTCCTCTTTGATCTTTTTAACCTGTCTAACTTCTGTGTAGATCTTTATTTTTGTCTGTGTAAACTGCAGCTCTATTTGCTCAGACATGATGTCAGTGGTGGGCAGTGTTAGGTTTTTTTGTTTGTTTTTCTGATTCAGCCTGTAGGCAGAAAAAAATTGCAAACAGTGTAAATGTCCTGACTGATGGAAGTGGGTGCAAGCAGGGCATTATTCCCTGTAAAGCTGTTCTGACTGTAGGGTTTGCTCCCCATTCTGGACTTGTTGTTGATTAATGTGGTATTAGAAATGCTATCTTTTGGGCTCCTTCCTTGAGGGGAGGGATTATGGTAGGACATGATGCAGACCTGTGCAAGCTTGGTACAGCAGATTGGGTTTGTTTGCTGATGGGTGATATTTTCAGAACTGAAAAAAAAAGTATCTTGCGTGATGAAAAAATCTATTATTATTTCAAGTAAAAACATGAGAACTTTTAGACATGTAGCTAGGAATGGAATAATGAAATGGACACTTGGTGCAGTGCTTTGCTATGTATGTTTCATGTATCTGAGTTTTAAATTCAGAGTAATGTAACTCCAACTCCAGCAGACTTTCTACTTGGGTGTCATAAAATGACAGATTTCTGATTTTTAAAATGTCAAAACCATAAATCATTAGTTTGCTAAGATTGCACTAGCAAGCTATTAAAGAACATGGCAGTATTTACTGTAGATAAATGCAAATTTAAAAAGGTTCTCTGTATCATGGTTTAAATGATTTATTTGCTTTCAATGCACATATGAATCTGATGTGATGTAAAGATTTAGGATATTTCATTTCCTGTATGGAGCTGCAAATTTGCATGTTATTAAACGATCTCTCAGAGTCATATCTTTCTTGTATGTCTTACACAGGATCATAGGTTAAGGTACACTGAAAAAAGTTAATTTGAACAAAAGGAGAATTTAATGTTGTTAATACAGGTACTGTAAAGATGGGAATTTCAGCTGGATTTAGACATTTTCTATGGTAATATCTACTGAAGTACATAATACAGGTGAAACAAGGGAAACTGCCATGTGTTGTAAATACACCTTTAGCCACTGTTTGGAGAGTGTTGAAATTTAGTCTTGATATTGTTTGATTTGCAAAAAGTCAATTCGGTAGTTCCTTGTTCCCTCAGGGCTTTGGAATAAAGCTCAGTGGTGCAGCCTCCTCAGGAGCAAAGGACCTTTTTACCCAGTGTTGTGTGTTGGACAAAATCTGGCAGGGTATCTGGTAAATCTGATAAAATCAGTTTTATCCTGTCTTCTGTTTTGCCACCTGAACTTTTCCATTGGCTGCAGGCTTGCTGGGTATTAGCCACTCTTTGGTCACTGGGTCCCCCTGGGACTTGTGTTTTGTGTTCTTGGCAATCCTCTGTGTGTCAGCTGTCCTTCCTCTTGATGGGGCAGTAAAGATTGGGAGAAGTTCCTTATTTTGGACTTGGTTATGCCTTTCATCTTTGGAATCTGTTGTTGAATTTCTAGAAGAGAAGACAGAGGCGCTGTGCATGGTGGTGTCATGGAATCATAGAATGGCTTGGTTGGAAGGGGCTTAAATGCCATCTAGCATCTGTAGCTGTTTTGAGTTCAAACATGGTGTTTTTAATTTGAACTGTTTGTACTAAGATCCCTTTTTGAATGGATACCAAATTGATAAAACAAATTTTTTCCCTTGTTTGTTTCTGTAGGATAGAATTTACCTTTGCTAATAATTTCATTTAAAACAAGGATTGCTCCCTTTCTAATATACCAATTTCCAGTTTTTGGTATGTACTTAAAAGATATTGAATGGCTCCTTCTAAAGCAGATTAAACACAAAAAGTATAAAATTTGAAATTCATAGGGCTGTTTCTGCAGCCCCCCTGTTTCAGCCATGTTTAAAAATGTTGTGTAGAGCTAAATCTTGCATTGCTCTGTTTTCACTGGGCCTTCAGCTGCATGCTGCAAACTGAACTAATTGTGTTAGCGAACTAATTTGACATAAAAATGCTTGCAAGTAGAGTGAAAATACTAGATTATTAGCTAGGGTAAATAAAGAATCATTGATTACAGCATATTTGTCTTTTAAAATTATTTCTCCCCCTTCCCCATCATTCTCTTGGAAGGAGAAAGCCATACACCAGATGTATTGTACCTACAGGGGCAAGAATTTTGGGTTTTTGCCTTGATTATTTTTGCTGGGAGAGTAATTGTCGTGTATGCATAGCTAAGAGCCTTTTGAAAGAAAAGTTTGAATGAACTGGTTTATGTCTCAGCTGAGCTGGGTAGGAGATATTTGCCAATCTCTCCTGGGTAAATTGGGTAAGTTGTATGCCTTCTGTAGTTAGCTTTTACAAAATTGATGAAACTCAGGTTTTATAGAAACCAGTGCTTAAATGTAAATTCTTTTGCTACTTGGAAGTTTTTATCCTGTCTGACTTCCTTGAGATGCAGCTTTTTTTTCTTAATTGTGATAAAGCCTGCTCATATAAGCTGCTGATAGAAGTGTGTGGAGGAGGAGGAGAATGATGCAGTGTTGAAACACTATTAAAAATGTGCAATTCTGGGCTAATGGTTTCAAATACAACATTAGGTGGCAGCAGTAGACTCTTAACACCTTGTGGGTGCCTGTTGAATTCACATTTAGGCAGTTTTCCAAACAACAGACAGACTTGAAAAAAATTTTATTTTAATGCAAAACATTTGTATAGATACACCCCTTTGAAGGGAAGCAATGAGAATGGTTTTCCCCTGAATGATCCAGCTTTGATCATAGTTAATAACATTGCTGAACACAATCCCACAGAAATGTCAAGGTTAAAGTGGGTGCAATACTGTTGTGCAATGCCACTTTTGATATGCCAGGTTTAAAATGGACTTCTCATTCCAGGTAAATAAAGTTGTAGGCTTTGTTATGAACTTGGCAATAGGAGAGAAAGCAGATAATTAAGGAGATTTTTTTCTTACCTTTCTTACCATCCTTTTTCCTTTAGAAAATAGATTAGGTTAGTACTACTAGTATTTTATTTTATTTTATTTTATTTTATTTTATTTTATTTTATTTTATTTTATTTTATTTTATTTTATTTTATTTTATTTTTTGTGGTGTAACTGTAGGGTAGTGCTGGACGGGGGAGAGGTATTAACAGGAAAAGATTGCGATTTTCTGCAAAAAATTATCTGTTTGCTCTTTGTTGTTTTGATTTTTTTTTTGTTTGTTTCAGTATTTTGGGGTAATTTCTGGTTTTGTTTGAAAATGGGAGAAACCAAGTCCAAAACTGGAGTAAGTTTCAAGAAGAATCTTCTGCTTACAGAAGTGATGGGAGCAGAATCTTTCCCTCTGTGAAAGTCGCTTGCACATTCATGGTCTCAATTTAAACTTTGAGCCAAGGTAGCAAATGACCTGAAATCATCTGTGTCTTGCTGGAAGGTGTGACCTCTTTTCTTGAGTGGCTTTTCCCACAGTTCTTTGTGTTTCTCTAGTTTTTCTTGTGCATTATGGTTGATACAGTAGCAATATAATGAAGAAAAAGATAGACATCCAGACTTTTCCTGCCCCTTTCTTGCCTTCCCTATTAACCTCTCTGGGCCTGAGCCCTGTTTCTCTGACTTGACATGCATGCTGATGTCAATATTTGATGTATTTATCCAAACTATCAACAAGCTTTCCTGCCACATCTTCTTAGGACTCAGAATTTAATGTTCTCAACTCCAGGTGGTGTGTTAGTAATGGCAAAGAATGCATGGAAATTAGTATGTCTGAGTTACTCTTTGCCAATGTTTTTCCTCTTCTGTTGTGTGGAAGCCTTTCCAAATCACAACCATTTTTTTATCACATCATGAATGTGTGTCGTGGTGTTGACTTTTCCTGTTTATTGTGTGCCCTCGGAATTTGACCAACTTGGAATCATCCATGATCCTATGAGACTCTTACCCTAAAGAGATTTTAATTCTTATGCTTCCCATATTTATTTTTGATTATCAAAAAAAATTCAATCAACTAAATTAAATGAGTTTCTGAATATGTGAAATATATTTTTGACTATGTGAAAGGGGACAGAGTCAAGGAAGTGGTTTATTTCTTGGTTTCTTCTTGGTGGAAGATAAGAATAAAAAAAGACAAAGAATAGCATATATACCCATCTTTGCAGGTTCTTATTAAAAATAAACTCTTAAATTTTCACTGAGATTGGACCAGCCTGTTTGACTGCATTTTTATTCCTGGGATAGGTGTTCATACTCCTTGTTTTGGACATACTAAAGAAACAATTCTGGTATTATAAAGTCATAATCTTGAGGAAAAGGGAGGTCACAATTTGATTAATAGTCCTTCATCCTGGCTTTGGGGAACAAAGCAAGTACTTGATGTGTGGCTTATGTAACAACCAGAAGAATGAGGAAGCTCTATAGAAGTGAAGACTTTTTTTGGAGGTTTGAGATAAAAATGTGAAGATCCAGCCTTGTAGTTCTCCCCAGTACAGCCGATTTGGCTTTTCCAGAAGAAATGCTGATTTTGGATTTGGTTTCTTCTTTTTGTGTTATAGGTCATTGAAATAATTTTTCTTGGTTTATCTTGTGAGCTTCCTAAATATTTTATATCTGTTGCTGGGAGAAATAAATTAGATTAACAATCTTTCATGAAAGTGGAGTTTGACTGTTTATGCTATTTTCTGCCTGCAGTAGTTTGGTAGATGCTCACCCAAACAATGAACCATCTCTTTCACATCTCGCATCATTTCATTGCAAAGAAAGGTTAAGTGTGTTTAAATTGTGGTTTTGATTTTATTTAGAAATGTCATAGTGCTGTTTTATTCTAACAATTAGTGCTACTATGTTGACTTCTCATTAGTTTAATTCTCCAAGGGGGTAAAAATACACCCTCTGCATGTGTATTCAAAAATTGCTGTATTCTCCCTGTTCTCAATCAGCTAAATGTGGAACTATTTTACTGAGAAGCTTGAGCTATTGGTTTAGTTTATGTATTTTTGAAGGTGGATATAGCCGGCAAAATCTAAAATTTGTGAGGATGTATTTGAATGCTGCCCTTTAAAACCATTCCTGTAAGCTTGTACTTAATTCTACATGCTGAAGAAAGAAAACGTTATGCCACCCTGTGGGTTGCTATAAAGATTGTTTATGCAGCTCAGCACAGGACTTAAAATACGTTGAATTGGAGAATTTTGAAAAATGTACTGTGCGACACAGGAGACCAAATCATGCTAAAGTGCAAGGAAAGACTATACATCAGTTCAAAGGCTACATTATTCAAAAAAATACAACCATAAAAAAGGTAATAAGATTACATTCTCACACTTCATGGCTAGTAAGGTGCATTAAGCTGCTCAGATATTCATAACTTACTGTGACATTTGGGAAGATTACATTTTGCTGTGCACAGCCATTACTGCAGCTCAGATAATAACTAGCCAATGCATGGACCTGGATTATGATCCCTGTCATTGGAAACAAATTTGTGTTTTGAAGGTTGATCAGTTTCAAATCACCATTAGAAAGGGTTAATATGACATAGTGTGGGGGGTGTGTGTGCCTGTGTGTATCTAATGGGTGTGCATACATATTGTACATCAGCTGCACCCTGCCTTGGGTATTCTGCTTTCCCTGGCAATTTTTTTTTGTCCTCACTTCCCTCACAGGAAGTGTTAAAATGATAATTATTTTTTTACCATAGCATATTATTGCTAGAACGTGCTTGCTGAAATGCTTATGTTTGCAGATGAGATTGGAAACCTAGTTTGACAGTTTCCTGGATGGGTGGTTTCTGATAATAGTGTATGTAGCCAAAAATGAAGGATTGGTGGGGTAGACTATAGGGTGAAGGTAAGGTCACCTCCAGTAGCTGTATGTGGTTTTGGTGTGATAATTGATGGTTGGCTGATAGTTAAAACCAAATGCATAAAGAGTTGAATTTCTTGTTAAGAATTAGCAGGTGGTTTGTGGCCAGAACTTTACCTTCAGCTGTTCAGTCTTTATACAGAATACAGTATTTTCTTTGTTTTTTACCTTGATTTTAAGAAGAGCAGCTTCTTGAGGAATACTTCAGTTTTGTAGAGGATAAATTCAGTGTGGAATGAGGTGTAACACTGATTATGTATTTTTCTTTTTCAAATGCTCTGTTTTTTTTTTAAAGGAGGGGGTGTATATCTTTCTTTGCATTTGTTTTGAGATAATTGTGTGTTTATTTGTTCTGCCTAGAATACCCTACAGAGCTTTCTTGAGTTAGGCCTCTGCTCCATCTTTTGGAAGGGGAAAAGTAAGGCTTGGAGGGTGGTAATGATTTGATGGATTTGTTTGAGTTGACAGCATGAGTTGATATAGAGAAGCTGAGAATATAACTCAAGTCACTCTATTCAGTTCTTGCTGTTTTCCAAGATATTATGGAAGCATCTGATAGTAAATTGCATAATTATTTTTCATGACCCAGAGAGGAGAAAATGGAAAAGTGTAAATTACTGTTTAGAAATCGTTGCCATGAGACATTGTCTATTCTGTCATAAAAGCAGTAACTTTCTCTGCTTCCTGTGGTGTTTGGCACTACTGATTTATGCCCAGAAGTCCAAAGATTGCTTCTTCAAAGTGACAAGGTTTAGACACTTGAGGAAAATGTATGGTAATTTCAGTGGTTAATGAAGAGCATGTATTCTGTTCCATAGGTAAGTTGATCTTTGGATCCTGACTAGCCCGGAGAAGGTGTTGGAGTTAATATGGAAGCAAGTTAGTGTATGGATTTCAGGGCAGTTTTGACATGGTGTGACTTCAGCAGGTGACAGTGCTGAAGGTCTTAATGGTCAAAGCATGTGAAAGGAACACCATGCAGGACAGAAATAATAACAGGAACTTGAAGGAATCAGAACAAGCTGAAATATTTCTGTTCATGAGTCCATTTTGATAATTGGAGTCAAGGCTATCTGAATTCCTGTTTGTATGCTGGTATATAATGAGTATTTTGGTAAGCATGGCATGTTTTTAAATGTTAATACAGCTCTAAAATCCAAGAGAACTTTAAAGAGTGGACAGAGGGAGTTGGTATAAAGGAGTTAACTTAGTATAATGCATTTTGCCTTCAGCTGGAATTTTTGTTTTATTAATTACTCAGGTGAGAGTGAAGCAGGTTATTTCCTTCCCCCCTCCACCTCCTTTGCACAGGCATATGTGGCTACTTACTCAGTGTATGTTCAAACAAAATTTGCCTCTGAGACCTGAAATATTACAGGATTGAAGTGTCATAGCCAAATCCCAGCCAAAGGCTTGGAACAGTGCTGCTGTTCCACATTCCTGCAAATACAGCAAGCCTTTGCTTCCTCGTAGTACGTGGGACTGCTAATAAACCTGGCAGTTAATTCTTAACCAGCTTTAGTCACTATCTCTGGATTGTCTCATAAGTGTTCATAAGTGGCAATATTTCTGATGTGCATCAGCTCCTTTTGGCTGGAATTCCCCTCTTAATGGAGATTTGTTAAGCAAATTTGAAGGGAAGCTTCTAGGGTCACTCCAGGTAATTTAAGATATCTTGACTGCTTTGTTGGGCTCACCTATTTTAGAGCACTCACTAGGTGTCTTCACTTTTCAGCTCAGCTTGGGACATCTCTATGCTAAACTACCCAAATATTTTTCTGCAGCAATTATCCGATAGGTGACACCTTAAGAGCACCTTTGTTACTCAACAGAACTTGAAACAGAAGAAAAATAAGATGGTACATTGATATTGGACTCATTATTACGTTTTTCTCCCTCATCTTTGATAGTTTTCTTATGACAGAATGAATAACTTCAGGCATGGAGTAATACTTTGATACAGTTGCCTTAAACTTTTTTTTTTTTTTCTCTGAAAGCTCGTCGGGGGCCAGTTTGACTTGGAGATGAACTTTATCATCCAAGAAGGAGAGGGCATCACGTGCATGGTGGATTTACTGGATAAGTGTGACACCACCTGCCAGGCTGAGGTTTGGAGCATGTTCACAGCAATCCTGAAGAAAAGCATCCGGAATCTCCAGGCCTGCACGGAGGTGGGGCTGGTGGAACAAGTGCTCAGGAGGATTGACAGAGCTGACAACATGATTGCAGGTACAGCCTCCCCCAGCCTGGCACTCAAACTGTGCCTCTTCTCTGCCAAATCTCATGGACACAGTTATTAATTAGATGATACAAATTAGATGCTGCGTTTTATTAAGCACTTACATGGCTGTTCTTTTTGCTTTTCAGATCTCTTAGTGGACATGCTGGGTGTGTTGGCTAGCTATAACCTGACAGTTCGGGAGCTGAAGTTATTCTTCAGCAAGCTGCAAGGAGAAAAAGGGAGATGGGTAAAAGAAAACACCAAACTGAAACAGTTCTTATCGTGTTGCTTTTATTTTTGCTAGTTTTCACAAGTTAAGACTGTTCCATAAACTTCATGATAAACAAATTTTGAATGTACCAAAAAATATAGGAAGCTTTCTTATTTTGTATAAAGAATCTTTTTACCTGGAAGTAATTAAAATACAGAGAGTAGAATAGTGATGAAGTTAAATTTCTTCCTGAACCTGTTGACTATAATGCTCTTTTTGAACACCTGGGGATAATAAGATGACTCTTAAGTGTTTTTATGCACATGATTTTATATTTTTGATTCCAGCTATCTGAAACTGAAGGAAAAAGATTTAATTTTTTTTTTTTTAATCACAAGAGAGGAATAAACAAAAAATGCCTGCACAGACAGTTCTGTTTGCTCCCATTTTCACATTGCTGTATTTTACCTGAAGATTAAAAAAAATTATCGAGTTAGGGAAGTGAGAATATTGGCAGAAATTGAACTGAAGGAAATAAGTCCCAATGAAGAATTGTATAATTTTTCTCTTGTTCTTGTAAGGGAACCCTTTTACAGCTGAGAAACCACCTTCCCTAAAGTAAAAATGTGTATGTTGTAGAGGTCACCTGAAAGTTTTCTTCAACACACAATTGTTGTTTCAGTGGACTTGGGAACTATTTTAACAATCATTTTACCTGCTTTAAATTTGAATTCAGCTCCTGTTATTTATAAATACTCTGGCTAGTGTAAGGGAAAGGTAGCAGTGTCTCTGTTGACTTCAAATAATTTTAAAAAAGAGTATGCCTGATAAAAGCAAGCATGCACACATAGTACTGCAGGTTTTAAAAGGCCCTTTGAAATAAATAACTTTGGAGATCTTAACCTGCTTAAATAAAAATACTCTAAGCTTTATAGATGGTTTAAACTGAATAATTGAACATAGTATATTTAACTGTAGGTGAATTAAAGTTGTCTCTGTAACATTAACTTTTTTCATTTCCTGTCTCCCTGCTATTTGCACTTAATTTCATTTCCTTATCAAAGACCAAATACAGGGGAAAGCAAGAGAAAAATGCCACAGTTGGATTGCTAAGGAGCTGTACAACTCCATAAATCTTAAAATCAGCAGAACTGTGAAGATACCAAGCATTTTGCTGCAACACAATTTACCTGGTCAAATTCTATGGCACTGCAGACATCTAAGCAGAGCTCTCAGCATTTCCTCCTCGGTTTTAACTCAGATTCTTGAAGCACTGCTTAGCTGACTGCACCTCTGGAACATTTGAAATACTTGTAATGGATCATGCAATGCTCCAACATCATGCATAGTTTTCAGAGGATAGCTGTTAACAACAGGGTGAAAAAGGGAACTTGCAAGAAAATATCAGGATTATAAAACTGTGGTTTAAAAATAGATTTGCCAGAAAGCTGTGGTGTGGTGAAAGAGAACACACAAAATAGTCCAGTCACTATGATCAGTATCTGCTGTTCTGTTGTGAGCTCATAAGCTTACTTGATTTGGAATTTATAGTTGCAGAATATCACAATAAAATCAGCAGGATGTGTGTGGAGAAGTGTTAAATATTCACACTGAGCACTCAGTTTAGGTGCTCCAAACTGTCCTTGGGACTTGAACCTTTCTCCATGGACTTAGGTGAAAGTGTAAACCAAATCAGTTTAATCTATGACTGTAGTCCTGATGAAAATAATCTTTCTGCTGATCTTTCCTCTCCCTTTTGCTAGGTATTCCCCATCTCCCTTGTGCTGGCACAGGTTTCACTCAGCCATGGCCCAGAACAGGTGTAATTAAAAATTGGCTTGCACTTATTTTCCCAAAGTTAGTTTTCATCTGGACCAGTTTATTTTCTTTAGATTACTGCAGAATCGTACAGAGAGTTGATGGGAATGATCAGACGGAGGCAGCAATCAACATTAAGGGTCAGTTTAGTTTATGCTGAGTGAAAGTGGCTCGGGCCTTCAAGTCTTTAGTGAAGTTACCTAAATAACTTTAATTCTGTATATTGTGTGAAGGTATTCATGACTGTTAATGTTGTTTTATTGAAAGTGCTGACTGTCTTAGCAGGGTGTTATTCAACCACGTGCAAAGTTTTAAAATGTGTTAGAATTTGTTTTTTGTATATGTGTGTAGTCTTTTTCTTTCTTAGAGGTTTGTTTTATTTATTTACAAATGTAGTAATTCTCTTTGTCAGCCACCACATGCTGGGAAGTTGCTGTCTGTGTTAAAACACATGCCTCAGAAGTATGGACCTGATGCCTTCTTCAACTTTCCAGGAAAAAGTGCTGCAGTATGTAGATATTTTACATTTCTTGCTTGTTTGTTCATTGTTCTATTAAGGCCCTTGGTTATTTTCATTTGTGGTGTTCTTTGTCTCATCTGCCATTGTCATAGAGTTTTAACCAATTTTTTTCTCTGCCTGACAGCTACACCAGTGCCTGAATAAATTGTGTTTATAAAAGATGTACAATATCACTACAGAAGGACAAATACTATTTCATAAAGAATGGATACAAATTAGGCTGCGTTTTTGTATTTTGATGGGTTTTTTTTCAGACTGGTTCAGTTAAATCTTGTTGCAAGGAGAATATACCTGCATTTCACTATAGATATGTATGAGAAATCTTTGAGAAAGCATTGATCCTAGACATTTATAGGCTGAATAATACTGGGAAGGATTAAATTTAGCAATAATTAGTCTTTGTTATTGTTCCTGTGACTCATTTCTAAGTTTTGTGGTGTTCACTTGAAAAAGAATTTGAAACTAAATAGGCAGTTGGAAAACCCTGTGCAGAATCTTCTGATGGAATTCAAGTATGTCAACACTTTTGCTTCAACAATTGTAGAATGAAAAATTATGTTCAAAATTTCATGCTTAATTCAGAATAAGATTTGAACAAGGTTTATTAGATGACTCTTTCCAGTTTTCTCTACATAAACTCATTAGTTTTCTGCCTTGGTGGCTTGAGATTGTGTTTCACCAATGTGATGACATAATGAATTGTTTTTTTGAATAAAAACTTGGGAGACTGAAAAATGCAGACTACTAGAAAAGTGCTCCTGCAGTTTTATCACATACAACAGAACTTTGCAATAGACAGACATGTTTGTGTTTGTTTTGGTTATTCCTGGTTTTCTGTTTAAATTCTGGATTGTATTTAACTTCTGTTAATTATGTTGAATGCTTGCACCATATTTTATGATAGTGGGGTGCCTCAGTAACCTTTAGGTAGGTATTTTTATATATATTTCAATTAAGAAATTTAAGAAATTAAGTGTTTAGCATAATTACTCTTTGTAATTACTCTTTGATCCATTTTAAGTTTAGTCAAGTGATAATACTACCAGTTCCCAAGAGCTGGGTGCAAAGACATGGGAGCTGGTTAGTTAGCTGGTATGCAGAAGGATTTACTGCATTTTCTGCAGACAGGAGTAGCTGAATGGAGCATGGGAACATAATAACAAGTCTGGAGACACTTGAGTTCTTTGATGTTTCTTTTTTTATTCATTGGTATTGATCATTTGGGTGGCATCTTTGATCAGAATTTATGGCAATCTTAACTGAAATGGGTGTTGTGAATCAGGGCTGCACACCAGCAGAAAGTTAATAGTAATGTTAAAAAAAACCCAACCAACTGAAAACCTCCAAAAAATAAACCCCAGCTGTTTGAAACAAAGGATTCTACCACACAATTTTTAACTCGAGGGCTTTGCACTAAAAGCACAATATTTGATATGGCAATTTTGCCTGGTGGAGGCTGTATTGTGTTTCTTTTGAGGAAGTTTGTAATTCTGTGTTATTCTCACTGGAAGCCTACATAGATATGAATTTCGGGAGAAAAAATAATTTATTAAGTGAAATGTTGCTAGCTTTCCCTTCATGATCAGTTATTTTCCCGAATACCAACACTGTGTGTAATGGAACTGATTATTCTGTCAGGTTACCGTAAAATAAAACCAATCTGAATTTGCATTTTGAGAAGTTGTTATTCTATAAGGCTTTCACTAAAGCTGTTAAATTTTGAAGCATAGGTTACTATGAATCATCTTTTTTGAGGTATAAAGGTCAGTTTTTAAATACTTAGGTTAATCAAATATTGTAACAATCAAGTACAAAGACAAGAAGTTAGGCCAGATTTTTTTTTTCTTTAGTAAAGAGGAACTGTATACATTTGCAGTGTGTCGCTGTTTATCAGCATATATTTGTAGAGTGTATCTTAAGCTGCACACTTTTACTGTTGTATTTATCTTTCTACATGATTCACTTCTTGCTTTCTTCAGGCTATTGCCTTACCTCCTATAGCCAAGTGGCCATACCAGAATGGATTTACTTTCCACACTTGGCTAAGAATGGATCCTGTAAATAATATTAATGTGGATAAGGATAAGCCTTATTTATATTGGTGAGTATTATGTAAAGCTGATATTACTGAAGTTCAGTTTCTATTAATTGTTCAATGATTTCTGCATCCATCTGCGTTTGTGCTGATTTTGTTTTGATTTGTCAGTTTTCGAACAAACAAAGGACTTGGTTATTCCGCTCACTTTGTTGGAGGCTGCTTGATTGTAACGTCCATAAAATCGAAGGGAAAAGGTTTCCAGCACTGTGTAAAATTTGATTTCAAGCCACAAAAGGTGAGTATAAATAATAAAATCTTTCAAACATGTTTCATGAGTCTAAAATTGTAGCCTGGGAGTCTGTGTTGTGGCTGTTGATTAATCTCATCTTTCTGTAGAAAAACAGTTACACTGGAATGAGCAAAACAAATACGTGTTCTGAATTCTTATTTCTTTTTAATTTTACAACTAAAACATGAAATGATTTTATTACTGGTGTTCAAGGCTGACTTGCCTATTAAGTAGTGTTATGTGATGTTGAATGTTCCCTTTTTTACTTAGATATCCTTGTAATGTTTCTGGAACAACTGGTGTAAACTTCTTGTGTGAGAACAGGCCTCCTCAGGAATTCCTTATCAGTAATCCCTCGCTGTAAATATGGATTCTGTTTGTGATAATTTGACATGCACAGCCTTTGAGAGGCTTTAGTCTGGAGCCATCCTTGCTCTTTGGAATGGCATTTGTAGTAGTCCATCATGCTAAGAGTAACCCAGTTTAGAACTTATATACAGAGTGGTTTCAGTGTAAATTTGGTTCAGCATTGTCATAAAGATTTTTGGAGTTATATGCCATAAGTAGCTTTTAAGCTCCTGTGTGGAAAAAAATGGCATATTATCCTTTGACATAGCAATGCAAGAAAACTCACCAGTGACTTATTAATCTTTTCAACTTAAAATACATCTTTCAGTCTTAATTTAATTCACATAAAGAGTTGAATTTGTTCTTCCAAGCCCCACTTGAATGCTTAAGCTACTCCCAAGTGCTTATAGAGTTATATCAATTGTTTTTTTTTATTGTTTAGTGGTACATGGTGACTATAGTGCACATCTATAACCGCTGGAAGAACAGCGAGCTCCGGTGTTACGTGAACGGGGAACTGGCGTCGTATGGGGAAATAACGTGGTTTGTCAACACCAGTGATGTGAGTAATCCCTGCACACTGATGTCTGTAGCTGATCATCTTTGATGGATAGATGTTTGTCATTTTCTTCATCAACCTCCCCCATTTTATGCATTTTTTAAAAAATGAAATAAAAATTGTAATTTTTGGTAGAAGAATAAATTGCATCTCAGAACTTTATATTTGTTTCTGCTGAGGCTCTCAAGTACTTGTTTATGTAAAAATATTCCCTGATGAAATGCATATTTTTTGCATGATTTGCTTGTGTAGCATGGATTAAACCCTGTTACTGGGTTCTGTTTTCTGTTTTCAGACATTTGACAAATGTTTCCTGGGTTCTTCAGAAACAGCAGATGCCAATCGAGTGTTTTGTGGGCAGATGACATCTGTTTACCTTTTTAGTGAGGCTCTCAATGCTGCTCAGATCTTTGCCATTTATCAGCTTGGCCTGGGATATAAGGTATCTTAGAGTTGACTTTGCTAAGTTTAGTTCTGCTAAGGCTCTTTATGGTAGGTGTTAAGGATGTTGTGACACCTCTGTGTCCTAAAAAAATGATCGTGTAATACTTTTATTAAACTCTTCCATATTTCTTCTGTAAGCCTATGTATGGCCTTACAAGGTACAAGTAAGCATTAGTTCAGTTTCTTGATTTCTTACAAAACAAAAAGAATGGTGCTCCTGTTTGCTTCTCAAAATTCCCATCTTGGACGTTGGGAGAGGAAGAACACAACTGTTATCTCTGACTGGGTTCACTTTTTCATTGAGGCTGAAAACTTTAGATCAGTTGTGATGTATTTGTTTTAGAAATGTGGCTTTATAGTTGCTTGTGCTAGTGGGATTTTTTTTAATGTGTGAAGTCAGTGCTGAGGATTAGTTTTGTTGCAGTGATTTATTGTTTGTTTTGTCATAGCCTGAGGGGCACTAATTGAAGGCTGTTATTCCCCAGCAGCTGTACAAACATACGCTAAAAAAGATGATTCCTTTTCTATCTGCTCCTCAATTATTAGTTCCTTCTGAGTGAACATTGCTGACAGTCCTGCTGTTTCCAGGCTGGTGTGGTTTTTTTTACATTACCCACCATCCTGGCAATGACACTCTTTTGGGGCTAAAAGAATTCTGCCATTTTAATGCTGTAAAATTGACTTTTAGTCTTATGAGTCTTTGCTTCTTATGAGAACCTTTCTTTGTGAAATACTTCTTGATGAAAGAAGCAATATTTTAATCATTTTTTTGCAATAGTTGTTCTGATCTGTATCTTCAATGTGCTTAATATATTTTTTCTCCTTTCCTTCCTCAATCCTGCTTCCTAATCCAGGGAACATTCAAGTTCAAGGCAGAAAGTGATCTCTTCCTTGATGAACATCACAAATTGTTGCTATATGATGGCAAACTCTCCAGTGCTATTGCTTTTATGTACAATCCAAGGGCTACAGATGCACAGCTGTGTCTAGAGTCATCCCCTAAGGATAACCCTTCTATTTTTGTTCATTCACCACATGCCCTCATGCTGCAGGTAAATCAACATTTTCATAGATTTGGAGGCTATAAATGATTTCTGTTTGAAAACCTAAAATCCAGTTTTATATGGATTTTGATATGGAATTTTGTGTAGGTTGGGGTTTTTTGGGTTGGGCCTGCCTCTGTTTCTGGAACTGAAGAGGATGCAGAAGAATCCTAAAAAAAATGTTTATTCTGTGAATAAATACAAAGGCTGTGTTAGCTTTGGAAAAAAAAAAGTCCTCCTTCCTCATGTCTGACATGTTCATTCCCCTACAGATGTTCCCTATCTCTCATCCTTTGTCCTGTTGATATGAAATCCTTTTCTTCCTTGTGCTTTGAATGCTGCCTCCTGTATAGTCACCTGAGGATCTGCACTGGAGATCTATATCTAAAAGTATCTGTATCTAAAGCAGTAGGTCAGGCATATTGGGCATTTAGTGTGACTGTGGTAGCCAGTTTGTTCTTCTTGCTGTTTCCTTTTATTTGGTAATGATACAATTTTTATATTGAAGAGATTAAAAGCTATTTTAATGAATTTTTTATCAGTTTCTGAAGGAGGTTTCAATATTTCTTGTTTGTCCTTTGTCAGGATGTGAAAGCAGTCTTGACACACTCAATCCAAAGTGCCCTGCACTCCATTGGAGGAGTGCAGGTGCTTTTCCCTCTCTTTGCACAGTTGGACTATAGGCAATATTCCTCAGACCACATTGACACAACTGTTTGGTGAGTGCATGTACTTGCAGTGTCCTAGAGTTTGTTTCTTTGAAGTAAAGGAAATTACCTATTGCTTTATCAAATGGCAGAGTAGTTTGCATTGTCTTGTGCAGCAAAGAATTATGTCTAACAACAAAAGGGTTACAGGCAGGACCTAAAGTGATGTATTTGTTTGCACCAAGTGTTCTCTGAAAGCTCACAGAGGGACTCATACTTTATACTTGACAATTTTCTTATATGGTTATCTCAGAGACTAGAATTTCAAGTTAGAAAAGCATTAATAAAATAAAGAAGTTTTTGAAGCAAGCATGCAAAATTTAGTCTCGCTTTTTGTTTTAAAATTCTGATTTACATAACAGAACGTTTACATAACATGTATCTCTGGGTTGTGTGGTGGGAGTGTTAATTTGCAGATACTTTGTCTTGTTGTAACCCTTTAACATGTTTTTGTTTACTAAACCATGTTTTCCAGTTCTACTTTACTGGCATTCATCATGGAGTTGTTGAAGAACTCTATTGCTATGCAAGAACAGATGCTTTCCTGTAAAGGCTTCCTTGTGATAGGGCACAGCCTAGAAAAGGTAACGTAAATCTTTCCTTGATGTCTTGCATTCATGTTGAATTTTTTTTTGTGTTAAATACTTTTCCTGGGCTGTTGCAGGGCTCTCCCTAAGCAGATCTTCTTTTGCAGTCTTCCAAAGCCCACGTTACCAGAGCTGTGCTAGAACTTTGCCTTGCCTTCTCGAAATACCTAAGCAATTTACAAAATGGGGTGCCCCTGCTGAAGCAGCTGTGTGATCATGTTCTCCTGAATCCTGCAATATGGATTCATATCCCAGCACAGGTAAAATTGCTTGTTCTTATGAATAAGGTATCTTATGGTGTATTGTTTTGAGTGTCAAGCTAAGCCTTGACTCCAAAGAATTATGGGTTCCGAGTCTGCAACAGAAATCATCCAGGAATTGTCTTCAGGCTCTGCTTTGTGCATATGGTTGTCAAATTTTGCAGATTCCCAGGGTTTTCTGGGAGCTGGGAAACTTGCAGTGTTCTGCAAAACAGAGTTGTGACTTTTCACCCAGACCGGAAAGGAAGTTTGGGTGGGTTAGTTGGGAAAAACTCAGCAATTTTTTAAGAGGATATTATCTTGGTTGTCAGATTTTAAGTCTTGATATAAATTGAAAGTGAGTACTTTTGTTTTTGGTGAATCTGTGTTCTCTAACTGAACAACTTTGATCAAAACTTGCCAGCTGAAACCTTCTTATCAGCACTGTACAGTTTCAGAAATGCAATGAAAATTTTCATCATTTTGTAGAGGTTTTAAGACTAAGCTATGCAGAGAAAACCTATTTCAGACATTTTGATAGATGAAACGTAAGAATTCAGTTGTCTGACGTGCTGCAATTCAGGTGTGATGGTTTTTGTTTTCCTGACTGATGGTGTAGGTTCAGCTGACCCTGTACACTTACCTGTCTACCGAGTTCATTGCCACTGTTAACATTTATGGAGCAATCCGGCGGGTTGGGACAGTTCTTTTGGTCATGCACACTCTCAAGTATTATTACTGGGTGGTGAACCCTCAGGATCGCAGTGGGATAACTCCCAAGGGCATAGGTATGTACATATATATATTGATTTTTATTCTCACAATCTGATGTTTGTCTTAAAAAAATTTTGTATGCAATATTTAGAATAGAACCATCAGTTCTTCAGAAATAATTGCACTTCAGGTGGTGTGCTTTTGTCCTTGAAAGATTTTTTTTTTCCACAACCTATAGGAAACTTTTTTTGGAAGTCATATCCTCTGTCATCAGACACCTATGTGAGCTGATACTAGACAGAAATAGTCAGAGAAATGGTAGGATGTTGGAACTGTAGTAGAGCTGTGCCTGGAAGTATGGTCTTTCTCTAATTTTTGGGATTTCAGAGAGAAGCAGGTGATGGGAGAGAGCTAAACATATGAGGAATGCTCCCTAGATGTGTCTGCATTCCTGCCACCAACTTCTCAAAATGACCAGCCCTTCCTGTTAGAGGGCTGTAAGGATTTTTTGGTTGTATTTTTCGTCCTTTAAGAAGCAAAGCATGTGTGTTTTCTCCTTTCTTTTTAGTCTCTTGTGGATTTACTTAGTTTTGTAACTCATTTATTGAGCCTGAGGCAAACGAATGAGTAGGATAGTCTTAGTAATGCAGTTTAATGGCTTATTTTGACTGGGCTGAAAATAGCTGTTCTTAAACCAAGTATGCCTGTGGGCCTATACTTTATAAAACCAGACTCATATGATCACTTGCATTCTCTATGTGAAATGTAAAAACTATCCCCCAAAATGTATTTGCAACAGTTCATTTGCTTTCTGTACCAAGGCTTTTACTTCACTTTGACACTTGGTTGCACCTGTTTTTTTAACCTTGGCTCTCCTGGGAACTACTGAGTGTTTGAGTATTTAAAATGATTCTTTGAAAGTCGGCTTTATGCAGAGATGGCAGAAGCCAGTACTTTTTGACTTTGAGTTAACAAATTAAGTCATGTCTTTCAAGGTACTCTTTATACATAGCATTGTAAAATTGATTTTTGCGTGTTCTAGCCAGTGTATAATAATGGCATGTAGCTCTTCCTTTGAGCTTTGGCTGAACTTTAAAAAACCCTGTAAACTGCAAAAATTTGGAATTCTGATATAAAGTTCCTGTATCAGTCTTACTCCTTGCATGAAGTTGGTTCACAGCACTAGAAGGAAACATTAAAATTATTGGAATTTAGAAGAAGCCTTAGTGGAACCTCACTGATCAGACATTTTGCTAATAAAAAGTGATAAAACAGTACTGTTTTGTTGTCTGAAATAAAGGGTGGGAAGACATAGAGTTGTTCTTTCTTCACTCAGAAAATGACTTTTATTTTTCTTTTTTGTGAAAATGCAGTCTATGCTAATAATAACTGTTAATCTGTATTTTTTCTGTAGATGGTCCACGGCCTACTCAGAAGGAGATTTTATCCCTGCGAGCATTTTTGTTGATGTTCATTAAACAGCTGGTGATGAAGGTAGGATAGCTTTAAATTATGGTAGGATATTTGAGTTTCCTTTCATAAGAAATGCCTGACATGTTCTAAATATGTTAAATTTTGTGATAGTAAATAAAAAGAAGAGCCATGTAAGGTGCTTCTTTTTGTTGTGGCTCCTGCCACTGACAGCAATGCTAGAGATGCATTTTTTCCCCCTTTTAAGCTGTTTTTGTCAGAAGTGGAGCTGTTATTAGCTTAGAAATGTTTACCTTGGGGAAATATGTATTTAATTTCTTGGGTGGTTTTTTTTTTTTTTAACATGAGCAGTGTCAGCTACATCATAAGTGCTTAAAGACTAAGGAGAAACATTTGATATTGTATGCTGTGGGTCAGTGGGACAGAGGAAGATAAGACAGACTGTATCAATAAGTTTCACAACTGTTTCATGGACATTAGGGGAATACTGGAATTCAGCAGCTTTGTTGCTTTTAGACGCTTCATGACCTTTTCCTAAGTTTTTGGTCTGTCTGTGTAAGCCCTGCTCAACAATAACAAAAACATCTCTGTTATCAACACTGTTTCCATCACAAATCCAAACCATAGCTGTGTGCTGGCTCCTGTAAATGAATTCTACCCCAATCAAAACAATCTCAACAATAAGTAGAACATCCATCGAAAAGGTTGAGGTTGATCCTTTTGGCAAGATTTCTCTTTGTACATAGTGGTGCAAAATCTTTTTGGGAAATGAAAGACCTACTTTAAAAAATTAAAACCCTGGAAGTGGAGAAGTCTACTCTTATTTTGTTCTTAGAAGCTGTTGGTTTTATTCTATTTTCACGAAAAATACCTCAAGGCATATTGCTGGCATAGGTGCCATAAATGACTGAGATTTCTTCAAAGTTGATAGCAACTGAAGATGGGCTTCTCTAGTGGAAAATAAGAAGCAAACATAGATATGGGTATATCTAAGAGGCTTGTAATGAAACTTCCAGATCTGCTTTTGATCTTCCTTTATGCTGCCTCGATTTAATTCTTCTGTTAACAAGAAGGTCTCAGTTGAAATTGACTGCATCAATTAACATGTATTTCTCTAACAATTTCATCTACTATATTGCTGTTTATCTTGTTTTTACGCCTTTGTTGAAGTTACCTTAAAACACTTTTATGGCATTCAGTGGGTGCTTTTGGGGGCAGGGAAGAAGGCACCTTGCAACTATCAAGCTATTACAGGATCAAGTGAAAGCAAATTTCTTGTCTGGTACTTGCTTTGTGATAAAAATGTTTCTTGTAACGATGGTTTTTTTAGAAACAGCATTCTATACTTGAAAGGTGATACTTAAAACCTGTTTGTTTTTAAAGGACTATGGAATAAAAGAAGACGAATTGCAGGCTATCCTCAATTACCTGCTTACTATACATGAGGTAATTTTTAATTTGGGGGATGTGTTGATGAAGAATGGCATACTAGTGCTGTTTGTGACCACCAAATGTTTGAATAATTTCAAATATAGCTTTCTTTATGCCACAAGATGGCTCTGCAGAGGAAGTAGCAACATTGTCCAATTCTTTAGAGTAGTGTGCTGATATGCCAATATTTTTGCAGTGATTTAAGCACGATGTTCAGCGTTAGATTGAAGTTCATTAAGCCAGTAAGTTAAAATGGTTTCTTATGTTGTTCTACAAACCAATTTACCAAGCAGAAAAACAGATGGTGAGACTGACTTTAAAAAAAAGTCAAAATCTTGTTTTAGGCTGCCTAAGTAATATTTTTTTGTTTTGTTTTTCCTCTCCTTTTTATTTTGCTTCTTAAATAAAGCAATAAAATTGAAAACATGCATTAAAAAAATAAAGATGTATGTTAATGGCATCTAGGAAGCATATAAACTTAATTGGGAGAAAATGTTGGTTACCACTGATACATCTGCATCTTCATATTTTAGCACCAGGAAAAGGCACTTTATGCCAGATGCAACATCAAAGACAAGGGAAATGGGGACATAAATCTAACTGATCTCATCTCTGTAAGGGTGCTTGAAATGGGTAAAATAAGGAATTAATTGAACTTCATTTCAAGCAGTATAGATTTTTTTTTTTTTTTTAATTTTGCTTACACCTAAATTTTCCTTTTATTCTCTGTGCTGGTTACTACTACTTGGTACAACCATAGTCAAGAAATTCTACTTTATGTGGAGAAGTAAAAACTAAGACTCCTGGTAACATCTAAGAGTGAACTAAAATAGCAGGAGCTTTATATAGACTTCAGATGAGGATGTGATGTTTTAAAAATCTTACCAGTTTGCATACTCAAGTGTAAAAGATCCATGAATGTTGAATCCCACAATCTAACTATGAATTCAGAAAAACATCAACAAAAAAAGTAAAATTTAGCTTTGTCATATGGCTAAATAATGATAGTGTCTGCAATATCAGGTGAACAGAGTTCAGGAGGATCTAAAACTATGATTCTAATAAAATATTAGAGTATTTGTTCAAAAGTGTTGGACAGTGTTTTATTTGTGGGCTCTTTTTGTTTGAAAAGAAACTTTCATTTTAATACTACAGAGTATGAGAAAAGACAGTTGCATTTTGTTATTTCTTAGGTTATTTTTAGTTACAATGAACTTGGAAAAATTAATGAATTGTAGCTTAGAGTGCTTTAGAGTAAAAGTATGGAAAACTTCACTAAGCAGCTTGAATTACCCATTTAAAATATTGTCTGTGGCAGGTGGTAGTATTTTTTTCCTCATGGTTTGAACATTTCTGAGTAGAAACTTTTCATTAAACACTACCCTGTGCCCTAGAAAATGTGCAGCAGTTTATTTGTAGCTCCTGTGCAGGAAGGGATTGGGAAATACACATGCAAACAGAGGAGCATATGGGTGGAAGGAAGTAACATAGCCTAAATTTCCATTGCCTGTCAAATCCTTGCATCCCAAACACTGATATATCACTTTTCACCCTGAACAATTAAGTATATTTTTTGTAATGTTTTCTCCTGCACTTACCTTTTAGAGCTATAGCTCCTTTGATCCTGGCCAAAATGATTTGGTTCTTAGTTTATTGTTAATCTCCACATAGTTTTGAAATATTTTGTAGTGGTTCTTTTAGCCACAACAGTGTTCTAGTGTATGTGTTGTGAATTCAAATTTGTAACTTTTGTCCAACAGGATGACAATCTAATGGATGTCTTGCAGTTGCTGGTTGCTCTGATGGCAGAGCATCCTGGTTCTATGATCCCTGCATTTGATCAGAGGAATGGATTACAGTAAGTTTGAATTTTCTAGGTGGGCAAAAGGAGATAGTGTTTTGACCATGCCGTTGCTTGCAAGAATTCCCATGAAATCGGAACGGTTCTCATCAGTGTGTGTGTGTGTGTGTTGCACTCATAGACTCCTCATCTTGGAAGATTTTTGGGTCCAGGTGTTCATTTTGACAAGAGGTGCTGTTGGATTTATTATCAATGAGGTGTTTTTCTTAATGTTTCCAAGCTGTCAGTCACACTTAAACAGGGAGTGATCCATTTCAGTCTGTGCATTGACGTCTTCATCTGCTGGTGCTGATGGCCCCCCATTCTTACAGATGTTTTACAACTGGAAGGGGGCTGACAAAAATTGATTCAGATGTCTTCTGATCCTTGTTAGTTTTCTTCCTTTTTTTTTTTTTTTCCTATGGGACTTTTCCAGAAAAACTCTTTATTCATTTAAACGTAGGACTTTGTGCTGTGCACTGTTTGCAATCTTTTTCCCAACAAATTGAAAAATAGTGTTTTACACTATTGTGAGAGAAAAGCAGGGGAAGTAGTGAATTCTACTTGTACAAGCAGAAAATCTGTAAGTTATGACTCTGATTTTGTCTTGTGGCTCTCAGAGGGTGGTCAAAGTATTGAACTTTACTAATTTAACAGGAACCTGACTAAACATAGTGGGGAAAAGTATTGGTACTGGCAAACAAATGTAAGAAGAATTCCTAGAAGGAAATGGGGAATAGTAATTTTTTCACTGTGTAAAGGCAGAGTCATTTCATACATTTAATTACACCTACTGGTTAACCCCTTTTTATACATATATTTTTTCCAGTTGCCCTTTCTCAAGAGACTGTATTCAGGCATGTTTGTAATTGTTTTCTCCCCTTTTAGTGCTAGACTGATTTTTGCTTTTTACCCATTTTCATCAGATTTGATTTTGTTGTATGGTAATGTATTATGTATGGGAAACTAATAAAAACCTCTAAATAATAAAGTATTTGAATGTCAGGTTGGGTCTCCAATGCAGTACATTTGGTTTTATTTAGCAACTAGCACTAGGTACTTTCTTTTTTGTTAACAAGTATATGAGCAAGTTAGCATGAATAGTGAGTCCACAGCAAGAAATCACTTTGTTTTCCTGTCTCATTTCTTGCACTTCTTGCTCCAGTATTGTCTTCAGTCAATAGGTTGTTTGTGTGGTTCTTGATACATCTACTTTTTGCAATTAAGGCAGGATATTATTGAAATTCAAAAGTAATTTTCCAAAATTTTATAAATATTTGAAGTTCTCTTAAAAAGGTGAAAGTAACCAATCTAATGAGGGGGAAAAAAATGGAAATGCTTTTCCCCTATAAAATTAAGAAACCCTGATAGTGTTCTGTAAAGAAAAGCAGAGAAATGGATTGCTTGAATGACCAGTGCATCATAGGTTTGCTTCTTTCCTTCTGTAGTTGCTGTGGTTGCAGCATTCTCTGGGGTAAATTATTAGTTATGCAACTGGTTTTTAATCTCCCTTAGGTTTTACCTTTAATTCTGTATAGAACTTTTTTTTTTTTTTTGGTCTTAGTTGAGGTGTCCTGAGAATTACGTTTGGGTAAATAAAAGTGCATAACTATTGATGAGGACTCAGTTATGTATAGATAAGGCTTAAAAACTTGAAGGCCTTTGAGCTCTTTAGAATTTGCAGATCTAAAATGCTCTGTTGTAACATGGAATCGTTTTGGAAAGGCTCACCAAAATTGTTTAAATGAGATAGGTTTTTTCCTTCCCCCTAGTGAAGTGATCCAAATTTCTTCAAAAATTTTATCATATCGTATTTATGGTAAAGGACAAATACTGTTCCTTATCTTCCAATATGATTTCATGCAACATTTCATGTTCGTGGAACTTTTGGAAATTAATATTTTCTTTTTTCAAAGAGTGCTTAGTAGATAAGTTAAATGTAGATAAGTTAAATCATATTTCACAGATTTGAAGATCTGTTGAATGCTATGATCCACAGTCCAACTATAATCAGACAGTGATGTAGCCCTAAGAACTTGACTGTCTAAAAAATAAGTGATGAAAGAAATTGGATGTAACTGATAAATACATTTAGATGTCTTAAATTTTTATGAGAGGTTTACAAGGACCAAAACCTTGCATTTGTTATTCTTCACATTGACAGAAGACCAATTGTTTTTTCTACTTAGGGTTGTCTACAAGCTTTTAGCATCACAGAGTGAAGGCATCAGGGTGCAAGCTCTGAAAGTGATGGGATATTTCTTAAAGCATCTTGCTCCGAAGTAAGTACTGATTTGGGTCTTAAAACTGAACTTCCCTAGAAAGGAAGGAGAGGTAGGTTGTGACACAGACATTCTATATGTTATTTTGGGTATAAATAATTGGATGTATATACACACATTTGTGTGTGAAGGGGAAAAAGCTATACTGGAGGTTAATCACTAAATAGGCTTCACTGAATGGGAGCTACTCTTCTTCAACTACCCCTCAGTCTATTTGTCAGGAATGCATTTTTGATATGGTGCTTGTTGCTGGCAGCTACTGTGCAGGCATTATCACTTGCTTATCAAGCTGATTGAATAGTTACTTGCTGTATGGCCTCCTGCTTTTTAAAGTGACCCTTTTCCAGTGAAATCAATAGCAAGAATCAGACTGGTGAGATGGAACCCTGTGTTACTGAGAGCTGGGTTTAATATATCTTGACTCGACTGTGATAGTGGATAACGATTGAGATTGCTGTCCATGGTTACATTTTCGAGTGAAATAAGGGCAAACGTGTCCTTTCCTCAGTGTTTATCAAGAAATCCAAGGCTATGTTTCACCTTTTTGGGCCCATGGGTGAGTGGACCTCATTTCTGGAAGAAAGGGGGCTGCCTTCAGGGTATGATTTGTCCTTTCAGAAATGGAACACTCCCCCTTTTTCTTCACCAAAACTGCAGGACTTAAGGAATAAACACAAAAAATACCTTACCAGTCATTTTATATTTCTGGAGGCACACGTTTTAAACTTCTTTTTCCCCTAAAGCAAATGGAATGCATAAGTTTATTTTATCTTTCTCTGCCATTTTAGGAGGAAAGCTGAAGTCATGCTTGGACACGGATTGTTCTCTTTGTTGGCTGAAAGGCTGATGCTGCAGACAAGCTTATTCACCATGACCACATACAATGTCCTGTTTGAGGTAGTCATACACTGTAGTTAGGATCCAATCTTTCTAATTATTTGTTAGACATTGTTAGAGAATTGCTTACATATTTGTGCTGATGTGTTCCAGATGACATTAAACCTTAGTGTGTGCAGCTGAATGCTGCTTTCCCCCCCCCCCCTCAAAAAGCTCACTACTTTGGATTTACCCCCTCCTTAACTTGGTTATGCTCATTATGAACAATTTTAGATGATGAGTAACCTGTATGTCTCAAGCAGATGCTCATGTAGATGTGGAATTTTATTATAGCAATGATCTTGCCTTAGGATAATTGCTTTGGTTAGATTCACATTCATCTTCCAGTGTATTTTAAATAACAGTATGTACTTAAGGGAGAAATAAAAAATAAACTAGTTTATAGAGTTTTAGAAACAGGATGAAATAAATTATCAAGAAAGTTAGTGGAGATTTTTGGGATGATTTTTAGAATGGTGGTATTTGTACTTTATCCAACTATTTTTCAGTAAGCTGTCTTCATGTACATTGATATGGCATCTTTTTCTGTCTTGCTAGATTCTGACTGAACAGATTTGCACTCAAGTAATACATAAACAACATCCTGACCCTGATTCAACGGTGAAGATACAAAATCCTCGTAAGAATGATACTTTTTTTTAAGTGCTACCTTAAGCAAAGTCTGCTTTAAAAGAACCCCACCAAAGACAAAGCTTATTAATTACATCTACCTACCATTCTAATCTCAGTTTTACATTTTTTTTTTACTCTAAAAGACAGGTAACTTGTATTTAGTTGGAGTTATGTACCAAGTATGTCTCTATAGCTTTTCAAAATACATTTTATGCGTCTGTAGTTCATAACTCACCTTTTTTCGTGGGGCAGTCACGTTATGAAATGATTTTTTGTATGCAGAGGATACTTTGATTTAATATATGTTATATGTTCCAGAAAACTTCTGAATGCATTATTTAGTGATGTCAGGCTAAATTACCTGAAATATGGAAACACCTTTCATTTTAAATTACCTTCGGTATGACAATGCTAGGTGGAAAATAGGAGAAATGTATCTGCTCACTGTTTTGGTTAGCTTACTTTATTGGAAATATCTTGATATGAAACTTTAGATGTCTTTTGAACTTAGAGAAAATACTGATCTCCTTTCCTGAATTATATACATTGTTATTGTGCTCTGTACATAATGCAGTGGACTTATGATAGCTTTGGGAGTTAACTTTTTTCTGGAGAAATAACAGACTTTTCACTTTTGTAGCTGCTTTGTCATTAAATGTAGGTCACAGTTATAGTTTACTTCAGGTGGAAAGTGGGGGAAGAGAAAAGAAAGCACAGCAGATACAGAGGAAAGAAATCTGGTTGCATTATGCCATTTTCTTTCTGGTAAATCTGTATAAAGCAAGAGATGTGAGCATGTTTCTGTTGCTTTCTTCCAAGATTTTTGGAGTTGACAGTCACTGCTGTGGTCAGTCTAGACTCTCTGGGGACTGAGTTGATTCTGAAATTATGTAGGTCTGGTAGGAAGAGTGACTTTTAGGATCCCTTTTTTAGGTCATTGCTATTATCAAATAAGAAATTTCCCTTTAAAAGAGTTGTACAAGATGAGCTGCAATTATCACATTGACTGTGTTCAAATTGCACCTTGATTCATTTACAAAGTTGACCTCTCTTTAAGTACCAAGAAAAGTCATTGCCCCACTGCTTCAAAAAGTGTGATGTACCCTCAATTTTGACCTCCTAAAAATACAGAGAACATTGTAAGAGGTAAAATTTTATATTAGGAAGATTTTTTTATAACAGCAATTGTTAAGTTTAATTGGAAGTCGGTCACATTCTTCAAAAATTCAGTATTATTAAGGTAGAGAAAAATCTCATAAGGTAAAGCATTTTTCTCATATACTGGTTTTCTAAAGGATGCTTTTTTAATGTGAAAAATGTAAAAATGGTTCTGACAGGTTCTGATAGCCTATCAATTGCCATGCAGTAATACTTGTGTTGCTTAAACATGGTAGTTCAATTAATTCCATTTACTTTAGAGGCCTGCAAATGCCCTGATGGGTGACTAGGTTTGAAAAGTATTGGAAGAAGGGATTTGTTTTACTTAAACCTTCTTCTCCAATAGAGATGTGCTTTTTCTCAGTATAAAATTTTTTTATGTGGTGTCACTTTCCTTGTACAAACACTGTTGAAAGAGGCCTTGTGTTTTATGCTGTGCCTAGTCCTAATATTTTGTTACTCATGAACTGTTTTACAGAGATTTTGAAGGTTATTGCAATCCTGATCCGTAATTCTCCACAGTGTCCAGAAGCTCTGGAGGTCCGGAGAGCATTTCTCTCAGATATGATTAAGCTGTTTAATAACAGCAGAGAAAACAGGAGGTAAGATGGCTTGCCCTATCCACAAGTATATAAAATAGATAACAAGGTCTCCTAGTAAATTAAACTCAAGAGAGCAGATACAGCTTAATTGCTGTTTCAGCGAATTTGTACTCTAGCAAAGTCTTCAGTATGAAAAATTAGAGAAGCTTGCATGTAGCAGTGTTTTAAAGCATATTGGATTCTTGACTTAGCTGTTGTGTTTATATCCAAGATATATTTTAAAATATGATTCAATAGCATGTGTGTGTTTTGCAGGAGCTTGTTGCAGTGCTCTGTCTGGCAGGAGTGGATGCTTTCCCTTTGTTGTTTTAATCCAAAGACTTCTGAGGAGCAGAAGATAACTGAGATGGTGTACACCATATTTCGGATTTTGCTGTACCATGCAATAAAATATGAGTGGGGTGGCTGGCGTGTGTGGGTGGATACACTGTCAATCACACATTCAAAGGTGAGATTAATCAAATTTCGGGAGCATTTCTGAAAAATTTTGGTGCTGGTCTCGCTTTTCAGTAACAGCAGGAACACAAGGTGGCGCACCATAGCTATTCATCAGCAAGAATGCCTTTTAACATCAAAAGGCTGTAAAACAAATGAGTAAAAAGCAAAGAAATCCAAGTTAAGGCAGATGCTTAAACTGTCATGGAATATGGGGTGAGAGTGCAAGTCCTTGCAGTATGAATGAGACTATTACCCTTTGTTATTGTTCTGTCTGAATTTTGTTGTTGTTACCACTAGAGTTACATCATAAAAGTTATTAGTGGTTGTCTGAATAAGGCACAGTAGTACAAAAGGTATTTTATACTGCCTTATTCTGAACAAAAGAGTGAGGCCAGTGTGGGCCTCAGAATTATTCTGATTATCAGAATATTTACTTATAATGAATTAAATTATAAATTACCTATTTCTAAATGTGTGCAACTTAGCAGTGTGAAAAGGACATCTGTGAATCCAGAAGATCACTTTATGATGCTAAGGAATTGTTGGTATTTCTGATGTCTTGGATTTTGAATGAATTTTTTTCTTAAAAAAGGTCAGTCTCTGCAGACAGCAAGAGCCTTGTTATTTTGCAGCTCTGTTTATTTCATTCAGAGGTCGACGGTGAATTCATGGGCTGTGGGGAGACAAAAATCTATGTAATAAAAATGGGTGAAATAACTTTATTAAACAGTCACTTAGCGAAGTGGAATTCCAGTGCAAAGTGCCCAGGGCTACATTTTAACCCTTACAGAGATCACATTTTAGGTGTTGGACCATTCTTAATATTGTTTTTTGTTGGCTTTGCAGCCTTCAAAAACCAGTTTCCTCTTTTTGCCCCAAGACGCAGAGGGCATAGGTGAATTGTATAATGGCAAGCTGTAGCCAGCCTTTTATATAAAACTGACAAAATTTAGCATGTGTGTGATTGCTGGGAATTGTCCCTGGGGAAAGATGGAGAGGTGAATAAAAGAAGACCACCTTTCTAACTCAGAGCTTTGGTGGCTTGAATTTAGAAATTAGCTAGCACATTATCTTATAATCTCTAGTTCTATTCCTGGACTTCTTTTGTAAGATAATGTAATGTCAGAAATCTTGTTTAAACAGCATCTATGTCAGAAAGGTTATATGGATTTTTGGTCATTCTTTTCAGTGACTTAATGTGGCTAATTAATGATCTAGAGTTCCTAGAGGAAAAACCCAAGATTTTATTGTGATGCCATGGCTAAATGTCAAGAACAAAACCCTGCAGTTTTAGAAAAGACCAAAAAATAGATATAGATGATGTTGGTCTGGTTTATTAGTTTGTATTTTAAAGGCTGCATGTTTTTGTGAAATGCCATAGTGAATGAGAAGATGACCTACTTCAATCTGTGTTTCTCATTTTTGGTTCCTGGCATGCTATGACAGGGAGGTGTCCTTGGCTGTAGGAGTAACTCCCTGTATGTTTTCCTAAGTCTAACTTTGCTGACTTTCCTGTCAATATATAATATCTGTGTGTTCTTCCAGCCCATTTCAGAAGAAGTTGAATGATGGCAAGTTTGGAAGTGTGTGAGTGTGGGCAGAGTGTTGGTGGTGGAATATTGAAGGACTCCTAAAGGAATTCAGTTTGTTTGGACATCAGTACTAATGGTAGTTCCAGAAGCCTAAATGAGAATGTTTAAACAGCAAAAGCAGCCAGAAACTAACTTGACAATATTGATATGAATGATGATGCCATTATCAAGATTTTAAAATTTCACCTTTATTATGCACTTTCCATTTGAATTTTTTTTTTTGTAAATAGTACATACAGTTCATGCAACTAGCCATATAAAACTATAATACCCTTCAGAGCTGCCTGTTAATTACATAAACATAAATTAGGCTAAATCACAAAAAAAGCTCTTGAAAAATGTCTTTAGACAATTACAACGATTTTTAAATCCTGTTAGTTTTGCTTATATGAAATAGTCTTGTATCCTGTTATACCACTATTGAGATTCATAGAGATTCACACATAACCTGGTGTAGGCATAATTCAGTGGGCAAATTGTTCAATGCTAAGTGCATCTCCTATGTTTTTGATTTCTAGCATGCTTTCAAAGTAATTTGGAAATGATGGGAACAAAAATATTTCCTTAACATTGCTAAGAGTATAAGCAATTTGGCTTTTTCCTATTTCATCTCTAATTGTATTGGGTTACTGCTTATTTTTCCTTTTTATAACCCCCTGTGCCGTTCGTGCCACTAATTTATAACACCATTCTATGATAAAGAACTAGTACATAAAGGACCAGTGTTACAGAATTGGATAGGTTTTGCAGAGCTACACATCAAGATACATGCAGCTGCTATAAAAAGCCAAAGAAACTCAATTGCAATTTTATTGTCCAGTTTGATAGATTTCCTGCCACCTTTGTAGCAGGGAAGCTGTTTGTCACTGTAACCCTCTCCTCCAACAGCTGCACAGCATTTTATAAGCAGCAGTGGCTTTTCCAGCATAATTGCACTGCATTGGCTTCCTTGCACTCAGAATTTAGAAGGTGTGTAGATGTGTGCAACCTTTTAAAAGCCAGATTTCTTGTAGTATTACTCATGTATTACTCATTATTTTGTTAATTTCGATTTTTTTTAATGCTTTCTAGATATTAAACCGTTGTATACAAAGGTGTTTAATCTGTTGCTTCTAGTTCAATGGAAATATTATTGGAAAAATTAAATCACAACTCCAGTTTGTTCTGACTGGCTACTGTTGAATTTATGAAAGCAGCTAAGAACTTCTGTTTTTTTCAATATTGCAACCATGCTAACTAGGCCTTAGATTTTATCTGTCTAGTCCTGTTACTTTTTACAAAGGACTGATGATTTGGGGTTAATAATAGGAAACAAGTAAAGAATGGTGGACAACTTCCCTTTTTGACCTTTCAGCTTCCCCAGGTTTTAAAAGAATACAATTATTTACATAGTCTAATACACTCCTAAATTATCTGAATGTTTTGAACAAGTGGGAAGACTAACATCTGCTTATTTCAGGCCCTTAAATATACTTTACTACTTAAAAGTTGATTCATGTTACCTTTCTGTTAAAGAAAATATATTCAGGTGACGAATGATTTTTATTTTTAGTAGCTCAAGAAATTTTCAGTGTGTAAGATTCAGATGTTAATATGTGTTAGCTGCAGTTCTGTTGCTGTTTAAGTGGAAAAATTTTATTCACTCATCTGAATGAGGAATATAGTCTTAAAATGTTAGTAGAGGGGCCTTGCAGTACAGTGTATTTCTGACTAATTGTCAGTTTTCAGTCTAAAGTACAGTTGTAATAGGCACTGTGAGTGTTAAGTCAATTTGTATATTCTTTTGTGCCCGACCTGTTGAATTTAAAGGGGGTGGGGCAGGGAACCCCAGAGCATTTTTGTGTGCTATGTTTGCCAGGTTTTCATCACTGTCTTGTGAGGGAAAACTGGCAAAAGCTGCAGAGATTGGGTGGTGGAGGAGTTAATTAAAAAACTAATTTGCAGAGAATGTGACTCAGTAGTTGTAGAAGGTAAGCGGCCATCAGAATCTGGAGTCCAAATCCTGTTGGCATCCAGGATTTGCTTAGGATGGTTTTGTCTGGATTTTGTCCCTGTCATGGGGGCAGGAGGATCTCCCACATCAGAGAACTTCAGCTCCAGGGAATTTTGAAGGCTTCAGGTGTTCCTCAGTCCTCTGACAAGTGTATCTGCATTACCCTGAGGAGAAGCAGAAGTACCTGGCCCAGAGGATCATTGTCTCACTGCAGGTTTTTGGTTTTTGGTCACTTGTGCCATGCCCAATATGTCAATGAAGCAAAGCTGGGAGTACCCTTGAAATTATTCAATATTATGTTCATTCTAATGGTGTAAATAGGTATTTTTAATAAATATTACTTATTCTGTATAGAAATGATTCTCAGCTTATCCCCTGAGTTATGGGAAGCAGAAGGAGCTTGGAGACTGAAATGTGCACTCCCCAAAATGTGTTGTGATGAGGCAGTCCCTCACCTTTAGCAGGTGTTTCCTTGTTACAGCTTCTTTTGTAGCAGATGTGTGGGAAGGCTTTTCTAACCAGTGGCCCAAGGGAGAAGAAAGTATTTTCATTATTCAGCAGGCAGAGATGTGTACCAGTGATGGGCTCTTACACCTGCAGTGTGTATGGTTAATGGGGAGCTCCTCCATCTCATCATTCTCTTGGTTTGAGGGAGTGCAGTGTCATGGGTAAAGTTGCAGGATGCTAACATTTGACTAATCCAAACTGAAAGAAATGGGGATAGAATAGAAGGGAGCAAGGTAAACTGAGAATTTATAAAGCAGGCAAAAACCTTTATAAAGCTGCAGAGAAGCCTTAAGAGAAGAGTGTAATAGAGATTTGCTACTAAGTGCCAGAGCTCTCAAAAAGAAGAATTACAGAAACATTTGCAGTAGAGAGAGCTGGTGCATAAAGAGGCAAGTAGCTCTGAAATAGTCTTCCTGAGTAAAAAAGACTTGAGGAGAGAGAGGATTCTCATCTCTATGAGTTGGTATGAAAATTCACTGGGAGATGGGACCTGTGTCTGCAACCTCAAGAATTGTTAGTGGTTTTCTTTGCTGTTGCTGCAATTTGAAGCAATCCTCTTCCATAATTGCAGCTACCTCTATCCACATTGTGGGGCCTGAATTTGGTCTCCTGGCCATGATTTGAAATGGATGGATGTGGAGTCTTTGCTGTAGTGCTGCCAACAATATGTGGAGATACTGGAAAAGGATGGCAGAAGTGAGCAGTGCATGAGACTTGTCACTGGGCATTGCAACAGTGGGGTGATAAACGCTGAATTTAGTTACAGAATGGTTTTGTTAATAGCTAAATATCCAATGTGTACAAGATAGGGTTTGACAGTCCCTTGAACTGTAGGAATGGTGGCAGGGATTGAGACGATTGTGTGTGCTCGTGTCTTGCAATTTAAACTCATTGAAAGCAATAACTTCCTTAGTGAAAATGAGCTAATGTTCAGTATGCTGTTTGAATTTATTGTTGTATGATGATGTAACAATAAGCTATACCTTGACTTGATTTGAAGTAAAATGCTGCCAACATACATAAAACTCTTCCTCAGATAAAGAGACTTTTATGAATTATATTGACAAGTATTTGCTTTCTTATTCTAGAAATTATTTTTTTTTCCTCAAGATACATAAAAAGAAAAGGCAGAACTATTGCTACTTAGGTGAAAATTCAAGATACAGGATCATGAACAGTGGTTTCCCCCCACCTTGTATATCATTGAATGTGTTTCTGGTGGAAGTTTAGACTCCTAGAAACTTCTCACATGTAGTGTCCTGCAAAGTATATTTTAACTTGCTTTTCTTAGCTTTCTTCTGTGAACCACTCAGAAATAGCCCAGAGATTCCTCAAGTCAGTGAGTTACAGACTGTAACTCAGTGTGTGGTACACACAGTACCTTTGTATCTTTCCCTGTGCTGAGTTGAAAATTAGTTTTGATATCTCTGATAGTGCTGTCTCCTGTCTAAACAGGCCTGTTTCTGTTTGGAGATTGGATTACACTTTTGAAATAGTAGAGGAGAAGTGGAAAAAGCAGGTCAATAAAATGCTAGTTAAGATTTAAAACGTTGTGATGCTTTTTGGAATTATGAAGAGTTTATTCATTTATAATGAAGAATTTATTTAAACCAGCACAGGAGCTGGTTTGTGCTGAGCAAACTCTATAAGGAAACAGCAATATCTATAATTGTCTGACCTATCTGGCAAGATATTCCCTTCTTTTCTCTACTCTATGAAATTGCCCGCCTGAAAATGGAAAAAAGGCCAAAATCTTAATGTATAGTTAAAATACTTTCTCTATGTTCTTTAAGGCAAATGTCAATCATCTTAGCCTTTCTCATTGCTGTATGCTAATTTTTCTACTTGGCAATTAGTAAATGTTGAATGTCAAATTAAGTTAAAATTAATGGCAGAGGCAAATGTTGCAGTTATTAGCTCACAAGTGTCTTCAACTGGTGGTGCGTAGAGATGCATTCCAAGCATTGCAGACAGCTATGGATTAACTATCAAATGATGGTGAAGATTAATGATTGGCCTTTTAGCTCACTAATTTAGAACAATTTCTGGTAATTAATTTTGTATTATCAGCTTTACAGTTGCAAATGCCTTAAGGAAAATAAAAAATTGCGTTTAAGGTTCTTCAAGGTAGCAGTTGCCTTGTAAATTGTTATGTGCTTGCATATCCTAATGTTTAATCTTTAATACCTTTATGTGCTCTGTGCACTTGCTTTTAGTAATAATAATTTCTACTTAATTTTGCATTTTTGTTGGTACTGATTTTGTTAACCTTAGGTGTTTTGATTTGTATGTATAGTTTGGTTTTGTGTAATTGTGTGCTTCATAAATACCACATCAGGCAATAGAAGTTGTAGGGGAAGAATTGTCTGGTGCCTCTATCATAGTACCACAATTTCTTGGTTTCCTGTCAAACCAAATTGCAGATTGATACAGTGATCAGAACTGTTTATACAGCCTTGTTGAAAAGTTGGATTTTAAAAAGCAGAATTTCTGAAATTTGTATCCTTTTTTGTATAAAAAACCCCTGGACTCAAAATGGATGTTAGAAAGATTTTTCATGTGGTCTCTGTAAATCTGTGCCTTGGTGTTTTCATTTGAGTTTTATTTAAAGGACAGTATTTAAGGCATTGTAACATGAATTCTTGTTGATATGTATGGTCCAAGTAGAAATTGCTATCCTTGTTGAGTGAATTTTGGGGTTTTTTTGGTAGTGATGTTTTCCTTTAGTGCCATACTGCCACTTTTTTTTTTTTAACAACCGGAATGAAATATCCTAGTTCTGTTTCTAGACTCTAAAGTTTCAATTAAAGTTTCAATTTTCAATTAAATCAGCTTGAATGAATAATATGCTTTCAGGTTATGTTAAAATAGTGTATTGCTCCTGCAGTGCTTTAATATACTTGACTGATAAGAGAAAATAGTATGTTAAAAAGCTAATATTGACATCAGAACCTGCCAAAAATACTTTTTGTCTTTGCTCATTTTTCTGCTTAGCTCTGATTTGTCACCTGTAATTTCTAGTAGCGTTCTAATCTGAAAAAATATTTTTGACTTCTCTGTGTCATCTTAAGGGAAGATATTCCTACTGACCAATCATCACTTTGAATACCATGTACATGGAATTTTTAGATGAGATCTAAATGAATGAGCTGAGTATGTGAGAGAATAAGGAAATGTGTGTTTGTATATTTAGTGGAATGCACTGCTCTGCTTTGCCAATGGAAAATGTTTATGATAGAGAAAATTATTTTAAAAAAACAACCCTCAGGTGGAGTTTATGTTGGGAAAATTTTGAGAACTGAGCTTACAGATAAATAAACACTTGTGTTATGGAATATAAATCTAAATCCTAAATGGAAAGTTATGGATAAACTAAATTGAGCAATGGTGTAATAAAAACTTAAGTTAGTCTAGTGATATTTTATTTTTTAAAACACAGCTATTTATTTGGGCAAATGAGTTTTATTAGTGTGTATATAAAGAGTTTTTCTGTCTGGGATTTTTTTTTTAAATAACTAGAAACAACAATAGTATTTACAGCTGGGGACTAGAGAAGTCTTTCCACTTTATTCAGTTTGTTTAGCTTTCCTCAGGCTGATATGGGGTGAATAGCACTCACCAGAAGAAATGTCCTCTGGAGAATTTTAGGTGTCATTTGGGGATCCCCAGGATTTTGGCTTTGTAAGGTGCTTCTCTCTGCTCTGACTTTGAGATTGTACTTCCTGGTGTCAAATTTTCAAAATTTTATGTGTCTTTGTGGATTTTTGAGTATACTAAAGGTACTAAAAATATGTGAAAGCACTGCTACTTGTCACAGCCTCCCATTTCACAAAAAAAAATTGAGGTTTTCAGATCTAGTTATTCTATTCTGGATCTTATGCTTAGGATATCCTTTGGATAAGTCTAGTTGGAGTTTTTTTGACACTGGCTTTATTTTTCTTTCTTCCTTTTAGCCAGGAAAACCAGGTGCATGTAAGAAAAACTTGCTGTCTGTTGAAGTGGTATCTAATGTGCAGGGTTTTTTTTAATGAAAGACAGTATCCAATATAAATTTGTAATTTGAGCGTTGACTTTGGTTTTGTTTTTCTTGGTTTTTTTTTTGTCTTTTTTTTGTTTTTTTGTGTTTTTTTTTTGTTTGTTTGTTTTTTAATAAAACAGTCATATTAATGTCCTTTGAACTTCATTTTTTTAGGTAACTTTTGAAATGCACAAAGAAAGTCTTTCCCAAATGTACAAGGAGTACCAAGGGAAAGGAGGTGAAGGGAGTGGAGTAATTAGAACAGTCAGAACTAATTCAGCTCCAATTAGAACAATCTCTGGGATCAGCAAAGAAGCTGAAACCAAGGGAAAACAACAATCTTTGGAGTTAAAAGAAAATGCTGCTGCTCCTTCCTGCATTACTGATGGTGATACGGAGTGCAGAACTGAAAAAGAAGAGAAAGAAAATTCATCAGATGGTGGCCAAAAAATTCATTCAGTGTCTAATCATGAGGAGGAATTAGAAGGGGAGGATATGGGTACTACAGAGGATTTGAAACCAGTGCCTTGTGTGGAATTTTCTCCAGAACCAGAAACAATGAAGCCCAGTGTCTCAGAGATCAGTACTGGAATAGCTGAAGCCATTGAAGATTCTAGCAAAGCTGATGAGCTTGTGGAAGAAACAGTTGCTGTCACTGCTGCTTCTTTAACTCCTGTTGAAGGAGAAACTCCCACAAGTCCAGAAAGACTGGAAAAAGTAGAGGTGGAAGATGAAGATGACTTTGTTGATTTGAAAGATGAAAGTAGTTTGTCTTTACCTTCAGAAGAGCTTGCGGAAAGGAACAAGGAATGTGGCTCTAATGCAAGCGAAGTGACAAAGCAGGGAGAAGCAACAGAGAAGCAACCTGAAACTGGGCTTTTAAAATCTGAGGGTACTGAAGGTGTGGATGAGAAGAGACAAGAAGTGACTTTGCCAGAGACAGTGAGTTCTGCAGTTCCAGAAGTAGTAACTCAGCCGGGTTCGGCAGGAAAAAAGAAGCTGAAGGAAGGAAACATTGTTACTAGTGAAACCAAAACAACTGTGGAAAACACAAGTGCACACGTGGCAGAGCCTGCTGGAGCCTCTGACAAAAGAATTGCCAAGCTTGATGTTTCCAGTGTTGCATCAGATACAGAAAGACTGGAGCTGAAAGCTAACACCTGTCTAGATGCACCTCTGCCCCCCAGATCCATGCCTGAGGTAAATTCTACCTGTCCTTCATCCGTCTAGCTTAAAAATAAAAGGAAGTTTCTTGAAATGAGTTTTTTGAGAAAGCATGCGTAAACATTTTGGAGATTATGATGTGTGTGATTTTTGTGAGTTATCTATGAAATAATTTTAACCCTGGGTTAAAATAGCCATTATTAATTTGTGTACTGAGAAGCCTCCGAGATTTTTATACATCCACATATGAATGCTGATATAAACTGAGTATTTGGCTAGATGGACACGTCATCCTACCTTTTTTTTTTTTTCAAGTATAAATTTAGACTGAGCTTCTGTTGTGTGCTACAGTGCTCCAGCCCTCTAGTCTTTAGTTTCTAATCCAGATTTTAATGGTTGAATAGTCATGTCTCTGAGTACTTCCCTTCTGCAGAGATACCTCCTAATGGATGCTCTTCAATCTGCACCATTCTTCCTTAAAGGAGGAAAACCACTGTCTACAGCAACATATTCTCCCCCCCTGGTAAGGTTGGGTGGCTGCTTGTGAATACCTAGACTGGCAGGTGTGGTAGTGCAGCTGTAGCCTAGATTGTAGTTTTGATATATCCATTAAATAGCATTTGTGTAGTAGTTTTAGCTGTTTGGAACCTTGTACACAGTCTAAACTTGTTAGATATCGAAAATCTCAAGTCTGTTGAATGCTTTTCAGTGTGTACCATGGGAACTAATAACCAGAGTATGGGTTTTGTGTTTTGTTTTCTTTTTTGTCTGCAAATTGCATTCAGCCCTCAAGGCAGCAGGTTTCCTCAGGACAGGATCTGGCTGCTGCATTGGATGGGCAGAGGAGGGACACCAGGTCAGCCGTGTTCCGCATTCCCGAGTTCAAGTGGTCCCTGATGCACCAGCGCCTGCTCACAGACCTGCTCTTCTCCATAGAAACAGACATTCAGATGTGGAGAAGGTACATCCTGTGCTTTATGTGGAAAGATCCAGACTGGGTTCTATTGTAAGGGCTCATTGACCTAGACTCATGGACATCTGGTGTTTTACTCATTATTCAATAGCCTGACTTATTTTGTGACCTACACCAAATTATTCTCAGATTTTTTTTTTTTTTAAGACTCTGTAAAGCCATAAATGTGCATTGGTTCAGGGACTGCACACAGAATTTGACTGAAATTCTGGCTACATATAAGTCAGTGGCAGTCTTGCTGTTGGTTTTTATTCAACCAAGATTTTAATTTTCCTCATGTATTTAAGGGCCTATGTCTTCTATTCTTATCTAAATGTGTATAAGAAAGATAATATATCCAAAATAGTATTTCTTGCTTCTGCATTTACACACACTGAGTTGCTGCTTTAATGGGGTTCTGTGAACCCAGAGATGTTAATTTAAAGATTAACTTCTAACAGGGATCTGGAACATAATCATGAAGATCTTTGAAAACAGCAGTAATTCTGTGATTTAATTTTAAGGTTGAATAACTGAAATGAGAGGGGTGTCCCTTGTTAGTTTGTAGTAGTGATTGTTGAATTTAAATTGAACCATATAGCTGTGCTGACCTTTTAAAAAGCAAGGCCAGCATGAAGAAATAGAGTAGTTAAGTAATTCAAACAATTTAAACTGAAGTGAATTTTTGTCTGACCACAATTTTTAGGATATATTTAAGTTAACCTATCAGGACATCAGCAGATGTAATAAAATATATTTATATTTTGGCCTCTGTTTTGGAAAGTTTTGTCTAAGTTTTTGTGCTTTGTTGATTTTTAATTTCTCTGAGAAATCATTAGTATTTGCTTTAGTTTTCTGAAGATTTAAGTTCAAATCCAGTTCACTATTCCAGGAGACTTTATTCTGTTTCCTGATACAGTGACTTTTGCTAGCAAGCAGTCCTAGACCAGCCTATAATGTATCTTTATCCAAATGAGGATTAGCAGTCATCTCAGTGTTTTTAGCAGCCTAAGGTCTTGAGCAGTTTATGAACAGAAAGGAAATGTAGTTTTAGGTTTAGATTGAGATACATCAGTTGACCCTTACAGACATGTGTTATTTGCTGGCCCTCTGCTCAGTGTCTGGTTACAGTTTTGCAAAAAGAGAAATATGTTAAAATATCCCCAAAATAACGGCCTATTCTGAATGTCTCTCTCTCTCTTTAATTTTTGGACAGCCATTCTACAAAAACTGTGATGGACTTTGTGAATAGCAGTGACAATGTGGTGTTTGTGCACAACACCATCCACCTCATCTCTCAAGTGATGGACAACATGATCATGGCCTGTGGTGGTATCTTGCCATTGCTTTCTGCTGCCACATCTGCTACTGTAAGAAATTCTGCTTTTATTTGAAAATTCCTCACTTGTAGGAGGATGCCTTTCTTTATGGAGTGAATCAATTATTATATCTGTCCTTTTGGGAAATGGGAAGTGCATGTGGGGTGTTTCCACAGGCATGTCTTTCCTCCCTTTGCTGTCTCCACATTTTCCCTGAGATAAATTGGGTGCTTGCCTTCTTTGCTTGAAGACATAAAAAAAGTTTCCTGTCTTTGTTGCCCCACAGTGGTCTGGAATGGGATTAAATCCCAATACTAATGATTGTTCCTAGAATATGAGTAATTATTATTTTTGAATTTGACTGATAGTGGAGTTCCAGCAAACATTTTTCTTCATTTAGCAAGCAGGAATATTATCTTCATGAAGAAATAAATGCTGCTTTCAATTTTTCTCTGTGTAGCATGAGTTGGAGAATATTGAGCCAACTCAAGGACTTTCAGTAGAAGCATCGCTAACATTTCTCCAGAGATTAATCAACCTTGTGGATGTGCTAATTTTTGCAAGCTCTCTTGGTTTCACTGAAATTGAGTCTGAGAAAAATATGTCATCTGGAGGAATTCTGCGACAATGTCTTCGTCTGGGTAAGCAAATAAAACTACTTAATGAGCATAGGAGCTTGCAGTTACTAAATAGTTAGCAGCTTTATTTTCTTTCCTGTCCACTTTTTTGTGAAATCAAGATTAAATGTAGTTTAATTAAGATCTTTTACAGTTTTACTGTATTCTTCAATGCATATGTGTTCCTCTCTAAATGTTTAAATGATATAAATTAAGTTTGGTAGCCTGTTTTGATTTTATCTACGAGGATATTTCTTTTGCTGAGGTTCCCCATATAATCAAGGCTGAGAATATAGCAGCTTTGAGAAAAATCATCTTGTACTGTTTAAAAGAATGAACCTTTGCAATACTTAGATAAGAGGTTTAACACTTGAGGGTTGGTATATGAAGGCATGGTGAAAACTAGAAGTGTGAAATTCTGAAGGGTTCAAATTGGGTAGTAATTATATCCAATTGTTACAGTATGTTTGCTTCAAATTGGATTGAAAGAAAATGGTCGACTACCTAAAAAAGTAACAAATATTCTGAAAATGAGAATATATAAGATCATAGCAGGGCCAAGGTAGTTAATACAGGAGGAGAGAATTCATGCTTAGTTGCATGCTGTAAGACTTTTTGTAATGAAAAGTTTAATTTGCATGAGTGCCAGAGCAGCTCAGAGCCTCAACAGTAACTAGCCTTCCTCTCCCTTTCTAGGCAATTAAAACTTTGTGCAGGTAGAACAAGATTTATGGGATGCAAACAGGTATAGAGGTGGGGTAGTTCTTTTTTCCTTTGAAAATAAATATTAGAAGATGAAACAGGGCACAAATGTGCAGCTAAAAAAAAAAAAAAAAAAAAAAAAAGTTGTGTAACTTCAGAACATTTAGTCCAAGAGTAGCAGAGTATTGTGAAGCAAACGTTGCCATTTGTTTCACTGGTGTATCACTTGTCTTCTCCCTTTCAAGTTTGTGAAATTTAGCTGTCTTCACCCTACCCACCCCGTGGTTGTATGCATGGTAAAATTGCAGTGAGGGATGCTCACTTACTCACTTTGAAGTATCCATTAGATACAGCATATATGTTCTAATAGTTTAGCATTCATTATTAGTAATAAATAATTAAAGAATTTTGAGCATTGTTTTGCAACTTTCTAAAACTTACAGAAGCAAAATATTTTACTAATGTATGTAAACTTTTTAGTTTTAAGTGGTAAATGGAATTATATTATACGTTTCTGTAAGGGAATATAAAACAATACTATTTCTCAGAATAACTCTTAGTGTTTCTTTTCCCCTCAAGTATGTGCAGTAGCAGTAAGAAATTGCTTGGAGTGTCAGCAGCATGCACAGATGAAACCTATTGGAGACCCTGGGAAGAACCAAAAAACAGTTCAAGGCTTTATAGGATCAGCCAAGTCTGCAGCAAAGGCAAGTTTAAGACCACATTCAGAAATATAGAAGTCAGTAATGATTACTCTGTACAGAGGGATAATTTTTTTAAATTTGTACCTGCACCACTGATATTTTAACAGTCCTGAAGTGAGATGGCACAAATGCTGGAAATTAAATCTGTCAAGAAATTCAGCAAGAAATGGCCAGATTTTTTCTCCTTTGAAGATGAAATGCATATCTGATCTTTCTTCTCTAGTTATGACAATGTAGAATGCTTTTAAAAACAGGATTTTAAACAATTGGGATTTTTTTTTAATTGTTGATAGAGTCCTGTGGACATTGTGACTGGTGGCATTTCTCCAATACGGGACCACGACAGGCTTCTGCAGGACATGGATATTAATCGCCTCCGAGCAGTAGTGTTCAGAGATATAGTAAGTAAATAATGTTCTTTGTAGCTGCTTTTTTGCTTGCTGAATGCTTCCTCTGTGTTACAGAGTTTGGATAAATTGGATGTACAAAAAGGGAATACTGCTCACAGTAATTAGGAAGTCATAATACTCTGCAGCTGTTATAGTGTTTGGGACTGGAAAGAGGGAGAGGTGAAATCCAACTGTCTCCTGATCTGGCTCTTTGTGTTCCTAAGAATTGATTATGTGGGATTCTGCCTGTTGTGTATTAATTATGTTCTGTTTAGTACAAATATGTACCTAGACAAGCTATTTATGTATCATAAACGTGTTTGTACATTTTGAAAAAAAGCACATTCTTCTAGCTAATTAGAAATTAGAGGTCATCTCTAATTCCTTTACTTCCCCTCAGAGGAACCAATTTGTGTGCATGTGCTGTAAGCATGCATATGTTTTTTAGTCTTGGAATTGACTAAAAATATCATTGCCCTGTGTCAGCAACTTTATAGCTGATATTGAGGAAATTGAGATTGATTGCTTGAAAGAAACACCTCTGTAAGCAAATACAGCAGCTATAATGGCTGTGAGTCATTGGTGGCCACAAGCCTGGACACCACAACTTAGTTTACAATAATTGGACTGTTTAGCAAGTAAAACGATTTATACAATTACTTTCCTTCTGTCCAGGAAAGTGAAGGATTTTGAGTTTTATCTTTAGTAATTATTGATTGAAGCAAGCTTCTTTCAACCCCTACTTCAGTATCAGTGTGCAAGAGAGTAACAGGAAGTGACTCTTCCATAATGGCAGCAATTAAAGTAATCCTAGTGATTCCTTCAGGCATGTTTCGTGAACCTTTTTCTTTAAAACAAACCACCAAAAGAACACCCACCCACAACCTCTGCTTTTTTTGCATGTCTAATCCATCAGGCTCTCTGTTTCACAGTAAATATAAAGTGATGCAATCGCTCTGCTTTTTGGCTAAGGTGTTGAGCAGTGGGGGAAAAAGTAGCCTTAGAAAGACCTGGTTGGGAATAGTTTTTGTCTGAGCTGTTTACACTTGCATCTAAATATTTTATTTGTATGCAGTTTCTCGCATTGTGTTTGGCACTTAGAACCAGGAGTGGCATAATTTGAATCTTTGAGTTCTACAGCAGGAACTCTGATGGAATCCACTTTACCCACTAGTAGCAGTACTTAGAGTGGTACATGAGTTTTATTTCAAGCAGTTCTTCAAACATGGCTGAGAAAATAAGGAAGGGTCAGTTCTAATTCACTGGATCACCACTTCATTAAGTACAATTAGAAACTGTCTTAATATTCATTTAGCAAGAAAAGTCTTTATAATCCTTACCATTGTAGGTGTCTCTCCTCAATCTCTCACTGTGATTATTCTATGAAAGTTAAGGTTTTGGGTCAAGCCAAGGAGAAGATAAGTTGTTTTTTCAGTGCAACAGGTAGGATCCACCTATGTTACCTATTCTTAATAGAAAGCTTCTCATAAACATCTCCCAGAATAACTTATTAAAGAGCTCTTCAAGAAATAAGGAGCTTTGATGGGCACTGCAATCATGATAGAATGAGCTTTATAGTGTTACTTAGTTTCTTGAACTGCTCAGGCAGAAAAAATTGAATGTTACCTGAGCCCTGATGTGAATGAGGGGTAAAAAATTCCAGACACTCATGTTTTACTGATTAGTCAGTGAGGATCCAAATACTCCATTCTTCTGTGACTCAAAAGTGTATGAAGCTTTTTTTCCTTTGGTAGTCAAAAGGGACAGTCTTGGGCTGAATCTTAATGTCCAGTTTTCTCTCTGTTTCACTAGGAGCAACTGAGTAGTCTGGGGAGGAACCTGGCATAGTTCATATTAAGATTTGTTTTCAAGGTTTTCTTAAAACCTCTTCATGAAATTACAGTTGTAATGTAAATGCATATTGGTCATTTCTTGTTTAAATTATATACAGTAGATTATATCCATGTGGACTATCTGATAATGAAATAAAACCTTAACACTTGTTCTAGAATTTGCTCCTTTTCCTTCATCAGTATGTTCCAGTTATGTAGAGTATACTTGCCTTGCAAAGGATGTTAATATCTTGGCATTTTTGAGGAAATGTAACAAGAGAAACCCCAGTGAATAAAGGGAACCTAGACCTTACACTAATTTAAAACATGAATTCAAAACACACAACCTTAGCCAAAGTTGTCATATAAATGAAAAATGAAAGGATTAGTGCCACTTGAATACAAGTGCTGTATTCCTTAGCTTTAAAGGTGAGACAAACTGTGACTAGAGAGAATTGTTCTTCCACTGCTGACATGTCAGCTTCCTCTTGGTCTGTTTATGGTGGTGCTGGGCATACTTCACAGAAAAATAAACATGCTGCTGAAATTGTAATGGAAAAATCTGTGTGTGTCTGTTTTTTACAGGAGGATAGTAAACAGGCTCAGTTTTTGGCTTTGGCTGTTGTATATTTTATTTCTGTGCTCATGGTTTCGAAATACAGAGATATACTGGAACCCCAGAATGAAAGACGACCACCAAACCAAAGCCAGTCACTCAAGGAACCAGAAAATGAAAATAATGAGACTCCTCCTGCAGGTGAACTGTTAATTATTTTGCCAAATGAAATAATGCGGCTTAAAATGCTGTACAAATCTTCTTTAGGACCAATGTTGTGAATACTTCTCCATTAATAACGACCTTAAAATGTGTTTTCTGTTCTTTTGGTATGAACAGTTGTGGAAAACCCATCTGCTGCTCTTGTTGCTTCAGCCTCTACTGAAGATTCAGAAAGTACAGCATCTATGCAGAGAAGGGATTCTGGTCTTGGGGAGGAAGCAGCTCCAGCACAAACTAACAGTTCAGGTGGTGCTGCTGAAGCAGGACCTCTGAATGTCAGTGCAGGCCCAGATGCAGTCAGTGAAGTCCTGTGCACACTCTCCTTGGAAGTCAATAAATCTCAGGAGGGCGGAAGTGAGACAGGAACTGAAGAGAGCAAATCTGTGGCTTCTGTGCCAGCTGCAAAAAATGTCAACGTGAAGGACATCTTGAGAAGCCTGGTGAGCACACCAGCTGATGGGACTGCAGGGGATGCTGCTCTCCTGCCACCAACCTTCCTTGGAGTCCTTGGTGACGGAGCTGCTGCTCAGCAGCCTGTGCAGTTCCATTCCTTTGACAGGTAATATAACATCTGAAATACTTAAAAATTTGATTTTACTTAAGGTATTTGTAAAGAACAGAAAAACCCACACTTCACCAGAACTACTGCATGTAGCATTGGCAGATGAGTACTGCTGTGCATATTTAGTTTGCTTTAAAGATCTCAAGAAACAAAACAGACATTAAATAACTTAAAATAATGATATGTAGATTAGCAGGTATATTCATCACAAAGTTGTATCTAGTCTTTGTTATTGTGGGCCTGCAAAAGAATATCGGTTTACTAATAGTCACAAATGGTTCAAAAACAATGGAGCAATCATCTAGGTGTCCTTCTACTTAGAGAATATTCCCATAGTCATTTAGGAAAATAGATGTGTGTTCTGCCTTCAGGTGCCAAAGGCCTACTTTAACTCTTTTCATTATTCATTTGGTAGGTATTGTCCCTAAGCTAGATTTGCTTTGTTGTAACAGCTTTTTGTTTCATTGTGAATGAATTTCTGCATTTCTTAATATTTAAATGCTGCAGTGAATTCAAAAAGGAGAATTCCTGTTTTTTTTTCCTTTTAGGATGAAGTCTCTCTTTCCAGATAATAATTTTGATGACCCTTGTATCTCAGTCTCGTTCGCTCCTTATCTTTTCCCAACCATAGTAAACCAAACTGTCTTTTACTAGACATAGTGCCTTTTACATCTTCAGGGTTCCCAACAACTGCAAAGAAAACAAAAAAGAAAAGAGAAGAATCCTGTAGCACTTGCATTCCTGCCTGTAGGAAAGCCTTGGTTATTTCCAGAAATCCTGCAGTCAGTCCAGTGCAAGGGGATCTTTTGTTGCCATACCAGTATCTGATATTCTACTGATTCCCAAACTTCCTCTGGCTCTGGTGTCTTTGCAGTCTGTGACTGCCTTGTTCGAAATTCCAGCTGCCCCACGAGAGGAGTGCAGTGGTGCCAGGGGTGTGGGTGCAGCTGTCACAGCGTGTCTGCCCCACTCACACTGCCCTGTCCCTGCTGGGGGAAGAGGCAGTGCTGTCACATGAGACACAGATGGGGTGTGCCAGTATTTGGCCCCTTGCTCTTGTCTCAGAGTAAATACTGTGTTCTCCTTGTGATGCTGAACAGGAGGACTTGTTCTGGGAGCAGGAGGAGGAGGGAGGCAGAGGGGGAAATTGGTAGAAGGGGGACACCGAGTTAGAACTTGCCACGCCTCTCTCCCCGCTGCTGCCCAAGTGCTTTGGGCACTTCTCCTTCAAGGCCTCTCGTTGCTCTTTGCTGCAAGTGGGCAGTTGATGTCAAATAACATAATGTTTTAGTTTGTGAACAGTGCTTTTTTTATCATGAAATTCTTAGTATTCATTGCTGCATGGTTTTAGCCACACAAATAACATTTGTCTGGAGATCTGGTACAGAAGTGACTATTGAATTTATGAATTATTTTTTAGCTATTGTGGACACCAAAGGTTTGTGGTGCTAGTGCTGATTTGGTGTACAGGAGGTTAACTAGACAGGAAGTAATTGGGCACTTGCAGCCCTGATGGCTGACATAGGTAGATTATACCTACAAAACCTTATCAGAGGAAGCTGTGCAATTAAATTTGATAACATGTAGCCTAATGAAATACTAGGCAATGATAGCAGCCCTTCTGTCACTTGCAGTTCTGTGTTCTTTTTATTTTATTGTTACAAATTCACTCAAAAAAAATAACCAGAAAAACCCCCCTTAAGCTGTGGTGTGTTTTATAAAGCAGATTGCTAAAAAGTAGAATCACTTGGTGTTCTGCCCTTTTACTTTTCCCCTGCCCCATGGATACTGTTTTGTTTCCACCTTCAACCATTTGTAACAACTCTTAACATTTTTTCGCTTAACTTTGAGGACTAATTACTGCCTTGCTGTTCAAAGCAAGGTAATCTGCTGAAGGATTATACACAGAGAAGTGTGGGTTGGTCTGAATATGCACAGGGGTATGAATGGGTTGAAGCAGTAGACAGCACTGTTTGAATGGAAGAGCAAAGTTTTTTAGGGTTTATGTTGCTGTCTGGACTGCTCCCCAGTGATAACTTGTGGGCATTATTTTCCAAAGATTTTGTGTTTCATAGGTGGGGCTAAATATGTGAGGAAAAGATCATGAAATGGTATAAAATATTTTGTCCTTCAGCAGTTTCATGTGACCTCAGTATGCCAGTGGCTTTCTGCTCCTAGGCGGATTAATTTTTCATCTCCTTGCTTTTGTGGGTGTGTCTGGTAGACAAAAGTGTACTTAATGATATAAAAGTTTTACCTCTAATCAATTATGATCTGGTAGTGATAGCATAAACTTGCATCTATGGTAAACATGTTGATATAGGATAAAGCATATTGCTGACTAGCTGAAGTTCAAATGAGAAAATAATTGTGTGTGAAACATTAAAAGTTAAATGGACAGGCAAGTTTCATGGCCACTTGAAGGTGACTGTATTTTTTATGTAGTGGGACTGCTTAAAATACAAGTTTATGCTCTGAAATGACACCTAGTTACCATTAGCAGGAAGAAATTGGGTCAGGGATAAAAAAAACTCACACTTTTTGTAAGAAACTGGAATGGAGCTGGAAATAACAGGTCTCTGTGGTAGGCAAAAATACTAAGTTACATTACATAGTGAATTTTTTTTTGAGGAAAACAGACTTTGGGATGCTCTTTTCTGTGTCTGGTTTACATTTAATATATGGTTTGATGGCAAACACAAATTCTGTGAGGTTTTTTTTTTTTCTTTTTAAAAGCACTTTGTTAAAAGTTGTTCCCATGCAGCAGTTTACCAGTGGGGTATCTCTGGGAATTTCAAAGCATCTCTCTGATCCTGCATTTATCTCAGGAATGCTGTGTCAGAAATCAAAACTCTCCTCATATCTTAAGGATTATCAACTTCCCAGCCATAGCTGGAGAGTATACAGTAACAGCTATGTGAGTGAAACCTTACTGAAAGGCTGCCAGGTTGCAAGCCTTTGCAAACAGCTAGGTGTATGTGTTCGTTCCCATGCCAAAAATCCACCCCTTATCTTATGGGAAGATACAATCTTGTGATTAGTGAGTGCCAGGGGTTTATCATGATGAAGTTCAAGACTTGCATTGGCTTTTTCCCAAGATCCACAGGGACATGAATTAATGTTCTGATTTTAGTGCGTCCTAAACCAACAGTTTTCTTACTTAGTAGTAATCGTGTAGGAAAAGAGGAGGGATCTAATACAAGCAAATTCTAATAAAATGGAAATAAAAATAACCCAAGCTTGGGATAAAAAGACAGATGACATTTCTCTTCAGTTAGTCTAATAAAACCCATAACCTATCGCTTGCCATTTTTACTGTATGCTTTAAAATAAAACCTCGGTCTCTCCCGGCTTCTGCTGCTCTTTGTGGAAACATTCAATAACCATGTCATTATGGGAAGCTGATGCTGAGGGTTCAGAGGAATATAGACTCTTAAATCATGATCTTGTACCATAGAGCTCAGATCTGCAGCTGTGCTGTAACTTGCTGAACAGATAGATTAATAAGTTTGTTTAACTTTTTGGAGCATCGTCTGTAAGATGCTTAGTTTGGCTCAGCCTGTGTTTACTCATTTGTCAGTCAGTGGTGTGCATATGCCTTTGTAGTGGTTGGTTGTGGTAATTTCAGTTAAATTTCATCCAAGTCCCTTTTTATATGGGATGGATACATCTTAGACTTCATTGATTTGGTCCTCAAATGGAAAAAGAATGAACGAGTTGTTGACAACGTTAAATCTGCCAGGTGGTGGTAGAGACAGAATATGAGAATGGGGAATCTTTAGATAAAGCCACATGTGCTGTGATGGAAAGCTCAGCTCTTTCAGCACACCAACAATTTGCATTCTGCAGGGACCAAAGAGCCAAACCATTTGAAGTCTCCCTGCCAAGCTGATTTTAAAGTTCTCTGGCAAAATTGTTTGTATTCTTTCTATCATATCTTCTCTTCCCCTCCCCACACCCTCTGATCTCTCATGGTTTTGAGAGTCTCCTATTCTTCCTTTCTGCTTGGATATTTCAAGGGAGACATAAGAGAATGGGTATTATCCACAGACAGCAGAGCCCATAGAAGGACACTGACATGGCAGGCTGCTTTCCTGGCTCACAAAATAGAGGTAAAAATAAGTCTCTGATCCTCTTTATTGGTCTTTTGCTCCTTGCACAGTAGTCTTGCAGTGGCCGTCATTTTGGTAGCCTGGAACAAGGCTATTTTCTTTTGATTTTGAATTAAAACCATTATCCCTTTAGGGATACAGGCAAAGTGTCACCTGAATTGCTTTTCAGTGTTAAAAAAAAAGCCAAGAATTAAACCTGTATAAATTCTATGTCTAGAGGAATCAGAGCTCATGTGAGTATTTTTAAATTACAGTGAGGTCATCAGTTTGGGCTGCCTCATGTTGTATTAGGAATATTTGACTTGCACCCAAGGAAAATTCATAACTTGAAATATATTTAAAATGAAATGGGAAATTGCCAACTCAATGAAAAGCAAATACTTGGGAAAACACTAAAATTTTAGGAGTTAGAGATATTTTCTGTCTTTATATAGAAACAGAAGAATCAGTGAACTGAAACCAGGGAAGGGTTCAATAAGTAAATCCGTATGGAATTTGGCAGGATAGATCATTATTGCGTAAGCCTTTGTCTGTGATGGAAGTCAGTGTTCAGCTCAGTGGTCTGTGCTCATTCAGCAGTGAATAATTGTCTGCAACACGAAGACTTCTTACACTTCAGCATAATTGGGACTAATAACACACTGACCTTCTGGCTAAGATGTATTTATGGTGGCTGGTTCTCACTCTGCCTGGCCTATGTTTATCAGTTCCCCTGCTGTAAATTCTTATTTTAAACCTTAGATACTTGATTTTAAATGAAAACAGGCAAGCATCTAATATAGTGATGTAAATGAGGCAGCTAAAGTGTCGTTCTTACTGTGGTGCTTGAGGTCTCCTTCAAAGAGACCTTAAGAATAGTTTTGGTTAATTTTAAAATTTTATTTATCCTGTGGCTGAAACTCAATATAATGGCTGTTTTCATATACAAATGTAACCCAGGAATATAATTTAATTGATATGAATGTTAAGGAGTAAAACGTATTGATGCTTTTTTCCCACGTGATGCATCTCTTCCCTGTGTGACATTGCTTAATGTATGTATTCTGATAAAATTAATGCATGAGTACAGATGTTTTGTAAAATATTTTTGTAGATCTGAGGAAATATAATATAAAGCAGCTTGTTGATGAATATTTTATTCATATGTGTAGCAATACTTAATTTTTTAAGAGAACACTTATCAGTTTAGCTGCAGAAGAAGGGCTGTCTTATCTGTGCACTCTTCACAAGCAAGTGCCCTATTATTTAAGGGAAGTTGAAAGCACATTAATTTTTAAGACAGTTCTGACAAATTTACTTGATTTAATAATATGCTGAACGCTTCATGTTTTCTACGTAGTTTATTTGCTACAATATTTAAGCTCAATTTTCCACTGTCTCGCATTCTTTATGCCAGTTGCATTCATTTTTCTTATATTAGCATTTAAATAATCTTTTGAAAGAAGAACACAAAGGAACATTGGTAGCTAATGGAAAAATATTTCTTTGGAACACATTTGCAATTCCACCTAAATATTAAAAGAAAATATCACTTTACTACCCAAGGAAGGAGAAATGTAGGAATTTCAGAATTTAAATAAAGAAACACAACTGATATTTATACTTCAAAAATCTTAGTTTGCTTTTCCAGTATGTGGTAAATATGAATATGTGTATGTGATTGCTGAGCTCTACTTTCATACCTTTGAGGGAGCCTGGAAGTGGAAACTCCTAAAACAAATCCTGCAGCTGCAACATTGGTCGGTTGCTCTGTTAAAAGGGAAGACATCCATGGCAATAAATGTGACATTACCAATACTGCAGCAGTGCACAGCTATGAAGTCAGTATATCAGGATACTTGGGTGTCATGGTTTGTGATTCTCGAACTACTTGAAGGATGTTTTGCATCAGAAGACTGTGGCAACAGACCAGAAGACCACGAACATTCACAATTTGGGGTTTTCTTGCATCATGCCTTTAAACAAAATCCAGCACTTCTTTTGGCTGTGTGCATCAGATTGACACAGCTCTTGGAAGGGACCTTCTTTCCTCACCAGAAATACTGTTTATTTTACTTTGGCTCAAAACAAGCAATAATTTCAGTTGACTGTTCCAGATCACTATCTAAAATAAATTCTGTCCAGAAGTTGTCTGAGCTCTACAGTGAGACATTCAAAGCCTCTCTTTTCTTTCAATGGTCCAAGGTCCAACAGGATCTTTTTGTTGTTGAATTTATGAATTAGATTTGTTGAAGTCTTATTCTGTAGCTAAAAACTAGAGCTTCTGTTTCAGTGGGATATAGTAAACAATGTGTATCTCTCAAAGTTTGTTAGAGTCTGTGTGTCTTGTTCAAAGTGCGTGGTGACTCTGGAATACTCATGCACTCCCTGTGTCCTGTTTATAAGGCAGCATGTTCTCTTGTACTTCAAATTCTGAAACCTGTAGTTACTCATTTTTATTCTTTGAATCAAAGCAAAAGGAATGATGTTGAGTAATTAAAAAAAAAATAGAAGTAGGAGCTCTACTTTTCAGCTGTGAATAGAATTAAGTGCCAGATTTCTGGTGCTGGTAATCTGAGTATCTTCCTTGTCGTGAATGCCAATGCTAGATGCTGAAAATTATACTGGAAGTAAGCGTTGGAATATAGTTCCTTTCTTTATATCCTTCATGGAAGGTAAGTTACTGAAGATTGGAGCAGCAGCTATGCATGCATTCCCAAACTTGTAAAGATTTGAAGGTGAGGAGGTGGACAAAAGATCTAAAAAGGCAAAAGGGACTGTTCTGGTCATTTACTGCTGTCTGTTGCAGCCCAGGGGGGGAAACCCAAAAAATTCTTAATTCCTTTGCCTGAATGCATCTCTCCTTGGTAGCTGTAGAGTCTGACAACTTGCTGAAAAAATTTTCCCTCAGTGCAGCTCCATTTAAGCACACCAAAGGTCAGTAGGAGTTTGCAGGAAGGAATGAGATCTATACGGTTGTCCAGAAGGCTGTTGGAGCTGGGATTTCTTTTTGCCTGGCTGCAGATGAGCACTGGTGAGGTGACAGCTCTGTCTGCACGGGGCCATCCTCACTCCAGGCCAGCATCCTTGCTCCTGCGCAGTTCCTGAGCTGTCACTGAGGAGCTGCTTTTAGTCATGCTAAAACTTACTCCTTTTCTAAAACTCCTCCTTGATCCTTCCAGCATGTTCCTTTCTTGATTTTCATCTGAAAGAAGTATTTTCTAATATTAAATTGGTCAAAATTCTGCCACATACGTATTTTATTTTTTTAAGATGTGATTCTGGCACGTTCTTTATGACTTAAATACCACCTGTTTTGTAGTTCCTGGGGCTCTTAGTAGAGTCAGAGAGTAAAACCAGAACATTCATAGGCATTCAGAGGACACACCCATTCTAATTCAATGTTTTGAGAGAATTCTGATTGACTATTATCCCTGGAAACAGAAAGCTTCTCTAAAGGACTTGTTTTTACCCTCAGGGTAATTTGATGTTTTCCAATTTAAAATTATTTACATGAATGACATATTTTGGAACACAACCTATATGTGCACTGAAATTTGTCACTAAACGATCTCCCGAATCCAATATATTATATCCAATACAATTGTGTCTTTATTAGTTAGCAGCAGATGGATGATTATTTCTGTAATTTAGTGAGTGTGCAAATAAATTTTTCCAGATCATGCACCGTGGTCTTATGGAGCCCACCTGAATAGACACACATTTATAATGAGAAATTACACATTTTGGAGTTTAATATTATTGATTAGTATTTCTTGAGTTGTATCTATACAGTAAAAGGACTTCACATCTCTAATGGAATATACCCGTGCTTCAGTGCTGAATTGTGAAGGTTGGAGAAGTGTCCCAAAGTTTACAAATGTGGGTGCACTGGTACTCTATCAACTTGCATTCATTTCCTAGCCCCTTCCAGGTGTTTGAATGTGTGTTGTAGAACACTAAGAACAGTTTCCAGGCAGTGAATGTCACTTGAGCGAGAGATCCCCTTCTTATACCTGAGTGGTGCAAAATTAATTGGTAATGTGACAATAATTTAAAAAATGCTCTAAATATATGACTTATTTCTTAGCCCATTGTTCATGTTTCAAGGAAACAGACATGAACATATGAGCAAAATTCATGGTTTAGGGACAATATCTTGACTAGGGGCTCAGGTGTTGTTGCTTCTATTTTTTTAGTGACTAGTTAACATTAGCAGTCACCCTTATAATGATATGACATGTACTGCCTCCAAGTATGGTGTCTACCTACTCTGGCCATTGAGGAGGGCTGATTTAATCAGTAACGTGGTCTAGCTTCTGTGACTTCCTTTGACATGCTATGATTGAGGAAGGGAGTCAAATACAGTCCTCCTTTCCCCATTCCAGCAAAAACTGTTTCAGAAATATGAAAGAACTTCTTTGGTTGTTCTCACACCTAAATTTAGGTCAAGTTTCTGAGTCACTTTATTTAGAAAATGAATATTTTAAAGCTATTAAGGGAATACTTTCAGTGTGTAGTTGTATTACTGTCAACAAAAGATGTGATTAAATAAATTGAATGTTGAAGATTTTCGGCTTATGGTTAACACCAGGTAATTAAAAGTAAGCGCTGCAGTGGGAGTACATTATATATCAGCTGTACTCTTTACCTCATTAGCTGGGTTTTTGCATGTTTATGGAGCTAACTTGCAATTAAAAATGCCTTTAATGTATGCTTAACAAGGCCTTTTAGGTATTTGGAATGAAGTAGTACAATTTAATTGAAATTGGTATGGCATAAATACATGTCTTTGTAACGCGTCAGATAAATTTCCATGCCTAACTTGTCGCTTTGCATCTTTTCCTCTCATGTAGTCTTTAATGCTGACTATAAGGCCTGACATTTAGCTTGTATAAAAGATGGAGGTTCTCTCTTAACTCCAAGGAATGTTTTGATTTGTTATATAAATAAAATTTGATTGGCAAGATATACTTCAGTTCATGCCTTAGCCATATTTTTAAGATGTGTGAGCATTTGTATGTGCATGCAGATTATGTTAGGATGTTTTTAGCTCTGGTATTTCCTTCTTCAGTCAGTCTTCTGTTCTGCATTAGAATACCTGGAGAAAAAGACTGCCAATGCATCCTTCAGCATTGATAATTCACCTTGAAGTTGAATACTGCCACATCTTTGTAAATAGTTGCCTGAAGTTTAAAGCCAAATCTTGGGCAAACTGAGGTGCAAAGAAAAGCCTCTTTGCAGTCCCCTTATCCTGGTGATCTTCCAGCTTTGTGCTTTTAGTCAGAGGCTCTGTGGAAGTGGATGAGATATTAAAGTATAGCATAAAAAAGTGTACCATCAACAAGTAAAGTGTCCTTAGGTTAAGGTGGCCTACAAAAGATGATTTAAAAAGTAAGTAGGGAAGCAACACAACTTTTGCAGGACATGGAAGTGAGTGGTAGATATATGAAAAAGAATTACAGAAGTGTGAGCCTTTACATACAGTATCATTTACTAAGTTTTTGTCTTCACCTAGGAGTGTTGTGGTACCAACGAAGAAATCAACCATTTCCTCCTCTACAGCTGCTATTGGTGCTCCTACAAATGCTGTCAGTGTGGTTTCTTCTTTAGATTCAGCCCAAGCCCCAGATTTGTCAGGAGAATCTCCTGGTAAGTAAGGATAAATAAAATAACCTAAATACCAATGCTGATTCTGTTGCTTCTGTTTACATCACCATTCACTCTGAATACTAATAAAATAAAGAAAAAATTAGAAAAGTAGCACTGTATTAGGAAAAAACCACGATTTTGCAACAAATACAATTGTCTGAGGAATATTTGTCTTAATTTCAAGATTTTTCACTGTTATGATAAAGCGATCATGCTGTATTAACTTGTATTTAGTATCAATATGGTGTATTTTAAAGACTATTTTAAAATTACAACTTAATAATGTAAAGTGTAAGCTTATTTATAAATTCTGGGGTGTTTGACTAGGGATATATGTGTCAGTGCTAAGTAGAACTGGAAATTATATCCAAGTGTTTCCAATAGCTTTAGCCTGAGGTCAAATTCGGTGTTGATGCTAAACTAATTGCTTTGGACAGTTTTTTCAGTGGGGACAAAATTGAGTAGGTTGTTTATAAGCAAGTGTTCCTTTGAACCCTTGGTCTCTCTGGTTGTTCTGTGTGAGATAAATGATGTTAACCTTAAATGCTGTGTCAAAGGCATGCTTTTCTACTTAGCCATGTCTGAATCACAAGGCTGTGTAGGATCTTTGTGCCCATGAAGTTTGACTTCAAGACATAGAAGTGATTTGGATCTTAGTCAAGGAAATCTCAAGCTATGCCTGATTATTGGTGGTTTTTTTCTCAATGTTTGAGTTTCTTGCTTCCTGGTTTTGTGAACTTACATCCAAACTGCAAGGACTGGGGAAAAAAATGTGGTCTGTTACCACGCCCTCTTGTACTTATTTGTCTGGAAGGTATTTGTTCCTATCTTCAACTGCTCATTCTGTTTCTTGGGAAAGTCAAAAAGGTTTTGTTCCAGTCATTTTAAAGGAAGAGAAGAGCTATTGAAATATAGTATGGCCTTACTCTTTGGGAAAGGGAGAATCCATTTTGCCACCAAAACTGCAGGAGGTAGCATTATATTAGAGTAGGAGTAATATTTGAAGTAAGGGGATTAGCTGTGTTTTGGAATGCCTCAATTCTTTGAGGAAAATTGGCTCTGAAAAGCTAATCCATTTTAAAAACAGTAAACCTCACCTACATTGAAATTGTTTAAAATAATTGCTAATTTGTTAACTTCTGATTTACCTGGTTTAGTTGTGGGTTTAATTATTACAATTGCTGAAGTAGGTATTCACTTGCTTTTAATAAAAACAAAACAGAGGAACATTGATTTTTCAGATTTAGTCGATCTTTTAGGAAAGCATAGAAGAAAAAAAAAGTACTCCTGTGCCTGTAGAATGTATGAGAAATCCAGACAATAAACAATACTAATGTAGTTTGTAACTGTGTTGACTTCCATCATGTCTGGAAGTTTTGGCAAAAATTGGACATGTAATCTGAACTGATATGCATAAAAAGAAACTAATCAGGATTAAAAATAGACATGTTTAGACTGGCAATATAATTAATTAAAAGAAAAAGTAAAGGGATAAATGAAATCATGCCTTAAACAGATTAAGACATGAGACTGTTTCTTTTTTCCCCCTGTAAAATAATGGCATGGAAACAAAAAATCTTGCAGAGTTGGAGTGGCTTACATCCAGTGTTGCTCATGTAAATTGCACACATTTAAGTTTGAAATCAAATTCTCTATAAGGCTTTAATTTGGTTTTTATTAGAGGATTGAATTACCTTCCTACAAAATGGAAATATAATTAATATAATTTTCTTCTGAGTTCATATCACATATTCTTTCACTAATTTTTATTTTCATGCAGAAGAGAATCAATATGTTGTTCTCATTTTTCCAGCTAACACTCATTATAAGTCTGTTTACTTTTGTAATTAAGAAATAAATTAAACCTTTTTTTAAAAAGTGCTGAGATTAGGGTCTTATGTAGTGAATATAAATTTGGGGCTATTTCATGTTTGATATGAAGGCTGTTAAACATTATTCCCACATTAAAAAACAGATTTCATTTGTTTGGTTTTTTTTTAAAGTGAGTTTTATATCCATTTGCTTGATCCATTTTAAAAATTGGTAACATATATAATTATATATATCTCTATAATTTATTTTAATATATATAATGTATAGCATGTAAAATATATTAACACATAGTGCTTTATGATGAAAACTTGAGCAGATTTAGTCCAAAACAGGAGTGAAAGTGGTATGCAGGCATTGAAATGGGATTAAATAGCAGATGATAATGTTCTAATAGTAATGTGTACAAACACTCAATTTAAAATAAGTGTTATATAGTATGTGATCATCCTCCACCTGTAGATGCGATGTCAGAATTGGTGGGTCAAGGTAGGATTTGTGTTGAAATATCACTGTAGGGTTCCAGATGCCTCCATTGCCATTTGTGTATGCTCAGAATTCACCAGGCTCCTTCCCAAAAATTTTTCCTGAAGTTTGCATCTCATTGTAGCTCAAGAGGTTGTGAGCATCTCAGATATTTGATGCTTAAGGTGCTCCCATATCACAGGGATTGTGACATATGCTGGCCTACCAAATACAGAGAGTTGACAGCTTGGAAGGAACCATCCAAGCTCACTCTGTTCCTCTGATGCTTTCAAAGAGGGTGAAGACATGTTTTGGCCTCACACACTCTGGCCTTTTTGCAGAAGTTTCTTCACTTTTACTCACTCCATCTGAAGAGTGTTTCACAGCACAAAAAGCCTTTCCTGAACACAGATATGCCCCTTGGGGTCTGAACTTTGCCGTGGCTCTGTTGCTGATGGCTGGTATTTGGGTTGTTGGTTTGCTGGAATCTTGGAAATGAACGGAGAAGATAAACCTGGTGGCCCATCTTGAGCTAATAATTTGATGCCTACTACCAAGGGTGGTACTGAACAAAAGAGCATCTTTGCTAGTGGTAATGTAAGAAGGGTGAAGTCACTGGAGTTGTTTCTTCCTTGGGTTGTCTCTCAGGCTGAATGTGTGCTGTGACGCAGAGGTTTTGCACATGCTGTGTTCAGGAAGGGCTACTGCTAAGACAAGACTAATATTTGGACAGGCAGGACTTGGCAGAGCTGCCTGAGCTATTGTGAACATGCCAGCGGGACGCCTGTATTTTTGTTTGTCAGTTAGTTTTCCTTTTAAATGTTTCCATTACAGTCACAATGTTCTGAAGTGGTGAGAATTTTTTAAAATGTTTAGCAGTTTGCACTCCCGCTGTTTTCTCTGATGCTCTAAGTTTCTCTGTTTATATACTTGAAGGATTTCACATGTGTTTTATTAGTGCTTCACTCCAAAGAATGCAGTCTTGAGGCTTTTACTATACAGTTTCCAAATGGTTGTTCAAATACAATTTTTATGAAGAGGCCGTATGAAAAGTCTGAGGGAAGCAGGAGTGAATTGTCATTTGTACTTACTGATGTTTTGAATGTAGAAAAACTCTGAGAAGCTCCACTCGGGTTTTGTTGCCTGTCTCCTCCCCTTCCTACCTGGAATTCTTTGAGTTTCACTTGTTTTGCCTCTGAGCCACAGAAAGTTAGTTACAGGATTTTTCCTTCTCTGGGCAAGTTCCCCAGTTTGTGAAGTTGTAAACATGGTCATGTCAAAGGGTGAGGTGAAAAAGGACGTGAATGCTTGGAAGAAACACGACGATAAACAGTAGCAGTGGATAAAAACAGAGTTGAGAATCCTGAATTCTAGTCCAATACATAGGAAAATGTAAATTTTCTGCGACAGTTGGCTTGTTTTGCAAAGATGAATGGTATTCATTGATTTTTATACATAGGTGAAAACGAACTTGAAGTCATGCAGTAAAATAAATTAGCAGGAGACAAGCTAAAGTAAGAAAAATGATCAAGAAGTGAGTTACCATCAGTGCAGAACTTGTTCAAGCAATTCACTGTATTCTAGTAATTATTTCAAAGAGAATTCCAGCTTAACACTGACAGTAGTTGAAAGCTGGTTGCCAAAGTAGAATGATACTTGAAAAAAATCTCAGATTCTGATGATATGCAATGGAAATGGCTTGATGCTGTGTCAGTATAAAAACTGTTTTATAGCCACTTCTCTTAAGAGAAATTTTCACCATTGTCTCATGAAATCTGTTTTGGTTTAGCCTACAGATGTGTTTATGTAACAGATCCCTTATATTAGCTTGTAAAACCTTTCATTGTAGTCTTGCATTGTGCACTTCCAGCCCAGGAAGTGTATTTTTGAACAAGCTCATTATTTTACTAGATACCTCTTCCACCAAGGGCACTGGTGCATTTATGTAGTGTAGGTCTGGTGTACAAAATTAAGAGATATAGTTATTTGATTCAACTCTGTTTTTGTTTTTAATACCTCATCTCCATCACCTCACAAAGTAAATTATCATGTATTGCTTGTGAATTGCCAAGTGCACTTTGTACGTGTACATGCAAAAGCATGAGGATCTTGCACAAGGAGTTTTTTAACAATATTTTATTGCTCGAGACACTATTTGTTTAGACCCTTGGGGACCTTGAATAAACAATAAGGTTTCACTGTAAGGGTGCTAGACAGATGATCTATTTGCATTTTCTTTTATGTTCTTGCAAATGTCTGTAAAACTGTCAGGTTGAAGGAGCCAGTTTATCAGTGAAAGGATAAGGAAGAGATAAGTCAGTTTAGTTCCACATGTTTGAAGTAGCTACTGCACTTACCCACATGTGTGTTGTGGATGAAAATATGCTACTGAAGTATTTTCATCTTTTTCACTAAAAGCAGAAAAAAGATAGAATAAAAAGCCACCTCTGAGTTAAAGAAAGTAAAAAATGTACTTTCGGCAAACAAAATCTACTTGCAAAAATCACTATGCCTAATCCCATTGAAAGAACCCTGAAATTCTCAGCTGGGATAAATCTAAGATTCACTCCTTTTGGTGAAATATATCTGAGTTTGGAATGTGGTTTTAGGTGTTGATAAGCATGAAGAAGTTCAGACCATAAATATCCTTATGTAATCTTCAAAAAGAATATCAGTTTATACAGATGCCTGCCTTATGCTTTATTAAATTCAAATTATCAGTGCTTTTTCTGTTATGTCTATTTTAAAAAGTTGATATTTACTTAAAATTTCATAGAGTTTTACATTTATACCTAATCTGTTTTGTGTAGTTTGTTTTTAATTCTAGAAGAAAAAATAATCATGTCCTGTGTTGTCAGTGATTTCCTTTACCTCCCACTCAAAGTATTTTTACCACTTTTGTTGGAAAAACGGAAAACCAAAAAAGCCCCAACCCAACAAAATAAAGCAAACAACAAGAAAGCCAAGTTACCCTAGACTGAGAGTATGATGCTTTACTAGCCTCATGATGGCTATCATGCCCTCTCATTGTCCTTGCAGATGTTTCCCTTGATTTTATTTTTTTCCTAATTCTTCCTTTCAGTTATTTAGCTGATGGCCCAAATACTGCACAGAATTATTTTCATCGCGTTTAATTTAAAAACTCGTGCTGCTGTGCTTCTCTGTTCAGTCTTATTTTATCCTGACAAAGTGATCTCTGCTTAAATAGGGTAGGATTTTAGTTGTATGTACTATTGACTATATAACCATTCCCAGTGAGTAGTGGATTACTGGTGACAGATTTTAGATGTGGTAAAAAGCATGTGAGCATTTCTGTATCAGGACATGCTGCTTCCACAACCTGTGTGTTGAGAGGACTTTGTGATTTTGGAGGCTTTGTGTGCCATTTCAGTTTGGTACTGTGTTGGACTACCCAGATTTCCCTTTATGGGCAGTGTGTGCCTGTAAATCCACTTCTGGACATGTGGACTTCAGAGTATTTTTAAGTTAGAGGGACTTGTTAAATCAGAGTAGGGGATGTTGGGCTTTAGGGATGAAACTGGGTATTCTACTCAAATTATTTAAAGGCAGCATTTCTCTTGACAAATGACATAGTAGTTTTAAAGTCTTAATAAAAAAAAGGAAAGAAAATATTGTAGCTGTTAAATATCTGACAAACTACTGAATTATTTGGCTTTGTTGCCTTATGTGAGGTTTGTTTTTCTGTGCAGGAGGTCGTGTTCTAATTTTCAGCACATCATTTGACAGCTTTTCTGTTGGGAATACCCAAAATACTTTTGGTGGTTTGACCGTGGAAAACTAGCTGTTAAAAAAATGGAATTATATCTATGAAAATATTGAGAACATTTACAAAATTTTGCCATCACCATTGAAACTTTCAGAAGTATATATTTGATTAGTCTTTATTAGATTCATTATTCAGGATACAGTGCCTAGAAGATTCACATTTCACTTTGCTTTCAGCTAACACTTTGTTGATCACTTTGTTATCCTTCATTCTGTATGGCCCACTCACTTTACTTCTGATTCTATCATACCCATACAACAGTTAGCATAAGAGCTTCAGGTTGAATATATGAAAAGCACAAATGAATCACATTCACAAAGATATCTCCTATCTCTGAATAAAGAAAAAGAAATGAGAATGAAACTTTTCATGGTTATGATATTCTAGTTCATTTTAATAGTTTCTGTGCTGCCTTTGAAACGAGATTGGAGAAAACCACCTTCTCTGGATAGAAAAACAAAAAAGCCCTCACCCACCAGAAACCCTTGATATTTCTTGAAGGAAGCTCTATGTGCCAGTGTTTTGGAGCAGAAATTTGAAATTTGACAGGAGAAATAAATTTGCTATCTCAGGGATCTATCTTTGCCTTTTCTTTCCAAATCTACTTCACTTCAGTCAAGTCGAAAATCTTTGAAAAGTTGCAGTTGACACATTTTGGTAGATAGTTTCAAGATCTCAGCAGCTGATTCCCAAACAGGTTGCATTTAAGTGAATTAACAAACTCCATGGTAGGTGAGACCATCAGGATTTTTTCTATAGTACAGTTCTAAGAAGGGTCACGTCTTTGCTAAGATAGATGTGAGAACTAAAATGATTAAACTCTCTTATTTCAGGCTTTTTTCCTTTTTTTTTCTCCTCCCCTCCTTTCCAGCAGCATAAAAATCTGAAACTGGCAAGGTGAGAGGAAAGAGAATAGGACAGGGTCTCGGGGTGGAAAGAGATAGGATTGCAGATGGACTAGGAGCAGTCATGCTCCTGGGAAATGCACAGAAACCTGTCTGCTAAGATTCATTCCTCTCTATAGCTTGGAATGCAGTGTAAGATTTGTGAGTCACCATTCCTATCCTGGCAGAAAATATCTGTGAAGTCTCTGGCTGTCTTGCTTGCCCCCTGTTCATCATTGCTAATACCAATCCTTACTGCAGTATGGGGAGGTTGTATTTCTCTTTATATACTGAACAGGACAATTTAATATTTACAGATTCCTCCTGTGCTGATGAGAGCCATGTAGTGTCAATTTGACATAACACAACTGCTTTTTTTCTGTAAGTGTAGGATACATAAATGACCCAGTCTTCCCTATCAACCTTTGAATAATTGATGTGGCAAAGTTAATAACTCATAAATGAGGTTATACCGCTGCCATCATGCTAATGACACCAGCAGTGAAATGGAAAATTTTATCATAGCTGCCTCTGTCAGAGTCTCGGTTTTGTAAAAATTTAAGCCTGGCTGTTGAAAATACCCACTCATTGTTTTCTGCATGATTTTGATCCAAATATGTGTTTTAATTTTAGGCAAAAATGTTAAGGGTTTTCTGTGCAAGTTACTTGAAATTAGGTGAACACTTCCACTAACCAAAAGACATGGCTTTTAAACATTAATATATAATAATATACAGCCAAATGGTAATGTTATTAGATATATTTGCGTATTATATGCATATTAAAGGTGTAAGACATTGTTTGTATTCACTTCTAGAGTTGTGTTACTAATTTTGTTCAGAGAGGATCCTGGCATATAAGACCAGAAGGAATCAATGCAGCCTAGTCTGGCTTCCTTCACAAAACCAACTACAATGCTTCCTTAAATTATTTTCTGTCTGTGCTAAAGGCCCATTTAAAGAACTTGCCATGGCATACCTGGCAAATATGAATGCAAGTAAATAGGACTCTTATGGAACAAAAATATTTGAGGTATGAAGAGGTGAAAGGGTTTCACCTAGTCCTTACACTTGAAAACTCTGATTTCTCAGAGCTCAAACTCAAGGCTTTAGTTTCTGGTCTGCTTTTCTAATCCCTGGAATGTTTTCTTATATAATTTGTTTATTATTACTTTCTCTTGTAGGAAGGGGATCATCTAATTCAAAATTGCCATCTGTTCCTGCAGTTTCTTCAGTGCCTGAGGATTCTGCCTCCAATATGAGGTAACTTCTCCAATTGATCTGAACAGCTGTGCTGTGGCTCATGTTATTGATATTACAATTGATACTCTGATACCATATAACTTAAGAATGTCCTTTTGCTGATTTTCTATAACTAATGAAGGTTTGGGAAAATATTGTGTTGGATAATTAATTCCTTCTTATACATGTATATCACTTAAATATTGTCAAAATCTATATTCCTTTTTTCAAAATTTCATCAACTTCCTTCTTTAATTGCTAATCACATGTATCTCTCTACTAGTATTACAGACAGGCTTGAGCATGCTTTGGAAAAAGCTGCCCCACTTCTGAGAGAGATTTTTGTGGATTTTGCTCCCTTTCTTTCTCGGACTCTTTTGGGCAGCCATGGGCAGGAGCTGCTGATAGAAGGTACAAGTAAGTTTCCATTTTAAAAAGGGGGGTTTTGTGTTCTTTGTTTTACCTTGGAGACTGAAAATTTCTTTATTTAGAAGCTTTCTTCTTGCCTTCCCAAAGGCAGTGCTGTCCCCTGGATTTCACTGCCTCCTGTTCCTTCTGTCTTTAGTCCTCTGAGATCATTGTCATTGCCTCCTCCTCTTTGCTGTCTTTGCTACCTCTTTGTGTCAATCTTCCTTTGTTTTCCAACTCACCTGGCCATTTGTCCCATAGAAGCTGGTGTACAAAATGTATTTTGTGAGCTTTGAGAGAAATTTTGATGTCAGGGTCAACACTTTGATACAAATTAGCGTAGAGAGTTGGGTGGAAAAACCTGAAACTTTTACTGGGATGTTGTAACAGGATTCTTGGGAGCTATGTCAGTGGGGTGTGGTCTGGTCTATCACATACGAGTCTGCTTCTGGCTTTTTGGTTTCTAATGGGAAGGAAGTCACACAGGTAAGAGGAATACATTGTCAGTATGGAGGAGAATGCTCTGGCACATCTGAGCAGATGGGGATGCCTGTGCACAGCAGTGATCATGGCTCTTCCTGGTGGAAGATTGGCATGAGATGGTCGAGACGGAGATGATGAAGTTTTCTTTCTACTGATGGGTTTCTCTCTGCTTAAAAATGAGGCTCAGTTCTGCAATGCAGATATTCATGTCCTCAATTAAAAAACTTGTGCATATTGGAAGACTGAATTTTGCAGTGCAACACACATTTTTCAATTATCTCGAAATTTGGCTGTGTCATATAAATTGCTTTGTCCACTCATTTTTAGAGTGAAATTTTAAGGTTTTGTCCTGAAAAGAGACAAGAAGATCTTGTTGCAGCTTCCAATAAGTGCACTCATGATGGAATCCCCTGGTTGCTTAACTTGAGCTGATCACTTGGACATGAGCTGTGTTTGCACTAACAGATCTAGTTTCTTGCTTGGGAATTCAAGTTCTTTTAAAAGCGTTTTTGAAACTATTGTTTCTTGGATTAGGACAGTCATCCTGTTTGTAGTGCTGAATATGAGCATTGTCAGAAACACAGAATATCCAACACTGTTAAGTGTTTCACTGAAGACTGCTGATATCAAAATTGAGACTTCATTAAACGTAATAAACTAAAGTTGTTTAGTTTAGGAGTTTATCTTGCTTACCATTTGAGGTAAGAAGAAATAGAAGGAAGAAGTGTATGAATTGCTTTCTGTGAGACTCAAAAAGATGGGATTCTACTTTTGTTTATGCGTGTGAGCATCATTTTAGCTAATAAACATTTTAATGGAAGCTGCCTTGTGAACAAATTTATTTCGTTCATTTAATAAGAAAAAACAGAAAAGCAGTTTTTCTCAAAGCTTTATTTTCTCAGGAGTTAAATATCCCATTTTCGTTACATATTTTTTTTCTCTAAGATAAAAGAGAATCCAGTTCAAAGTATTTTGACTGTAGTATAGTTATATACATGGTTAGATGAGTATTTAATAAATTGCATGAGCAAAAAAAAAAAAAAGAGGATAATCACTAGGAGTGTATGAACTATCTAGACAAAAATAAACACGAGACCAGTTTTTGGTTCCAAGTCTCGGTTATAGACAAACCCAAACCAAAATGTGAGTACAAATAATAATACTCAAATTAGTTTGTAAACAACTGAAAATATATAATAGTTACTGCTTGCACTTCTGCTTAGGTTTAGTGTGGGGTTAAGGGTCAAAGTACTAATAAGAGTGTTTGGGATGTCTGCTGCCATGAAACAAAATGGAAACTTGATTGATAGCTGGGGGCTGAAAGGAGAAGGCGCAATGGAGAAAGCAGAGGTCATAAAGCCATTTCCCTTCTCTGCATCTATAATGACCCAATCCTTCGAGAAATAGCAAAATGTAGATACAGTGGATTAATATAACATATGTTAACCACACTTCTGATCATTTTGACATACAAACGTTTATGAAACTGAGTAATGGGGGTAAGAATTACTATTAGCTGCTTCTTTTAGATGGAAGGCATGGAATTTATGATTTCCCTCTCACATATGTACTTTTGTGCTGATGAAGTGCAAAATTGAACTGGAAGTGGAATAAAAATTTCGATTTTCTTTTGTTTGTCAAAACACTTCTAATCTATATCACTTTAAAATAGTTTGTGTTAATAACTGGTGCCATACAAGGATGCATTTACGTATCATTTTTTTTCCTTTTGTAGGTCTTGTGTGCATGAAATCTAGCAGTTCAGTTGTGGAGCTGGTGATGCTCCTTTGCTCTCAGGTGAGATTTAAGTAACAATGTCTGATATTGATCTGTTTGAACACAATGGAAATTGCAGATAAAATTTTACGTTTAACTTAGGTTCATGTGTAATAGGTAAAAAGATACTGTATAAAGCCTTTTGATAAAAAAAACATAGTAATTGTGCCTATTCAAGTGGATTTTTGTTACCTTGCTATTGAGCATTTATGTAACCTTGAAGATGTAGGTGTGCCTACATAATTCTATGCTGTCATTTTTGTAAGATGAGATAGGATCAATAAAATATTAAAGTTAAAGAAACAGATTGATTCCTGCATCTTGACATGCTGAATCCTCTGGGATAAATAGAATTTTTCCTTTTGTGTAGAGGTTATGAAATGAGTGATAAATACTTTTGAAACCCTGTCATTCCTAATTGATTTGACAAGTACTAAGGATTTGAGAAAAATCTAAGAAAGCAACCCTGGTTGTCATCAGTTTGGAACATTCTACATTCCTAAAGGCAAAGTGATTTTAGATATGTAACAACTTGAGAACTGCCTGTTCCTGTGGTTCGAAAAGAGACAGAGCCTAAGGAACTTTTTAAAAATTATATATGCTGTATTAATTGGATTTCTGGGGGGGTTTCTTGCCTTTTTTTTTTTTTTTTTTTTTTTTTTGGTAATTAAATAGAAGACTGTTTTTATTGAGCCTTTCTTTTGGTGCCTTTAAAATTATACCTTTCTGGTAGTAAATTCCCCTACTTAAAACTTTAAAATAGCCTTTTTTAATGGGAATGGTATTGGTCTAGAGGTCAAGGGTTCTGACCCATTTCAAAACCTTTGACCTTCATTTACAACCCCTATGGTTTGCTTGCCTGACGAATAAGGATAATGCAAAATTAATGTTTCTTCACATCGATTTATTCGTTTTAGTGCCTATATTGCCAAATTTATTTAGAGTGTGCTGATAGACATTTCATGAATACAAATGAAAGAATCATAGAAGGTGTGAAAAATCGATAGTCTGCATTGTCAATAAAGTGCAATAAGAACAATTACTTCTGGAGATTACACCTAATAGATTTTACAATGAACTAGTGAAGAGTAGTTATATTTTCCAGTGAGGTTATTATTAATGGATGTAACCAGAACTTTGCTCATCTAGTTTTCCATCTTCCTCAGGAAATACAGTATCATTTTACCCTGAAAGGAATTTAATATTCCTTATGGAACTTTTGGAATTTAGAGATTGTTGTTTTACATATGGCAATACTGGAAGTGAACATTTTTCACAACTTCTAGAATATGAACTTGCAGCTGATGTAAATTACAAAAGAATCTTTGCTACTGAGAAATCCATAGAACAAATTTTACTGTTCGTTCAGGAATATGTTAAAGTAAAAACTAATCCAAGTATTAAATGTGTGTCTGACAACTTGGTATTACCATTTAGAAAAATTAGTTTTTGGTATCCATGCTGCTTGTATCAATAATTAGTGCTTGACCTTTCCCTTTTTTGGGGGGTAAGGTAATCTAATCTTTCTTAAAATCGTGTTGTGCTCTGTACTGTACGTCACTTGTTTGGTTTTGGGAAGTGGAAAGGATAAGGAATAAATGACGTGCTCTAATGCATCTATTTGTCATATGTGTCACAATGCCACTTAATGCTAATCTAATCAAATTGAAGCTACCATGATTGCTTAGCAGTGCAAGTTGCACAGGCTGAGGTGGTTCTTTGTGGAGTAGTAGAAATAAACCAATAAAGTCACAAAGACCTCAAAGTCTTTTTAAAGTTACATAGCAGCTGTAATTTTTGGCAGAATATGAAAAATGATGTGAGAAATGAATCTAAAATTAGCTCCAGATGTATACAGATTGTTCTGGGGTGATAATTACATTTTTCACTTTGAATTTTCCTAATTCAAAGAGGTCAGCATGGCAATCACAGAAGTGATTTATTTTGTTAAGAAGTGAACTGTCTTTTGCTACATGAAAGCTTGAGAGATATGAAATTGAATTTCAAGCCGACATTTTACAGATACTGGGAGGAGATGGGGTTGAGCTTGATTGATTTTTTTTCTTTTTTTTCCCCTTCTTTTTATTTTCTTTTTTTTCTTCGCAAGATAGGGTGGGAAATGAAGTGATATCCTTTTGCTAAAATTTTAATTAATTTTTAAGAGGAGATGGAGAGGATGCAGTGCCAAAGATCAAAAGATCAGGTCAAAAAACAGTTTTTAATCACATAAATAATGTGGCATAGTTATGAAGTAAGTATCTGCAAATTTGATTTAAAACTTCAGAAATTTGTCAGCCATCGTTTTATGAAATTGAAAGATTGCTCTGATTAATCTTTGGTGTTTTTTTATGATAACCTCTTCTCAAAATTAATTTTAAACATTGAAGATATGATGTAAGTTCTTGGGTTGTTTTTCTGAAGCACCTGACATTTCTCTAATGTTCATTTAGAACTGTGGCTAAATTATATTTTTCCTCCTCAGAAGTGGAAAATGGATTAATAATATCCCACAATTTTTTTCATAAAATTGTGAAAATAAAGCTCCCTAATGGGTGAGGTAATTTTTAAAAAAATTCAAGAGGTACAATTCTCTGAAACTATTTGTGACACATGGTTAATTTATTTTCTCATTTAAAATTCATATATTTAGGCATATGGAAAAAGACCCTTATTTAATGTTTTTGTGTTTGCATGTTGATATATTGGTTTCTGTTTAACACAAGGTAAAAAGAGAAACAGGTGGTTTGAGACACAGACAAAAGGCTTTTTCCAAGACAAAAACAGTTGTGTTTTTTGATAGACGCGCTACATTTTGAGACGTGTCTGTGTGTGTGTACTTACATTTCTATAAATCTATCAAAACATAAAGAATCCTTCATTTAATATTACTGCAAAGTGTTCCTGCTTATTTGACATTAATATCATTTTTGAAGGAATCGACGTTGCATTCAAGGCCACTTTATAAAAGCGTTGTGTTGCTCATCCTAATTCAGTCTGACACACATTCCAATAACACTACCTCCCTTCTAGGGTTTAAAACTAAATTTATGGCTGAGCATTGTGAAGTGCATCATTTAAAAATGGTTTCAACCCAAAACATCTAATAAATAAATAATGTGTATGGCTACTCAGTAGCAGACTTTCCAGACTAGAAATCATTCCATCGGATACTCAACAGTCCACTATCGGAGGGGGCTGTCAGATAAATCTTATAGTAGCTGCATTCATGTCCTGTAAATCACATGTTATTGTCTGAGCCTTCTGCCAGGTCATCTATTCTTTTCCCATTTATCAGAAATGCATACAGTACAGTGAACCTGGAAGCACCATCTCGTCTGGCCTGGCATCCTGTTGGGGTAATTAAACCAGCCAAAAGAGAGAAGTTCTCTTTCTGTTCTCCCGTCTAAATGAGTGACATCAGCATGTTGGAGGTGCTCACATACAGTTGTGAGACAAGACTTCTGCAAGGGGAAACTGATGTCACCCCTGAATGAAGCATTTCCATCTAGAAGGGCTCTCTCTGTGCCTAAAATTCAAAGGGGCATGGATGAATTGAGTGCATAAATGCTACCACGCTTCCTTTAATTTGTCAGATATTTGCTTGAAATACATGACTGTATAGGAAAAACTGTGGTCTTCCCTCCTCTCTCAAGAAGGGACTAAAAATATTTCTTTCTTGCTCACGTGCATGAAGGATTTGTCTGATTACTGTAGCTCCAAGGTCAAAAGGTAGGAAATAGGTGAGATAGATTCCATAAGTTTCCCTGATGCCTTTGGATTTACAAAATTTCTGGCACTTGAAAGATGCTGCTTTCTGTAGTCAGTCAACTGAATCATCAGTGGAGTTTGTGTTAGAGTGCTAATTAGGTGGCTCTTCTCAGATTCACCTTCTACTTAGGAGCATTTTTCTACTGAATCTAAATATTCGAGAGTACAAAGTAAACTTACGCCGATTCAAACACTGTTGTGCTCTTTCTAATATTGATGGAATGCCATCCAATCTATTTAAAAGGTTACAACTGGAAATTAATGAGTACTGCAATAACTAATATGACCCTTCCACCACCATTGCCCACACATTCACCCCATGTGCTTGTTCAAGGTATTCTTATTCCTGGTTCTGCCTTCCTCTATCCAGTATTTTTTTTCAAAATAACTAAAGGCACATTCTTGATAGCTGATGGTGTATGTAAAACCAAGACCAACGTTTCAATACATTTAATCACTAGATATTTTAGTTTCTGGAAATACTAATATGATATATTGCAATATAACTACATAACCATAACTACCATGTGTATAGTGGACCTTGATAAAGTATTACTTTCATGCGGAGATGGAAGAGGGAAGCATAAACCCTAATATTCCAAGTACTTTTCATGTGCAGAGATAGCATCTCCTTATATTGCCCAATGAAATATAATCATGGTTGAACATGTCACGTGCAGCTCAGACAGTTTTTGTAGGTTTATATGTGCATTTAAAAAATACAGCAGAGGTTGATATGTAGTGTTAAGACAGAAAAAAATTACACTGTGAAAGTTGGTCTTACTGCCCTTATAGGCAAACTTTGAGGTCTTCAGCTTGCTTTCTTCTTTTTCTTTTTTTCTTGTCTAACTTAGTTGTCGCTGGTTAAGTGGCGAAGTTTTTGCCACAGCTATTTCTTTAGCAGGATATTTCATATTCGGCCAAATCCCTTTACTGGTGGATTCTGGTGCTCATAAAGAAGTCAGTGTGCATCTCTTGCATGGGCAACATCTTGATTGTCACATCTCTTGCTTTCATAAGGAATCTAATTGAGCAATGCCAGCATGTTCTATGTACCCATACAAACCATATGATTCCATTATTTTCCCTAAGGAAGAGCAACAGGAGTTGGATTTTTTCAGCAGAATTTTTCCACACCCCCCCTTCTTCCACCCCATTGCTTAAGTGTTTGTGGAATGCAGTGGGATCTTCAGGCTTTTATGAGTTTCCTCTACTTATAAAAAAAGCTTTGCATCAATGATCCACGTTCATTACCTCAGGAATGGATTTTTGCAGTGTGTTCTAAAATGTGGCGAGCCTTTGAATGGCTTGGAGATTTTAGATGATGTAGAAGATGGCAGGTTTTCAGTGTTGGTTGAGAGAGCACATTATGCTGATGCTCTGTGATCTGCACTGGTTCCTAATTTACTTTTAAGTGCAATTTGATATGATGGATAACTATAGTGATTGCTATGAAGTTTTAATTGAATTGACTATAGGTTATCTAAAGACCAATGGTAGTGATACTGTGGCAGCCAAACTCAACAGATTCATCAAAACTCTTTAGCAATATCTACAGCAATGCTGTAGATGAGAGAATAAATGCTGTTGGAATACTTTTTGTGTGTCCCGAGTATTAGAGATAATGACGTTTTAATCAAAATAATGTTCTTCCATCTAATCACTTTGTTATAACAGCTGAAAATAAGTTTTAAAGAATTTGATAACACTTTAGATATGTGGTCAAATATATATATATGTATTTTGGCATAAAGGGTAGATTTTGTAGGGATTTTCTAAGCTGTCAGATGATTTTCTATCAACTGTAATACATGCTCTAATTTCCTTTTAAAAGCCATTTAGAAGATATCAGGAGTGGAAAGGTTTTCTTTTTATACAGTGTGAACTTCTGCCAATAGGATCTTTGTCTGTATCAAAGATTAATGCAGCTGTACTTGAGTTAAAAAGCTTCTGTGATAGATTGCTTTCATGATAAAATGGTTAGAAACATAACTTTATCAGGCAAATGAAAATGATTTAGATCTTAACACACAAAAATTGAAAGAAGAACTTACTGAAGTCTAAATTGAGAAGCTCAGGGGAAGATTTTGCATCAATCATCCCCATAGGTGTTTGCCTCGTGCCTTGTATTGCTAACTTTCCTTGAAATGTTGTGCCAGAAACTTTATAGTGCACTTTTATCTTATTTTTTTTTAATTATTTTTATTGCTTGTGTTACTTGGAAATATTTGAAGATTGGAATAATATTTGCTAGCCTAGCTTTTTGTAGAGATGAGGTGGCAGTGGAAGGGAGAATATTCAAGATCATCTTATTCTGCTAGGGATTATTTAGATTCAGATCTGCTTTGTACCAAGTGGATCCATGCACATTAATACAACTGTGTAAATACTAACATTTGAAAACGTGGGATTGCCAAGCATGTTATTAATTGTTATGCAGGCAGCAGTAGGGATGTTTCTAGTGTAATTTAGTAATAAATATTACATGGTCCTTGTAAGTGGAAAACAAAATGGAAGATCTTCATCCTAATGTTTTTTAGGATGCAACTGGATGGAAAGTAATTGGGAAATTATTCTGTTGAACTTTAGGTGTAGTGTTACTTCTGATATTTTCAGTGAAAAGATTTTACATTATAAGCTGTTTTTTCCTCAAAAATTGTTTTCCCCTTTCAATGTATGTTTTAATCCACAGTGGTTTAGTTTTGCAGGATGGAGACTGGTCAGAGCCAGGAAAAGGGAAAAGTAGATACCACAGTAGCCAAGGGCCATGCACTCAAAGTATTCTCCTGGGGCAGAAGAGATTTTAGTTCAATTAATGTTTCAGGTAACAATTATTATCACCAGGTAAAATAATCTGTCTGAAAAGTTTCAGTATATCCCCACAAAGTAGCTAATAGTCCATTAAGGGCATTCAGCAGTCATGTAGAAGAGTCCAGTTTTGAAATAAATTAAGCTCTCTCAGTTTGTAAAAGCAACATTGTGATTCTTCTGTTTGTCCTCAATTGCCATTTCCTTTTTTTTTTTTGTTGTGATACAGGGTTTCTGCATTCTCCTGCATTGCAGGACACTTGATATGTGCACAGTGAACTGTCTGGCTAGTGGTCACTAGGATTTACTTTGGAAAATGTGAATGAAAGTCCAGGAAGGTGTGAATGGGCACTGGCTGTGGAATCCGGACTCCTTAAATATGGTCCTTTGGTGCTTGGATTTTAGTTACTGTCTTGTCAGCAAGTTTCCTTCTAACAAATCAGAAGGTTACATTACCAAATCTGTTCTCTAGAATACCTGAGTTCTCCCTTACATTGATATATCTGGGAATTTATGCATAGTGTGACTTCTTTCCTTCCTGAGTGGGAATTCTGCTTCCATCTCTGAAATCTGAGGATTTCAGTTTGGGTACTGAAAACATCTATTGACAACTTTCATGCTTGGTGTTTGTCACTGAGCAGAGTACTTGGAATAATTACAAATGGATTACATGTGCTTTGGATATTTTGCTGCTTGCTTCATTGAACTATGTTATACATTTGAAGTGTCTGAAACTGAAGATCAGATTGGTAGATAACTGTCTGAAGTGCAAATCTGATAAGATGGAAATAAATGGAAACAGCTGGGAAAACCTTTCCTTTGAACTGGAGTATGTTGAAAATACATTTTAATTAGCTGCATATATTTTTTTTTTCTTTGACTTAAGCAGTATGTAGATTTTGTCTCTCCAGAACTAGATTATTTTAATATATTCTGTGTGAAACCCCAGGATAATGTAAAATCTGTTTATTAGAACTTCATCCCTGCTCTGAATTCCTGTTGCTTTGTAAATTGTTCGAGAGTTTGTCTATAATTACCTGTTGGGATCCATGGAGTTGCTTGGAGAGCACCTGAGCATGTTTAAGTAGAAGTTTCTTTCGAACTGCTATTCTTAAAGTTGCCTAAGATTCACACTTTTGCACTTGAGATCTGCTTGAAATCTGTCTTTTCTCTTAGGTGTAATTTCTGGCTTCAGGAATATTGAGCTTTTAGTATGGCTTATGGATAGGCCATTTAAAATGCCTGTGTCCATTGTCCATCACTGGCTAAATTTTAAAAACAATTTAAAAATTTTGATAGACTCATACAAGAAACAATATGCCATGAAGTGAATGAATGTATATTGACGGTTTGCTTAGTAGTAGAAATCAAAGAAGTTTATAACTTTGCTTTTGCCTTAAGCATGAAAATAGATTGGAATGTATTGAGAATTGTTTGCCAATACTGCACGAATAATAAGTGACCCATTATTGACTTAGTGATGCAGTAAGCACTTGGTAGTTGTATCCTGGCAGGTGGTGGTCTCAGTGGTTAAAATTGTTTGCTTTATATCCTTATATCTTTCCATAATATTTAGTCTGGGAGAATGTTCTAATGGTTTACTCATTCTCCGGTTTGGAGATGAAATGTGCAACGTGAGATTTTTAGATGAGCAAAAAACTAGTGCTTTTTGGTTTATGCTACACATCAGCTTTCCAGGAAGGAATTGTGAGCTTTGTGGTTTAGAAGTATGAAAAAAAGTCAAGATGGGTTCTATATATTAGACTAAGAAAGTGTATAGAGAGGTACAAGCAGGTAGGTGTAGTAAAGCCATGACATTTTTGTTTGAAGTGATGTGAAGCACTGTTTCTTGGAACAATCTAATTGGAGGACTCAACATGTCTTGCAGGCTTTTGGTAGAGAAATGGATAAAAGATAGGGCTAGGAAACAACAAAACCATTCTTTGAAATACTTTGCCACACTGGACTGGAGAGAGGTGAACTTTCCTAAGTTGTTCTTACTACAGCAGAATTCTGTGGCAAAAGTGAGGGATTTTCCTCCCTGGTTTTCTTTTTTTAAAGTACAGTCTTTAGTGATTCTGTAGACTTCTCATATTTTATAAGCTCATATGAAGAAAAACTCTCTCATGAGTTAAAAATTATTTGCATTTGGTCAGAAATTCAGGACATGGTGTTGGTGTGAGTTTAATGGAAAACACACCCTCTACAGCTAGAAATACTAGCCCTTAAAGCTGTATTACTGCGAGTTTGTTTGATTAATGTATAGGTTTTTATGTCTAGGGAGGAGAGTGGATTGTCTAATGTAAATGTGAGTCTTGGGAGTGGGCTAGGGGAACAGGACAGCTTCATTTCCATTAACGTACAGTGCTGCAGATGTTCAAAACCAAGGGAACATAATTTAGCTACAGAAGCAAGACTTTTTTGAAGAAAAAAGGCATCCTGTTGCTTCACCAGCACACTAGGACTTAAAAAAACACCACCATTTAAGGTGAGTTTTGTGCAGCAAGAGCACACCCTGTGGCTTGGCAGTCTAGTCAGAAGGATGATACCACGCTGACTTTATAACTAGATCTTTGAACAATATTCTCATGGGTGGTAAATGCAAAACAAAGTAATATCAACTGGCACTTAATTCTGTGAGCTCCCTGCTGGTGGGGCTCTGCACTGAAATGGAACTCTTCCTGACAGGAAGTCAGCCGCGAAGTGTGGAGACCTCTGAAAATAAAGTGTGCTTTAATTTGACACCCTGCTGTTTTACAGCCAGTCTGTTTAATTTGAGACTATGGAAAGAGGGTTAGTGCAGGGGAGGGGTATGAGATTATGGAAAGTTCAGTGAGCAGCAATGCTTGTTGCTGATTTAATACTAATAACAAATATAAGAACTTTTTTGTTCGTGTTAATAACCCAAATAATGTATCTCTGTTTCCAAGCAGAATTGCTTGGGGGACTCAGGATTTGGGGAGCTGTGCTATTAACTGGGAAGTTCTACCCATAGAAACTTTGGGAAATGGTGGTGTTCAGTTTGTCTGATTTGCACTCTTACTTATATGCATCTGTGCTTTTTGCCTATTTCTGCAACTGGCAAAACATTTGTCTCATCAAGGATTGTTGGCAATGCACTAATTTTTCCATGAGTATTTTGCGATAAGTGATAAAAGCTCGTAATTCAGATTATGCAGCACTCATGATATTGAGGTCTCTTAGGTGTTAGATCCTAGTTCAGAGTCAATTTTCATTCAGAAGAAACAACTGGATTTTCCAGTGCTATTTGAATAGTTCTGCAGACATTTATTTCTATTTCTACGTGAAACCAAAATGGATATATTTTTCTTTTGGTAAATCTGCCTGGTGAGTGCAGGTCAGGATTTGCAGTGAAAGGAGCAGAAAATGATTATTTATCATGTGTATTGTAGTGACAGATGATAATAGAGACCTTTGTTGCAACCTGTTGTATATATATTTTAGTGTAAATAAAGACAATAGAGGTAGGATGAGGAAGGGAGCAGAGTATGCAAGTGGAGCGTAATAGGAGAGAGATTAGTTTTTCTGCCTTTTTTAAAAAATTGATTTAGCTTCATTTTCTCTAACTCTTTTAAGAAAAGATGTGCATTAGGATGAGATTGCCTAAGGCAATGTCAAGGGACAGGACATCCTGTGTTATGAGTGAAGAGGTGGGATTGTTTGCATGTTTGCATTCTTGAGTTTCATTCCCTCAAAGGTACAATGATAGCAAGAATCTTGTTCATCATATGCATGCATGCATTCGTTACAAGAGTTTAAACAGAAACCAAGTTACGTTTGGGGAAAAGGGTGATACCAGAGTCATGGAATCATAGAAGGTTTGGGTTGGAAGGATCCTTAAAGATCATTTAGTGCCAACCCCCTTGTGGTATAAAGGGGCTTATGGTTCCAAAAACCAGTGTTGTATTTCTTTATTCGTTAAATTTATTTATTTGACACTGAGAACATTGAGCAGGGAGATTGCTGCTATATGATGGTGATGGTGAATGTTGTTATCAGTGAGACCAGTCCAGCACTACTTACTGAGTTTGCTGTGATTTTCTTGTTTTTGTAATCTCCCTTGAAAGGCATTTTCCTTCCTGTTCAGTGGTTTTACAAAATCTCAAATTGCAATCACAGTTAAACAAAAAAGCACTGAAATCAAGGGTCAGTTGTGTTATGCTTCTGCTATTCCTCAATTTGTTTGCCTTTGTTCATGAAAATGATGCTGGCACTGCAACTTAATTATTTGGATCTTTTCCCTTTGTTCATCTTATGTTGTCGCTTTTCCTCACGTCTGTTTTTCTGACTCATCTCCTTTTAACTTGAGAGTTTTGTGCTTCCCATTGCTGCTTCTTTACAGAACTGCTTGGTACTTTGATTTCTCAATTAATGTTTTAGATTCCTGTTTTCTGAAGCTAGTCTTTCATCTTGGCATTGAAAATAGCCCATGGTTAAAGAACCTGGAGAGGAAACTGCAGTGGAGAACGTTTGCTTGCTAGATGAACTCAAACCTGACCCCTAATTTTGTTTCATGAGGCGTCATGGCAACAGCCTGCTAGTGGGAGAGAGAAAGGGAGAAGCTGCCTGGGGAAATTGCTTCCTCCATCAGAAACTGGAGACCTGGAAACAGCGATCCACTCATTCAGTTTTTCCCCCAGTTTTTCATACTTCTTTGAAACTAGATACAAAAAAAATGAAGTTTATGGGTTTTGATCCGAGAGATGTGCAGTTTTTATGCTGTGAAAATTATTACTGATATAATTTTATTTATGCAGACAGTAAAATTTTTATAATTTTTAATTAATTTTGGATTAAGTTAAAGTTTTCTTTTATTGCTGTTTTAAGAATATTTGGTGTCACCATAAATTATGGCAAATGCAATCTATTTTAAGATTTTTATGCCTGTGTGCAATTGTTAAAGATTGCATGTGCTGTAACATTTTACGTAGTATATCTTTCATAACAATGTATTTTTTTAGGATAGATTTGTGTCCTTTGTAGAGAAGGCTACAGTTGTCACTTTCAGAGTAATCTCCTAGCACAAAAGGCACCGTCTGACCAGCTGACAGTTTCTTCTGTGGTATTTTTATTGAAGAATCTAGTATTTAAATATGTAACTCCAGCTCTACATGTGTGTAATTTATTTTCAGAATTTATAAAAGCTTACTGTGACTTGAACTCTAACTTGTAAGTATTGAAATTAAACTCTCATTATAGTTTTAGGCATTTACCACTAACAACATAATACTAGTTTATAGGAAGCTCTGTTTACATGGAATAACCCACATGGTTAAACAGCAGGGGAGTCTTCTGCTTTTAGTTAAAAACCTGCTGTTTCTGTATGGCTTATTTACTACTTCTTTAATTCTTAATGTAGTGTGCTGTGGAATTGAGCATGCAAAAGTCAGCAAAGAGTTCTGTTTTTTGCGTCTAAGGTTATTACTTGCTGTACAATAATAAAGGCACTATTTTATTGGGTTAGTTGTAATTAACTTCAGCACTAGGCATTGATATAAATCATTCCTAATCTGTTTTCTTTACATTTTCATTCTTTTAAACTGGTTGAACATAGCTTCTTTCTGTCGTCCTTTTACATGAGGACTAGGGTTGTAATTGCTTTTTTGAATTAGGCTGTCGGAAGCTAATGTGCGTGTTGGTCCAAGAATTGATTAAGGAACACTAATGAATTTCATATAGCACTTTTAAAAGATTTGTAATAAATACTCTGTAGCAGTGATAACATTAGAACTCGATACAGTCTTGTCATGCTGTGCAGCTGGGAAAATACTTTGATAGAAGAAACTTTGATTTGGTTTCATTGTTAAAATTGTAAAGAATTTTGTGGTTATGAATAATAAAAAAAGTCATGTTCCAACCTTTCTCCAGAGTATATTTCATGAAAGTAGCTATCGTTATTACAATCTTTGTTTCTGTGTTTGGTAAAACAGAGGAAAAAAAATGAAACAGTGTTAATTTTCATTTTTCTACTTAGTCTTAATGTTTGATACTATGTGGGTCCTGTGCCATTCTGACTGATTTATCAGTACACATGTACTGCAGCATGTTCGGTTGTTCCTCAGCAGCACAGATTTGAAATAAGGAGTTTTTTGGTTCTTTTCAGTCACCTTTGCAACACTGAATGTGTTTATTTCTTGAATTCCTTCTATTTCTCAGGGGTAGATAATCACAGTTTCAGCCTATCCTTGGGTATGGTTCATTAGTTTGATATAAGTATGTTTGGTTTATTTTCTCACATTAGTGGGCGTGGTGTTATACCTTCACCTGAGAAGCTCTCTCATCTAGTGAATTTTTACACAACTTTCTCCTAGAAGACTCATTAAAATTTTCAATACAAAGACTTCAGTTGTGCACTGTCACCAGCGGATTTTTTGACAAAAAGCAACGTCTTTTTTAATGGAATGCCGGCAGTAAATACTTTTTTATTATAACTGGGTGTGCTTGATAGTTTTAAAAGTCTTATAAAAATAATTAGCTCTTTTATATAGTTCTAATGGCAGCCTTGCAAGTTTCCCCTGGAGCAGTCTCTAATGAACAGGCCTTGATTTTTCCAGTTGGGCTTTCAGATTCCCAGAGGACTTGACTTCAGACCTTGCAGGGCAGCAGCTGCCATTTGTCTTGAGCCCAGAGTTGCCAAACAGACAGACCATGTACTAATAGGACACATTTGTACAGCCCGAGTGCGTGGGACCCCGATAGAGCCCTAATGACCATCATCTGTTGAGAGCTTGTAGCTGGCCAGGGTTAGAGTAACTTTTATCACCCTTATTGAAATCAAACCCTCTCTATTGATTAGTGAGGTAGCTTGGCTTGTTACCTAGATGCCATGTTAAAGCTTTCATAGAGAAGCCTTTGTTTCAATTTCAGTAAATCCAAGACTGTTTGATAAGGTTTTTTTAGGATAGGAGAAAATATTTTTGCGAGTTCTCACTTTGTTTCATGATTCAGCAACGGTGGTGATGTTTTGTAGAGAATGCTTCAAGAAAATATTTATTGAAATTATTTTTTTTCCTCAGCCAGTTTCTGATAGTTGTTTCATTATTTGTTTGTGGTTTTTAGATTTTATTTAAGCATACTTGTATGTCTGTGTATATACTGGATAACTATCTCAAATGTGTTCCCTTGTTATTTTTACATAAATTTGTGTCACATCTTTGCAAAATGTTCCTTTTTTGTAAGTACTTGGCATGTGGTAATTTCGATATTAAATTGCTGCATGGTTTCTAGATATGATTTCCCATAACTCCACGTTGCCTTTAATTTTTTTCAATGGAGTTTCATAGATTAAAATAACTGAAGCATGCTTCAGCCTTTAAAAGTAATTTATGTTTGCAGAGATTCTGCTTAACATGCAGTCTAACTTTTTTTAATTATGAAGAACCCAGCTGAGATATAATCTACTTTTCACTATATGTTCTTTATTGCTAAGTTCATTCAAGCCTGTAGTGGATGTGGTGCTGAGAGAGTGCTGACACCAAGTGCAAACACTGCTGAAAAGTTCTTGATAGTTTACTTTAGGCACTTAAAGATTAGTGTATCTCCCTATGAACAAGTTTTTCATGCAGATTTGACCTTTACTCTAGGATATAATATGTCTCTTAGTCATATGTTAACACATTTTCCCACCCTGCTCCTTAGTGCCCCATTCGTAGTTGTCACTACCAAAGTCATCCCTCTCCTTTGTTTCATAACCAAAATAAATTATCAAAACTCCACCAGCATTATGGGAAATATGGCTTAGGGAAGAATTTTCTCTTTTTTGCCTGCTGATGAGTGTGTGTTTCAACTGCTTGATATAGTCCTTAATTGTAGAATATGTTAAACTGTTTAGAAGGGTTTTTTTTTTAAGTTTCTGAGAAAAATGAATTTTTAAGGAGCATGCATGTTTATATATATGAATGAGAGCAGCAGGACAGTTTGCTACAGTTGGAAATAGAGCACTTTTCGTCTATTGGAAATGTTTTAAATATTCTGTTCAAGATCCATGGCTAATTGCTTTGCCACCAGAGACCACTTGATGAGTTGCTCTTGCAAATGTTTGTATATACCTTTAAGAATGTATGTTTTAGGGTATTCATAGAATTGTAGAATGGTTTGAGTTGAAAATGACCTTGAAGAACATCTAGGTCCAACACCCCCGCCATAATTATTTAAAATATGGTTGTATTACTTTACCAAAGGTGTACAGCTGAGGAGGGATATGTCCATTTGCTGCCTACAGACAAGTGCTTCAAATTCCAAACCAATAAAAATGTGTATTGACAGAATTTTCCTGGCATTTGAGTGATTTCAGTTTAGAAGTGGTTATATTGGGCTAGATAAAGGCTCCACTTTGCTTCTTGTCCCATCTCCAGCTATAGACACAATGAGGTGCTCAAAAAGAATAAAATAGGACAAGTGTGATACTCTTCCACTTTCCAGCAACTTTTGCTCAGGATATTTTCTGAATTGGATGCAGTTTCTGTGTCTGTAGCCAATATTAATGTGTTTGTTTTTTTTGTTGTGTACCTGTTCCATCTCCTCTTGATCCTATTGAACTTTTAATCACAATGACATGCTTTTGGTGATAGATTCTTGACATATTGTGTAAAGAACCATCTGCATTATTTGTTTTGAAGCTGGCTTCTGCTATTTTCTGCTTGCAGAAAAAGGCTTTTTGGGTGAATAAGAGGTTCCTGAAGTATTTGATCTGAACAAGGATACTCAGAATGGCTAGGAATCCAATAATAAATGGGAAAAAAATCAAATTCAAGGCAGATTTTTTTTAGAACTTCACTTATCTGATCACACCATGTGATTAGAGACGTACTTTATTTTTACAAAAGAAAATGTGAGGATCAAATGGTGTGAAAGACTTTTGAAGACAGTGTGAAAGACATCTGAAGACTGAGATAGCTACACATACACATGTAGGTGCAATGACATAAAATGGGATGTACAAGTACTAAAGACTGTTTGCTACACTGATCTTGTTGCTGGTTATGGTCTAATCGAGTTTGTGGTATTTTGTATGTTTTGGTCTTTGGTCATAGGCTAATGCATGCTGTTGATCTTGGTATTTCCTAGAAAAAAAAGTAGATGTAGTAATTAATGAGTTTTATTAGAACATTTGGTGCTGTCATACAACTGATCATTAGTTAAGGTTAATTAAAAAAAACCCACTGTAAAATAGTTTAAATAACTCCAGCATTAGTCAAGTGGGACAACAGGTCATGATATCAACGTTGAGGGAGATGATTAGTTTCTGAAAGGAGGGGTTTAAGACTACTACTGTTTAATGTTTTCATTTAATGACCCTTGTGCACTCAGTATGAATGTGCTAATGAAACTTGTTGATGATATAAAATTAAAGTATAGAGGACTGGGATGTATTTTTGCTCACTTCAGAGTCAGGCTGTATAGAAAGGAAATGTAATATGTTATTCCATACAAAATTATAATTCAGATGAGGTTTGCAGCACCATTTCAGGAAAGGTTTTAGTCCTTGCCTAGGGGATTATGGGGCTGTTTATAGTTTCTATTAAGGAAATAGGTGACACAATAATGAGTTAGGAAATTTCCTTATCAGACACAATATTTGAATAAAATGTGATTTCTTATTTGTTCCCTTGTCATGGTGATTTATCATTGGAGTTATTTGTGATTGTGTCTAGTGCTCCTTGGTTTTCCCCCTGCCTCACTGTTGAGTGTTCAGTGCCCAAAAGCATTAGAAGTAGATGATGTCTCTTGGTCACTAAACATTTACAGCCACGGGAAATGATGGGCAATTACCTACAGCTTAGAACAGGTATGAAATTATTGTCTCAGTTGATCTTCCCTTACAGCCCTTCCTCAGAAAAGTGCTGAAATGTGTTTTGTAGTTATTTAGTTGCATTAGTGGTTGAGTTTGAAGCTTTTAACATGTTTTTTCCTTAATACCTTTGGGAGATGGATAACTAAGATGCTGATATAATAATGCAATATGTATACTGAGTGTAATTGTTTGAGAGTGAACATATACTGTGGGGAAATATTGAATGGATCATGAAAGATGAAGACCATTAGTCTTTTCTTTCAACTATTAAAATAAGCTTTAGGGTGTGTTCAGCTGTGATTTATGAAAATGTTTAGACTAACACCTTCTTTGATGTTGTCTGATGTAGAGAAAAATGCTGAAAAGTATCATGATAAATGCACTTTCTTTTCACTTTTGGCAGCCTCCATCTTCACCAATTAAATTTTCAAGTATTGTTGTGAGTTCTTTAGAGAGCAGAACAACAGATGGGCAGTGTCATAAGTGGAAAAAATTATTTTGCTTTTCTTGAGTTTTCTCACACTTTAGCTAATGGAATAGTTTCAGTTATCGTTATACAAAGCAAAATATTTAGAACCTGATACTGCATTTAAAATCTCTTAGAAGGATTATTTGCATATGCTATTTTGTTTAGAATATTAGAAACTAAAAGGCTTTTTTGTTTTCCACTAGAATACATTTATAATTTGTGATGAATAATACATCACAAGTTCCAATTATTCTGCTTTTAATTCTGACTCCTTGAAAATTGTAATACGTTGTTGCAGATTAAACATGATGAGCATGATAAACATGATAAGAATAGTTAGGCCTGGAAAAACAGATTGAGAAATTAGAGTTATAATTTCTCCTCTGCATTTGAAATTTGGAAATCCTTTTTTTGTGTGTGGTGGGGGGGACAGAGGGGCAGGATTTAAGTTGTAAATAACAACGTTGTTTCAGTGTGTGTCTGATCAAACCTTTGTCTCACAATCTGAGAGGTAATTCTGCAATATTGAGCACCAAAAAATGCACCCCAATACTGTATATTAGAAACCTCTTACATTCAGAAATCTGAAATTTGTTTAAGACTTATTTCCTGCTTTGAACTATTTGCCTGCCTTGGAGCTGATGAAATGTTTTTTTAAATAAACACAGTGATAGAAATACTCATGTAGTTAATCAGTAGGATTATTATTGCATAGAACAAAGAGTAGAAAATTAAGGGAGTTCATGTGGAAAAGCACATGAAACTTAGCTATATGTCTGCTTCAGAATCAGTCTTTTGTATTAGATTAGAAGAGTTGAAGAGTTAAAATCGAGAGCTGTATTTGTCCTATTCTATTATTTGCCTCTACATTTTCCCCAAAAGATAAGGTACATGTATTTACTGCTCTTAATTTTTAACCAGGTTAACTTGTTCCTATGTGGTCGAGGATTAAAAATATACTTTGTGTGTTTGTTAACTAATTTTGTTTTCTTCTCATCTTTCAAATGAGGTTAACAAGCCTCAGTGATAGGTCATCTGAGTTGGTTGCTTTCCCCTGTGTCTCTTGTGGGGGCCAGGCAAAACCCACCTACATGTTTAAGAGATGTAGAAATTTGCTTAATTTAAGATTCAGTTGGATTTAAGCAATCTGCAGTGCATGTTCTTCTGCCATTAGCATAATTTCAGTGTGTTAAAAATGTTATTTTTTTAAAACATTGTGTGTTAATGGTGCAATATTTGGATTGTTAACAGATTTTTTTTTTCATTAATAGAGATGACTATGTGATGCTGAATTGAGGATTATTATTAGGAAATATGCCTACAAGGCTTTAAACTACAAGAGGAATTTGTGTCTAAGGAATGAGCTTTGCCTTAATGTGAAACAGTTTCTAGCACTATCATGGTTCAAAAAGGCAAAAAGCATCTGTGAACCGAGCAAGTTCAGGATTATTACATGACATAACAAAAGAAAATGATGGAATCCTTTGGGGGATGTTTTTGGATTTTCTTCTCCCCTTAATATGACCTTAAGTAAATGATGCTGCCCTGTTCCTTCATGCTGGCATTCATTGCTTCCTGATCAGCACACAATTAATGTTTTGTGTGTTTGCTGATGGTGCTGTAAGTTGCTAAAGCTGAAAAGAAAGTGTATGATTTTGTCTCTGAAAATACCTCTTCCAAGTTTTGTTTTTATACAGCTAGTTTTCTCTTCTTTTTTGTCTTTACCCAGGAGTGGCAAAACTCTATACAGAAGAATGCTGGCCTGGCCTTTATTGAGCTTGTCAATGAAGGAAGGTAAGTCACAATATTTGGTAGCACCTCTGTCTTAGCCTTCAGGGAGTTCTGTGCCTTGAAACTTTTAAAAATAATTTTTCTTCTTCCTTTTTGTGTAATTTTCTTTCAGTTTTACAAGCATGGTTTTATGTTCTTTAGTATTTTGCTTCAGTTCTAATTCTGAATATGGGATTTTGCAGAATTTTAATGCTCTTTAGTTTCATTAAATACTTTGCTTATCTGTGTGTCATGGATTTTCTTTCTTCCTGTCCTTGTGTACTGGTTGATGTTGAAACTATAATTTGTATTCAGCTAATCTCTTGAGAAAGGGAATTGATATTTGAAAGACATTACTGCTAGGAATTGTAAGATAAGCCTCTGTCTCAAAAATTAGATTCCAGTTTGCTCATTTATTTCTGATCTATCTCTTAAACTAGAAAGGAGGAGAGTCCCTCTAAGGAAAAAAATCCTCTTAATATTACCAATTAGTTTAATGTTCTATCCATAACTTTATATGTATATTATTGGAACTTATAGAAAATGACAGTGTAGGTGATGAGGCCATGCTCTTTGACTTGTAGTCAGTGTTCAGAACCATCAATATTTTCTTCATTACAAATTGATTGTTGAGGCAGACTAAGAGCAATATTTACTTTTTTCTAAAGGGTTTTTTAAAAGATGTCTTAAAGAGTTAGCTAAGGTGCATTTTAAGAAATGCCATTTATTTAAATGTAGCTTCTGTTAGTGAGTAACTTCAGCTAGTAAGAATCCAAATAGAAAATAAATTTTATGTGATTAGGACAGCTACTGAACTAAAAGTGGAGTAATTTATCACATAAATTAATATGCTATCTATATATATTTTTATCATTGTAGGAATGGGAGAAATGGCTGTTTGTGATTTTTTTCTTAAGATGTAGATGTTCTCAAGATACATAAAAATAATGGCCATTTTAATGGGTTTTAATGGTTGCATTTCAGTTTATGGTGGGGGAAACACCATTCTGAGGCAGGAAAAACATTTTGCTACTAGTCTTGATCCCAAGGGCCAAGGTAAAGTAACAAGGGTGTTCAGTTACAGTGTTAAGATCTAGCCTATAGTTGTTTCCTATTATGTGAGGCTGACCTGTCCTGACCTTACTTACAAAATGCCTGCTATAAATTTAGCCCTTGATTAATGTTTTATTAGCATAGATAACATAGAGATCCCACACACATGTAAACCACAATGTAAGGTTCATCTGTGTAAGATGATTATCATGGACAAATCAGTTGCTGAGACCGAGCTGTGCATGGCAGTCACCCAGTAGCCATTCAGCTCATCCAGGTCAGGATTTCTAGCAGTAAACTGTTTGGAATTGACTATTTTCTCTTCAAAACATGCAGTGCCCATCACAGACAGATGGAATCACTCCCCCACCTCCATAAACAACATCAATAACTTAGAGTCTAGCCTGAGCCAGAGTGGTTGTCTCAGGGACAAATGATCCCTTGAAGACTGGGAAGTGTGGTTTTGGTTAGCAGAAAATGTCTGTGTAATTGTTACTTCATTTCATTTCTGACATGTAGCAGAGTTGGGTTTTCTTTTTTTTTTTTTTTTTTTTTAAAGTGGGAACATAACATTCATTATGGTGGAGAGGGGATTAATTTCTTAAAAATGGCTCCTTTTATCAGTCTCCATTTTCCTCCATTGCTGTTCATAGGAGCCTTTATAGTTACTGCTGAATTGTGGTGCTTTGTGGCTTTTCAGCATTCACTAAAATGAAACTATTATCCCTCAAATGATAGGAACTGTATTCCAGAAATACTCTTTCCTTCTTTTTATGCAGTTGGCACATTATTTTTCTTGCACATATGCTAACATTTGGAGTAAAACATCTCAGACCTTGTATTTTATTCTATTTGCTGTTTTTTGTGTGTTTTTGCCATAGCATTATTGTCTTAGAAACTCCATAAGCTGAAGTCTTTTAATTGAAACTTAAGAAAATATCTGCATTATACTGATTTAGACTTTAGCTGCATAATTATATAATAAAAGCTGAATATTAAGTTCTTTCTACAAGTGCACAAGAAAATATGTCAAGGTAGCTGTAGAAAGGACAGAACTGGTTCAGCACATAGGGAAGGATGTCTATAGGGCACCATGACATGAGAGTTAGAGTAAATAAATAGGAAGAACTGCCTAGAATTTGTGGAATCACAGAATTGTCTGCTGCCATGGTGAGGGGAATTTGATCACCCTATAACCTTTGTAAACCAGAGTTTTATTCCTAGTGTTTATTACTAGATTTTTTGGACTAATGATGCTACAGGATATTCCAGCTCGAGGTGTGTTCTACTATTTTGTTTTTTTTATTGGGCAAGTAAGATGACTGAAAAATCTTTCTGGAAGAAGTCTAGAAGGGAAGATGTAAATCTCTTCTTCTACTTACTTTCAAATGTATTTTTTGCCTTTATGTGAAAGGTATGAATGTACCTCTCTCTCTCACAGCAGTTGGAAGTTTTATGTTTAGGCTTGCCACGTTTTGGCTAGGATTCCCTGGACAGAAATATGTGCAGAAAGTTTGCCTCTGGGACTCATAAGGTCTGTAGCATGTGTGCTGCATTCAGAATGTGTTGGGCTGAATTTCCTCATGTTCACGAGTAACTAATGTGTTCCATAGAAGAGTTGCTCCCTGCCTTTCCAGGTAGGTCACACCCACTTCACGTGTAGAACAGAAATGATTAGTTTGTGCCCAGTGAAATTTTGAGTGTTGAACTGGAAGAAAATCTTTAAACAGGAGGCTGGTATGTGGAAATACAGAACTGTGAAAAGAAATTCTCTAAAAGAAAATCTCTAAACAGGAGGCTGGTATGTGGAAATACAGAACTGTAAACATGCCTAAAACTGAAATACACAGCTGAAATCCTGAAGTCCAGGTTACAAGTGTAGTAAAAAGAAAAATGCCAGCATAGAAATCCAGGAAGCTACAGAGTGTAAGTGAAAAGGTAAAGGAGCAGGTACTGGAGAATAGCCTGTTTCTGTGCAGAAAAAGACACACGAATTTCAGTACATTGCTACGTTGAACATTAATCTGGCTTTGATAAAAAGTACTAAGTATTGTTCTCTGTTGTTGTAGTGTCTGGGAACTCTATTAATGCTCTTTGAAACCTTGTTAAAAAGGTGCCTGTACCCATGGCTCCTCCACGTACTGAGCCATCTGTGCAGCAGAAGGATAGGTTGTGAAATGTTTTCCTTAGCCTGCTGAACTTCTGTCAGTCTGGATTTCATTCTCTGTGCTTGCCTTTCACTTTGGGTCCTCCCTTTAGGGAGAGTCTGTTTTGGAGCCTGAACCCAAGAACTTACTGGTGAGGGAACTTGTTCACCAGAACCATCCTTTAGGTGGGATCTAGTTCACTGCCATGGCCAGCCCTCTCCTTTGGAGACTTCTGAGGTGCTCAGACTGATTCCTTTTTTGCACCCTGGAACTAATTATGTTTCCTCCTTATGCACAAGATGGTGGAGCTGTTATTTATGAACTAAAACAAGCGCAGCTTTGTTTTATTTCCTCGCATGTACAAATGCCTCTTTTGCTAGAGCCTGATTTCCTGTACTTGCCTGGTTAGTGAGCAGCTCCTGTGCTCTGTGAAGGTTAAAACTCTCTGCTGTCGCTGTGATTCATTAGCACACTTTAGTGTGAAGCATCTCTTATGCTGGATCTTGTTTTCTGTATCAGTCAGGGCACTAACAAACGTACTCGAGCTCGAGACCAGGCATGACAGTTATTATCCCCTTTGGGGTGATAATGGGTTTGGCATGGCAGGGGTTGAGGGATCAGTCTCCTAAGCATGCTGCAGCAATTATTCTTTCCAATTTTCAGTTGAAGAGACTCTTGAAGAGATGCTTAATTTTAATTTTCTCAAGCACAGTTCTCTTGGCGATCTGAAGAATAACAGAACAGTGTTCTATGCTTGCATTTTTATATGTTTGTAAATGAATATTCACTAAAAAAATGTCATAAAATATTTGGTTTAAAGAAAATCTCATTAAACTAGAAGAATCTATGTATAATTTCCACTCCTTACCTTTGCTTTTTCAAATCCTTATCCAAACAAGGCAGCCCAAAATATAAGGATTCACAAGTGTATCCATGTTTTTCTGTAGCTTCTTTTTTTTTATTGTCACGTTCTTTGTTGTCGAATGAAGAATGAAATCTAATCAAAATTCTCCCCTCTATATCAGAGCCTTTTCTCATGTGTCTTTCAGTGTAGTTGAGCTTTTATTTTCTTCTCCCAAAGGAATCTTGCAAGGGATTTTGTGCTCCCTTGGATTTAAAGTTATTATTTTTGAGACACTATAGCCTTTTATTAAAAATATTTATCAGAATGATACAATTAATTCAAGAGTTATTGGGAGAAGAAGGAAGGCAAGCAGAATGCAAATTTAACATTCTTAGCAAGTAGAAACTCCATCAACCAACTGAAAAAAAGTCCCAAACTCCAGAAACAATCAAATGCAACTGGTCTTATTCTCTCAATACATAAGATCTAATATTATAAAATCTGGAATGCTGTAATCATCTATATTTCTATAGCTGAGGGGGGGATGGGGAGGAATTTAAGAGCTGTGCTAACAAAATTTAAACATACGTCACCTGCTGTTCCTTGTCTTAAGTTGTATGCATTGCTTTTGACTGATCATGGATGCAGATATTTTTAATATTGAAATACTTGGCAATCAAGCTGGCTGGCCAATTACTGGGATGCTTTCTGGATGGAAAATGGGGGACAGATGTAGGCTGCCCCTTTCAATTGTCTCTCACTCGCAGCGCTGCGGTCACTCTCAAGGAATGAATGTTGGAGGGTTGTGTTGCCATAGAAGCAACTACTGTGATGGAAAAATACTTAGAAAAATAGAGCTATTAATGAAAAAATGGATGATAACTGACAGACTTTGTGCATAATTGACCAAAAAAGGCTCAGGAGAAAAATGATAAATGCAGTCTGGTCCAAAGTAGAATTGATTACTGCCAGTGCGCTCCCCTTGCTGCAGCCTCCTTGCCCTGAGATTCTGATGACATAGAACCTGCACCTCAGTCTTGTTTTGTAAGAAAATAGACATGTTTCCCACATTTCCTTGCTTTTTGATTTTTAACAACCCTTTCTGTTTAAGTGGTATGTTTTGTAAAAGAGATTTTTGATGATTTCTTTTCTGAGTCTTGATGTTATTGTTTTGGTTTGTTTAAAAAAAAAGAGAAAGCAGCTTTGTTAATGTGTGAATTTGAATACATAAGATCATTAGGCTAGACTTAAAACTGCATTTTAGATGTGCTGAAAATTAGGAATTGCAGCCTGGATGTGTTTCAGAGGTGGATAAGTGACTTGAGTGTGGGGTTCTTCATGCTACCTAATTTTTTTGTGTGTATGTGTGTGCACTAAGGTATACTGTGATGTACACAACCATTTTTTATTTAATTGAGTTTTGAAGGGTATGTATTATGAAAAAGGAAATTAATAAATCACTTTTGAGCACCTGGAAGTTTTATTTTTTTTTTTTTTTAATGTAGAAAGTTTTTGGTACCATCTGCTTTTAAAAAAATGAATTATTGCAAAAGTAACGAGAAGGTATCTGTGCTGTATTGTGTGTGCATACATGTATTATACTATTGCCATGTGATGGAGCATTTTCAGAAATCATTTCTCATAGTACTGTGCAGTGGCTCTGAAATGTGAACACAACAGTTTTCTTTGGGCTCCTAGACAGAAAATATTGGACTGGTGTGTTACTCCCTCAGCTGCCTTTTCAAAGTTGTGTTTCATTTCATGCTGAGGGATGTCCAGGTCAGCATTTTCATGAGTCTGCACAGTTTTGGGTGGGGCTGTTTTTATATTTTTGTTTTATTTTTTGTTTGTGTTCATTTTCTTTGGTTTTTTTCTTCTACTCTAAGTCAATAAATTTGTTCAAACTTCAGTCTTTAAGACTTTATGGAGTAACTATATTTTTTGAGAACTCAGTAGAGTATCTGTAAAGTATTTGTGTTCCACAAAGCAATTGTAAAACACCCTTGTAACAGTAATTCCACCATTTAGCACCTTGAGCTGGTCAGATCCCATAAAAGCCCATGTGTATCCATGTAGAACATACCCCCTTCTGAAGTGAGAGAATCTCCTACATGCCAGGTTTATGAGGAAGGAGTTCAAGTAGGAGAAGTTACCTTGCTTGGCTGTCTCAGAGTTCTCTGTTGTGGAACACCTGGAACTTACAGTCTCTCCCTGCAGTACTTTGGGATAGATTTGTGCCTAAACAGCTTTTGTCAGTGTCACCTTAGAGGCTTTTTTCATACTTTGACTAAAACTGATAATTGTTAGACATCAGTAATACTAACACAGAATTTGTCAATCTCTCACTTGCTTTTGCTTTGCACGTAGTTTTCTGTTTATTTTTTTGCCTCTGGTACCGTTTAAGTTCTGCTTGTTTTAGGGAGAAGCTTGACTTTTTTACTTGCTCATCTAAGCATTCAGCAGCCAGAAATGAGAGGAAGACTTTTAGTTCTGTGTCTCACAGTTTTCCAGCATAACAATGAAAATCAGTCTATCTCATGTATTTGGCTGGAACTCCTTCTCTCAGTGGTTTAGCACTTCATTCCTGACCCAGCAAAATATGCAAGTACATATTCAACTTCCAGCATGGAATCCATCCCTATGCTTGTTTTTACTAGACTGCTCATCTTTTCAAAGTTAAGCACATGTTTTAAAACGTTTCAGTCTGGAAAAAAAAGTGCTTGGGAAGAAAAGTCATTCTGAGACCTTGAATCTGGTGAGCACTGCAAGCAGAAGAGTAGCCCCAGTATCCAGAGTCTTTACAGTCATAGATAATCTGGTCTAACTTCTACAAAATGTGTCCATCCATATTCTTCTTGTGTTAAGGTCAGGAAAATAATAATTCAATAGCATGTCATAAATAAAAACAAATGAGAAGAGAACATGTCAGGAAGGTGGAGTATAAATCAGCACATTCAAAACCTTTTTGCTGTTTAATAGTACTGAAAAAAATCAGCAGACATGAGAGATAATACAAGCCAAGCGTGGTCCATGGATTTTCATACAGAGCTTATGAAGCATTAGCAAGAAGGAAATTATTAGACTCGAGATAATCTTTAAGCTTGGGTGTGCATAGTTTGAAAAAGACAACAAATTCCATCTGTATGTTTACTCAAAGGAAAAGGTATCCTTTTGCTGTAAAAAAAAAAGTAATGTGTTTTAGATGAAATTTTTAATTAACCAAAAAAGACCTAATATAATCTAGTTGCTGGGAAGCTGAAAAAAATCAGGATCAAAGCACACAAATGGTTAGGGAATTTTTGTTAGTGGTTTTTTTGGTCTTTGTTTTAATTGACAGTAATTGCCTTATTATAAAAATACTTTATGGGAAAATATGGTGTAAAATATCTTTTTGGTCTGGCATAGGTTGCCCAGATAAGCTGCAGATGCTCCATCCCTGGAAGTGTTCAAGGCCAGGCTGGATGGGGCTCTGAGCAACCTGGGATAGTGGAAGGTGTCTCTGCCCATGGCATGGGGCTGGAGATCATCCTTAAGGTCCTTTCCAACTGAAACGAGTTTGTGATAAATGAAATTGTTTTCAGGAAGATATTCATGATCAAGGACCATTGTGATCCTTTAAATCCGTGAAGTGACACTTACTGTCTTACTGAGGACAATCAGATGTTTTTAAACATTTTTTTTTCTTAACGAGACAGTATTTGTCTCTCAAAGTTACCTGAACTAGGTAGTTCAGTTTATATGCTCTCCCACATGTACAAAATGTGTTGTGTGTAGTTTGGAGTTGGGTTAATCCTTCAGCAAGTCAGTTCCTGTCCTTGCCTCAGCAATGGTCTGCTTGCCTGGGAACAGTTGTTCTATTGAGGGCAGTGAGCTACACTTAACAAATTTCTGTTCGACATTTTGTTTCCCTTAAAGGGAAAAATAGCAGCTGCCAAGGTTCCCAAAATTTGTGTTTAGTAGGTGATTAAAACTTCATTTTCAACATGTAAGCAGAGGTGTTCATTTATACAGGTGCTGTGAGTTCATATTTGCCTTTGATTTTGAATGATGGCTACAGACTCCTCTATTATATCATGCCATCATTACATCTATGTAAAAATATATATATTTATTTTGCAAAGTTCCATACTTAAGTGGTAAATTCCAAATAGAAATCTGTGTGGTATGCCATGTATGTGGATACTGTTTTCATAAAGAAACTCCAAACTGCCCTAGATGATAATGCAACTTGAACTGTTTGTTGTAAGAGAGCTAATCCAAGCATATGCACTGTTTGGAAACGGTTGAACTGAAAAGAAAGATTAAAATTTTAAGTTCTTGAATGTGAAAAAAGAAAGTCTCAGTTTCATCAACCTGGCCTTTCCCTGTGTGGTAGAGAAAGCGAGGAAAGTGTGTGGGATTAGTAAGGAGGGCTGGGGGTGACAGAAGAGACGTCTGAGCTATAGAAGACAAAGCTCTTCCTGGAGCTTGAAGTGTATTTGTTTTCACTAGGTACACTTCTGCTCTGTCTGGACAACGTTGTTCCTGTGTGAGAGAATGTAGTTTGCTTTGTTTGGAACACATCCATCCTTTCTGGACATGTATAGCAGGTGCTGGGTTGCTTACTGGTTTAGTTTGGTAGGTAAGGAAAGCCATGTTGTGAAGTGTTAATTATTATATAGGGTGATTTCTTAAACAGATGAAGGAAAAGTGGGACTCAGTGTATAATTAATATTAGATTAAAAGTAGACCTTTTAGAGGACAGCTGGTATTTTTCAGTCTGATCAAGCTAGCAGAAGATATTGGTATTGATAAACTCAGAAAATAATGGAATACTGTCCAACTGTGTTACATGCAACTTGTAATACATGGTATCATAGTATGTGAGCATTTGTGATCCCCTTAATTTTTTAAACAGTTCTTAGTTCAATTAAAAAAAGTTTGTCTAAATGCTTATGTGTCAGGTTTGAATGTGCTACTGGAGGTGATAGAGAAAGAGTCAAACAGTTGGAATCTGCCCAGACTGTGCAGTTGCATTTACAGTTTCTTGTTGCATGCAGATAAATTGGCAGAATTGAATGTTTGTTGCTCAACAGCTGCGTCCATTCTAATAGTGACTAAAAACAGAGAAAAAAAAATAAAAGAGTTGTAATGTGGTTTTAAACTAGTGGTTTTTGTACAAGCCTCCCCAAACAGAAGGTGAAGTCAGTGAATTGTGCATATTTCTCATATCAAGACTTCATCCATGGGGAGAGACTAATCCACCAACTTGGCTGGCTCCTGAGCCTTGGAATGAGAGGGGCAGTGAACAAAGAGCTTCAGGTGTTCCTCTGCCTCTGGATTTCTTCTCATGGGAGCAGGCATGTGACCTGCAAGTCTCCTGTACGTGTGGAATTCTAAAAGCATAGGAAAAGAGACAGCAGAGCACCACTCTTTCAAACATACAGTAAGAGACAGGTGGAGCCTTATTTCAGATAAATAAGTTATTGTGGTTAAAAATAACATTGGATGCATTAGAAGACATCCTGCATAATAAATCCTGTGGTTGTAAAAAAAGCCTTTCAGTACACTCTGAACTTGTTGAAATGTACTTTAGTTTATATGTGCAAGGAAAGCAAGTGATTTTATGTTCTGCTACTCTTTTTTCTACAACTGGAAACCTTACAAAAAAAAACCGGTTTAGTAACAGATATTTTAAAGAACTAATCAGTAAAGCGTATAATGGATTATCTGGTGTATCTTTGAGTGAACCTGTGGAAATATGCACTTTCTAAAACAGTGTGGCTCCTGTATAGCCAGTTTTAACTTTATGAATCCCAATGTAACTAATTAAAAAGGAAATGTTTTTGGTAACAATATGTGAACTCAGAGAATAATTGGGTTGTAATTCAATCTGTCAGCTCTGCTGCCATTCATAAACTCAGGGTTTATGAAGGCCTCAGAAATCTCAGTTTGAATTACAGCTTTATTCTGTACATAACGTGGAACAATGTATATCTTAGCATTTCATTTGTGAGACTGAGAATGTTTTATAATCCTGAAAATATTACTTAAATGTATACTTACCGTAAAATTTCAATCTTGCATTTGGAGGAAGAACTATATTGCATTGCATTTTTTTAAATTTAGATTTTACATCAATTATGTTAGAGCTTTAACTGTGGATGTTTATATGCAAAAACTGCTTACTTTATATTGTGGTGGATGTGAAAGATTTTCTTTACATGTCTCTATTTCAGGTAAAACAAATGACTGTCTGGAGTGTTTACATTTTGTTTAATATTTACTTTGGTTTACTATCGAAATACAATTTTACTAGTTGCCAGAGAATTACCCTGCAACCTTATTTATACTGTTTTCTTAGCACAATAAAGTCAGTCATAAGAGCCCAACATATTTGCATATATATACACTGTATTTCCAGATTTTTATTTTTGGACTTCATTCTTTTAAGGCAGTTCTTAAATCTCCTCTGTCCTCAGGTTGCTGAGTCAAACTATGAAGGAGCATCTGGTACGAGTGGCTAATGAAGCAGAATTCATCCTGAGCAGACAGAGGGCAGAGGATATTAACCGCCATGCTGAATTTGAGGTAAGAAAGGAAACCTTGTTTAAAAAAAGCAGAACACCAAAGCTTAACCATCCCACTGTGCTTGAGGATTCCAGGCTGAGATATGGGCTTTGCAGGCCTCAGGAGGTTCCACTCTGAAAGTTGCTTTGGTGTCTTAGGGTGATTTGATAAGTTTGCCACTAACTCTGATGGAAAAACAGGCTGAGCAGAGCAGCTCAGAACTTGTTGAAATCTGCACACTGTAGATTGTAGGGGAAAGGATTTTATCATACCAATGCTGCTCTTTTCCATTTAGCAAATATCACTGTATGTGTTAGAGCTGCTTAGCATCACAGTCAAGATACAGGTCTGAAAAAAATCACTTTGCTGAAGATAAGTGCTAACAGCCTGTGAAGTGCAAAATGAGAAATTGCTTTCTTTTTTCTTTTTGTATCATCTGCTATTTAACTAATCCCTCTCTAAACCCATTCTCCTTATGTTTTACATGCCTCAGTATGGTTTAGTTATGTTTTCATACTTTCACCCCACTTAAGGGAATCTAAAGTGAAATGATGGTCTCTGTTTTTGTAATAAACTTGTGTTACTTCTAACAAAAATACAAGCCTGTTTTCTGCATCACTTTGGTCATACTCCCAATTTAGGACCTTGGTTACATTATATATCAGCTTTCCCTGTGCTTTAATTATTGGGCAAATGAAAATGAAGCTAAATCACTCTCAATTTACTAATATTCTACTTAAAGAGTACTTTGTCTTTCTTCTGACATGTGATATTACTTGTGGTTTTGTTTTTAAAATGAAGCATTAAGAGATTGAAGGCACATTTGTGCTTAACGTATTTCTAAACTGTTTTCCTCTTAAATCTTCACTTGAAAAAATACTCCCCAAAGATGAAAGCATATTTGTCTTAGACAGTGCTTATGTTCTAAAGGTCATCTGTGTTGGCCCCAGGATTCAAGCTGTGCGTTGTCTAATAACATATCTGCACTTCATCTAGAGCTAGTTACCCCCTCCTGCAAACAGAGATGTTGGAAGGTATCTACAGTACCGTTCTGCAATGGTGAAATAGCAGGCATGTTTCATTTATTACATCAAGGGTTTGGCGACAGTCCTGTGGAGATGAAAAGTGCATCCTTTTACTCCGTTGCCTGATAATCATTGGACTGGGACATGCTTGACATCTTTTGCTCTGGATTTATGCAGAAACTCCATGCATGACATGGTGTTATTGATTAGATGAACAGCCCACTTTTTTCCTTCAGATGCAAACTATTTGCAAAGAGGGGTGTGTGTGTGTCTAGGAAATGTGAGAGAAATGAAGGGTTGTGTCATATAAATACAGGCTCTCTGTGAATACAGTTGTTCAGTGACAGCTGCACTCTTAGCCCTAGTTCAGCCTCAAGATACCTTTTATGGTGTCTGGAAGAAATTTAAACAGAGCATCAACTTACATTTTTAATATAGCTCTGAGTTCTGCTGTGACAAGTCTCTGGGATGAGAGTTGGCTGATATTTTAGGCTGATGCTGGTTTGAATATGTCCTGTCTCAGTGGTGGTGGCTCAAGAGGTTTAAGTCATCAGGTGAACTTAAATGGAAAATGGTGTACTCAAATATCAGCAGTCTGTTTATCAGTTTAGTTTTGTTCCTCTGTTGGAAAAACTTTGATCCAACATGACTTCCCCAGGTGTAGAAACTGAGGATATGCAACTCTTGGATTCTATCACATGTGTAAAGAACCTGATGTCTATGGCAGACTTCAGTCAGTGTTGTGTTCCTTCGTGGAAAGAGGAGCCATTAGTCATATCCATCTGAGTCTGGAGGTACCACATTAACAATCAGAAGATCTGGTGTGCCATGTTTCATCTGTGTCTTACAACATGATGGCTGAAGAAAGTGAGCAGAGGAGTGATCCTGTAAGATTTAGCCCATGAAAATGTGGGTTTAATCACATGAAAAATTGTTCTGTGCTTCTGGTAATTGGTAGTTGCAGTTTTTTTAAAGAAATGGTTGGGATGGGCATGTGTGGTTCAGATCAGAGGGAAGTTTTGCCCTCTGATTGCTATGGGGAAAGGAGATTAGACTGGTTGAGGAGGGATAAAGGCCCTCAGATGAGAAATAAGGAAAGAATTTACTATTAACCATTTTTCCTTTTCATTCAGACTTGCAAGTCTGGTGTATCATATTGCATATGAAATAATCCATGTTAACACTGGGTCAGCAAAAATCCAACCCCCAATTTTCTTTTTAAAGATCTTTAGTATGTTTAGTGCTCCCTGATTGTAATTCTCCATTTCTAAAAGTCATTATGAAGATGAACCTTGCCATATCTGAGTTAGATTTTGAAGAGGTTTGCACTATGTTGTAAGGACAGTTTAAAAGTAAAAGGCAAATTTTCTTTTACTTTTTAAAACTGAAGCCTGGTATTTTGAGCACAGAGAGATGGGAGAAAGCAATGGGAAATTTAGGCAAGCTTCATAATGAAGCTTTCTAGTTATGTATAATTGTATATATTCAGTTATAAATGGGGTAAAGATGGTCATTTTAAGAGGAAGGAAAAGCCTTGGAAAATAGGTAATATGGGAAAGGCACTGCTGTGCTGAAAACTGCATTTTGGAAATATGATGCAAGAAATTTATTGACAGGTGATAGTTCAAAAGTTGCATGGGGTGCCACTGCCACTCCTGTTTGGTTCTTAATTCATTGCAAGTGCAGGAGAGATGTTTTCCTTCCAGAAGTGGTTTGAGAAATGCCTACCTATCAATTTTATCCCATCCAGGAGGAGACAGAGAAGCAACAGCAAATGCAGCACATGTGAACTTTGCTGTGTAAGCTCTGGCTGGGCTTTGCTCTGTCTCCCTGTGCTGGGACCCTGCATTGGTAAGAACATGGAGAGAAACTCTTTCCATACAGTGGTGTGGCCAAAAACATGGAAGAGTCTCTGAAGCAAGGATAATTTTAGGTTTTGTTTTCTTTTTTTAGGGTTCTTGTTGCAGTTTGTGCTGTAACTTTGGATATGCAGTAAACTGAGTGGCTCAGTGATACAGATTTAAACTGAAAGGAATAGAAAATAAATATTTTCTTTTCTACTTTTTCCTTCTCATGGCAATTTTCTCTCTTTGAGAAACTTAGTGTCTTTTCACTGCTACCTGTAAAAGGAGTAGTTCCATCTATGCATGTAGACATACAGGGAGGTCACCAGGAAACCTGAGACATACTCATTTTTCAGTGATTGAGCCTCAAAGAAGCCTGATAAAAGAATATTCTTCTCATTTCTGTGAATGTGGCAATGTGAGCATTTCTAACATATACCTTATAACCTTAAATTTTCTCCATTGTCCCTGGGATTTATATGTACACATCTCTTAGGTGTTTTTCAAAATGTCACCTTTGGTGTTTGGCAGAGTTGAAAATCCTGAAGAGGAACCCCTTTATGGTAGTTTCATGCTACCACTCAGATTGTTTTCTAGAAATGACCTTGAAAAATGTGGTAATTCTCACTCTGTCTTAGATTATCTGTGCAGGCTGCTGTGGAGTCAGGCCTATGGGAATAATTGGATTTGGTGTGAGGAGGGGGAGGGAATTTTGTACTCTAATTGACTTTATTTTATAATTTATGACAGGAGTGCCCATTGCCTTGGCTATGCCTCCTGTCTTATATAAATCTCTTGATGTACTTCTGGGTGAATATACATATTTATAGAATTCTAAATAAGTAAACCTGCAAGGTTTTTAGGCCTAGACTGTTCAGTGTTTTATCTTTCTAGTGAAGCTTTAGTTTGCTCTTGGGTGTCACTACTGGATTTAGGCAAAAATCTGTGATACCAAGTCTCAATGTTTGAGTTAAGTATTTTTGGTGACTACTCCAGGAACATGATTTCTATTTATTTATTTATTTATTTATTCTTGTTTTTGGTGTTTTGGATTTTTTTTTTGCATGGAAGATTCACATTAAAAGTAAGAAAATTGGGGGAAAATGCACAATACAAAACTATTCATAATGTTGTGCATTATGGTGTGTAGCAGGACGGTAGAGAGTACCACAATAATTTTTAGAATGTTTTCTATAATGAGTGGACAAGGATTCTTCATTCTCAGGAAAACAAACCCCTTGATACTTTTTTCCGTGAAATGTTACTGCTACTCTAATTGGCAAAATAACCTGCCTCCTCAGAGTGTCGTTTTTGAAAGATTATGTGGTGTCATCCCCTTAAATTTTTGGTCTTATTTCTTTCAAATTCTTGTCATCCATAGAAATAGAAAGTGCTGGCATTCTTGTTATTGGCTGTTTCTGTTGATTAACTGAGAATTTCACATGACTTTCCCTTTGCATTTGTTATAAATCATGCTAGGCAGCTAACTTCTCTGCATGATTTCTCTTCAATAATTAAATCTAGCATTTCCAGCTGCTGTAGAATTTGTCGCCCTTTTGTGTTCAGTTATGTTTTTTCATGCGGAAGACTTGGACTTCCTCACAGTTTTAATTCTTACTCAGTGTCAATTTACAGGCTGTGGTAATAAACAGAATGTTTTACTTCATGGCTCATGCTGGGAAATGAATCTTCAAACTGGTATTGCCTTGACAGAGGTGGGATGCAAGGCTAGGCAAGCGTTCCAATAGTGACTTGGATGGAGCTGTTTGCTTTTAGTTTCCTTGGCAGAAGGCAAAATCCAGTGCTACCCTTGATGGATAATCTTCTGTATTCCACATCTTTTCCCCTTTGGTGCACTAAGCATTAAATGTTGGAATATGTTACTTGTATCAGAGGAAGTGACTAAAAATTGCTGCAAGTCATTTCTGGCAGAATATCCCTAAGTCAAAGGGAATGTTTGAGAGCCCTTGAAAGAATTATGGAAAGATATTTGGTGTTTTTGTAGTTTCTGTAGATGATTGTTGCTTCTCTATGTAATAAGAAGTTACTGTGGGAAAAGAGGTTTTAATCCTTGAGTGGGTCTCTATTCTCCATAGTTTACCAGTGTTTTTCACAAAAGCTGCTTTGTTACAGAACCTGTGCATCAAAAAATCCTTCTGTGGCTCGTGCAACATCCTTTTATATTCAGCGTTTTTCAGCACACTTAATCGTAATGTTCTTATTTATTAAAACCGAAGGTTTTGTATGATTTCAGTGGGAATTCTCTCTTTTAGAGTGGGTCAGCAGCGATGGTTCTCCGCAGAACACATGGAGATAAAGGATAGTGCAACCCAAAAGTTGTCATTAAGACTGCCAAAATGTAATGGGGCAACATGAAGGGAGTTAGATGTTCTCTCACTGAAAAATAAGGCTTTACACATATTGTTATGAACGGGCTTGACTCTCTCAAACTTAAATTTTTAAATAAATGCTGCCCTTTGCACTGGGACGTTTAGGTGTTACAGCACCATCTGTCTGTCAGTAGAAGGAAGAAAAAAACCTGACTTTTATTTCTAAATATATTTTTGAGGTATTATAAACACTTCAGAGTGCTGAGCATAGGAGAATATTTTTTTTCCATGGGAGGATTAACCAGTTTTGTTCTGCTGCAATATGTTGGCAAGTCCCAAACTAGGAGATTAAATTTCTTTTATTCCTGAGGTGGCGACTTTTGGGATTAATTGTCTCATGTGAAACGAAGGAGACTAACCAAGTGTAATTTGAAAAACAATATCCAGGAAGGTCATGCACAGTGTTTTACAGTGTTTGAGGTTTCAACTTTCTATGTCCTTTCTTACTTCTTTTACATATTTAAAACATCTACTTATTTTTCTTTTCCTGTGAATGATAAACTTCTTTTTAAAAACTGTTTATCCCCTCTCAGAAGTACTGTTACAGATTATTATAGAAATTGTCAATCATCTTAAATAATCTACTCTCCATAGGTCTTTGAATTTATCTTTTACTATGGGAATACAGCTTAACTCCATCACAAGATGTTCCTATCTGCCCTTACCTCATCCTGCCTTTCTTTAAATATCTTTTTGGCATTCAGACTTGGTGAGCTGGATCTTTCCTCTCAATGTCTCGAGTGGCTTTTTGAAAGAAATCTAATGAAGCCTGACTTCCTTTACAAAGGCAATGGTGGCTCTTGCCAGTGTGTTTATTCCTTTGTTTGCTTTTTGCTTGAAACACAGCTCCAAGTTTGCCTTTTAGAAATTACTTATTGCCGTGTTGCTCCTTGCAGTCCTCCAGAGTCCATTTGGAGTATTTCTTTCCTCTGGCACTGAGGCAGTTTGAGCAAGAGCAGTGCAGCTGATGGCTGTGCTCATCCCTGAGTTATTCTGGATCACCTGAGTGGACACTGCCTGGTCTCAGCAGTTGTTCTTGTCCCAGTTTTCTTTTATAACATCTCTGTTCTGTGGTGGTGGTGTGTTCCAGGAGCACTTTTTACCCTTTGATCTTCTATTAGCTCTACAGAGACACCTTAATGGGCTTCCCCCAGCTGATTTGCTTGAAAAATAATTTAATGCTGCCTTTCATGGCTTTATGCAATTGTTCCTCCATCTCTTTTGACCTGCTTCATTCTGTTTTTAAAACTAGCATGCCATAGTTGACATATTTTTCTGTTTTTTCTTCTCTGGGGAGACTTACTGAAGAATGCCATTTTCTTTCTACAGTTTAACCATTCCAGCTTTTTGTTTGTTTGTTTTTTAAGATAGTCTTCTTTAGGATGGCATATATTTCCTTTGAGCCCCTAATACTGTATCTTTTAATACAGATTTTGTGTTGTCTATTAAAACATTTTCCATGTTTTTCTGCATCTTTTTATATTTATAATGTGAAAATTAAGCTGGCCAGGTAAGAAATTTCTTGCTTCAAATGAGATGTTCCCATCAGAAATGTTGTTGTTCTCACCTATTCATGAAAAATAAATCAGTATTGTTTACCTTATTTATTATTCATGTACAGATTTTTATGGTAGCTCATGCCAGGTAATGATTCTTCAATAATCTGGACTGAAGACATAGAGTGTAAACATAATGTAATTTTCTAGCACTAACAAAGCAAATATCCTGTTTGTGCTTGATTGGATATTTAATTCTAAAATTTCTGTCCAGAGATAACTTGTATTGCTTATGTACCTTTTTAAGAGCAGTGTTAGGAATTGTTCAGCCTTGAAGAAAAAGCACTGGTGACAGTACACATCTCTCCTATGTGTTTTATTGTAACTCAGTTTGATCTAAATGAGAAAGACATTACATTAAAATAATTCTGATATTGGAGTTGACAAGGTCACAGAAGATCTTCAGGGTCTGTATACCTGAAGCTGTTTTTTCTCAGTATTTCAACTAGTACGTTGGACTTAAATACTCTGCTCAGTTGCAAACGTGAAGTTATTTTTATTTTCATTTAGCATTCTTTCCTGCTACGTATTTATTATCTTTGGGCTTCACTATCCAGCCTATAACCCTATGTCAAAGTGTGCATTCTTAAGGAAGAGCTTATTGAAAGGGAAAATGCAGTAACACTCTCCCAGAATACACTCCTGCTATTCTGCAATTTGAAGTGATGCTTGGGTTGTAAAATGCCTTTTCCCTGGTAGTGAGTCAGGTTGGATGAGGAGACATCACAACCAGTACTTCCTAGAGCACCTTCTGTTCATTACATTGTTGTAATTAATAGAATAAAGCTGTTGCTGATAATGGCTGATGCTTTCAGTGCTTACAGTTGGGAGGCTGACTCCAACAAGTGTAATGAAGGATTAATTCCAATAGCTGCCAAATTATGGCAAAAAGGAGGAAAGATAAAGGTGAACACACTGGACATAATTTTATATCTAAAATTAGATTATTTTCTATGTTTTATTATCTAAGGTGAAGCTCTTGTGCTGTTTTGTTATGATGGTGACTTGGTCTTCCAAGCTTTCCCTCCAGTTCCTCACATCTCCTTTGTGACTGAACAATTCTGAGTAGCTGAGTGTCAGCAAGGAACTCTGCCAATTCATTATTCACTCATTCTGCAGACTGTTTTTTACATACATGTTGGAGAGCCTGAAACAAACTGACAGGAATTGTACAGTTAATATTAGTTTGACCAGGCTCTTATCTTGTATTTTCTCTCCTCTCCTTCTGGAATTACCTCTACTGATTCTTGTCATACACCCTTTCTTTGGCTGCCTTTTCTTTTATTTTGCTTTTGTGATGTTGGTCTAGATAAGTCATGACACCTTCCCAAAATGTGACTTCTAAGTCAAATTAGTTTGACTGTGTGAGTGGAAGATTTGTTCTTACTGATGTTTTAAGAGCTTTGATGAAAAAAAAGGTTGGAGTATTTCTTCTGTTGTTGTTACTTGTAGATTTAAGCTTTCCATTGTAGGTGAAAATATGAATATCAGAACCATTCTGAAAAAAGTATTAATTACAGCATGATAATTTAGTTTCTGTTTACTTACAGGAACCTGAAACTTCTTTTTTGTTTCTGTTAAAACAGAATATGGAATTGAAGAGTTTTTAATAGCATTAACTTTCAGATGAAATGTTTTCAACCAGTCTTTATAATTCCAGAATTAGAGGAAACATTTATATCTTTAAGATTCTTCCATCAAGGCACAGGGAAGCGAATTATTGAAAAGATAAAAATAAATTTGTTTGCTTTCTGTCAGAGTTCATATCTACAGCCAGCCTTGATAGAAGACCAGAATGATTTAGACAAGTTTGCTTTGGAGATTCATAACATATGCTTGCTGGACAGAATTGAGTTATCTCTGCTCTGGAGAGTAAGTTATTGTAGCAGGAGCTGACAGAGATGAAGATAACTGAGGGAAATTCAATTACCTTTTAGTGTTTTCCTTCTAATAGGATTCTTAATGTGAAAAAGATCCTTAGATGATGCGCCTGTGTTGCTTTGTGAGATCTGCTTTGATACCTGCATCCAGAATAAAGTGAACTCTTCTTTTCAGGCCTTCATTAAGGATGAAATATGCATCTGATTGCTAAATGGGTGTTAGCTTCTGATTCAACATATTATCATTTGTAGTCCAGATATATTTGACAGTCTTTTGGCAGTAGTCTTGAATATTCTGAATGCAATTTCATTTTCAAATTATTTTTATGTAAAAAGGTTGTTTATAACAGCAATTGAAGAAAGAGGTCACAAAATTGTAAAATAATTCCCTATACTCTAGTGCTGTCTCTGCATAGTTTTTCTCTCATTTGACTTTTCCTGGAGAAAGCACCCAAGTTACAAATATTTATGACTGACCTGAGTTCAGTTTGTTGGGCTAAAGCCCATCCACTTAACTATAGCTGGATTTCATGTAAAAGCTCTTCAATTCTGAAGTTTCTGGGTTAGGCTGGTGCATACAGGTATCAGGATGTTCTTATTTGTGTTACTTGTAAAATATTTTTTGTAGTGTCTGGTGGTTGAAATTAAAATTTAGAAGTGACTCTATGAAGGCAGCTCATTCTGCACTGTATGTACAAGAACAAACCATGTACAAGTTCATGTATCTGCAGTATGCTCTCATTTTCTGACCCACTAAACTACTGTCTAGAGCTGAATGTAAAAATAGTTTATTTTTTAAACCCTGAACCTTACTAGGATTGCAAAGTGTGCTTTTTATCTGGATGATTTGCCCAAGCATTTCCATACTGATATTTCTATAAAAGAAAGGAAGAACAAGCATCTTCATGTTAGATTGATTTGCACCCCCAAACTAGCTTTGGATGTGCCTAGAAGACATAGCATACCTGACCCTAAAGAGTAATGAATTGAAATTCTGGTCCATGTTTTGAATAGCTACTTGTCTTGAGCTATGGCTTCTTGGTTAAGTCAGCTGTGGTTACCCTCATCATTCTCTTGTTTGGACTAAAATCATAGTAGGAGTAGTCTCATTTTGTAGTTAATGCCTCTTCTGATTGAGGTATGACAAAGTTGATACCTGCAGGTTTAGTTTTTGATGCTCATGAAGGTGACTTATGAAAATCAGCTTCAGGACAACATACTGAGATGCTTAGAAAATGTTTGAAGGTGTTTGTCAGTAGTGCCTGAAAGCACTTACAGTCAAGGTTTTTACTGTTACCTGTATTTCTTCCATAGAGCATTTTTCTCTTTTATCTATTAGTATATTATTGAGGAGAAAGTTGTAAAAATATTGAATTTAGTGTAATAATTAACTTTCTTGTTCCATTGAAAGCTTCAGCCTTTCACTGAGAACGCTCCATTATGACTGCAAACTATTGTGACATGCAGAAATCAACATCTCCATGAGGGATGGTTGAAAAGAGACAGAAATTGCTTAAATAACGTTTTTACAACTAAATTGATAAAAACTATCTGTAGTTTGTAGTAGATGGGGCTGTCTGGGATCCAGGGAGGTGGAAATGTGGAAATGTCAAGCCACATCCATCCAGGGGTGATATTCCTAATCTTTTGCAAAGATAGCCTTTTATTTCTGACTAGATCTGTGCAGCTTTCCAGGAAAGGGAACAAGTACTGCAGGAATCAGAATTCTTAACTGGAATTGAAAGATCCTTTCCCATTGCTTCTTCTACCTCACTGCTTTGCAGTCCAGGTTTTTATCTTAACTTCCCTGGATTTGCTTTAAAGTGGGAATCACTGTAACGGAGTTAAAAATCTTTTCCTTCCTGCTTCATGTTATTTTTTTATTGAAGTGTTTACGGAATGAATCTATCTACTTATTTTTCTCTTTGACCTAAATGGGAGAAAGCTGAGCCAATTCCTTTGAGATGATCTTAGGTCATGAAAAGGAGGATGTGTCAGGCAGTTAAGTTACTTTTCTGGTGATTATTTTGTCAGGGAAGATTCCAAGTGACTTAAAAACCTCTCGATTTCACTGTTAATCTGGAGTCCAACTGCAAGTGGCAGAGTCAATTCTTAGAAGGATTTACCAATCAGAAAAACCAAACTGTCCTCACTATTCTACTTCACACAAGATGTTTCCTGTTACTTTTCTCACCACTCCTCCCTCCCACCTGTTTCCTGCTCACATTTCTAAATCCCTGTTATTAATTCACTATTTACAAAATGCATCTTTAAAGATTTCTGGCCTTCTTAAAAGAAAAGATTTCTACATCTCTTGGAAGTAGGGTTTGGAAGGTGATGATAGTGACTATGATGAGCAATGCAAGTGCTTGGATCATCATTCCATGTTTTTTTCTTTTGTATCCTAGTGCAAAGATACTGTTTTTTTTTTTTTTTTTGTCAAAAATTTACAGGAACAAATTCTAAGTCTAAGTAGGAATGCCACGATTATGGCCTAATGGATTTTGAGATGTTTGTGCTCCTTCAAGCTTTTTCCCTGCCTGTCCTTGCACAAACTTGAGATTCAAGTCTTAGAAAACTATCCTGAATTGTCTGTTGTCCTTAGAGCAGTTTGAGATTCCATCTTTTGTGGCTGTTGTCAATCCTTGACAGATAAAGCAAGCAAAATTCTCAGTTACTGGATGGGTTGCTGTAATTTAGAAAATGTGTGGAACTTGTGAAACAAATGTTGTCATAACTTGGGACCAGAGGCCAGGGTTAGTCCTGGCCTCTGTCCACTACCTCCAGCAGGATGGCTCATCCTCAGCTGTGTTGGCTCCATGTAAATGGCCCCAAGAGAAACATTTACAAAAGAAACAACAATCAAAAAATCAGATATTCTCACTTCTAAAATATTGTTGATTATTTTTTCCTGTGCTGCCTGTTAGAAACACCAAATATCTCATTTCTAAGCAGTTGTAGAGAGCCCTGTAGCCAGCATCACTCATCTTGGCACTGGCCCAATGCTGTTTTGCAAGGCAATTTCATATGGTCAGCATGAGAGGAGGAAGGAATGTTTCCTGGGTTATTTTTGAATCACAGTTGTTTGAAGCTGTTCAGAAATTTGGAATATTAGAAGTATTGGCTGGAGTGCATCTGAAGCTGTTAAAGTGTGTAGGAGATGTTGTTACATGGCTATGTTCAATAACTGTGGCTTACATGTGTTTTATATAATGTTTTATGTAATTTCAGTAGTTTCTTTTGGTTTTGTGCAAGCTTGGTGGAAGCTGCTGATTTTGATTAGTCACTGTACTTTATTTCAAAACCCATAATTTTAATGAGTGAACTGTAATTCACACCAAGACTCAGATTTGTGTTTTAAAAATCCACAGAATTTGTGTTGCTTTTTTTTATCCTGCATGACTATTGTGCTCTAAACATAACAAGCTCCAAGTATTGAATTTATTATTTTACACTGCATTAAAGTCAATTAGTGAAGTCTAGTTAAGCAGGATTTGTGCAGTTGGAATGTGTAATCTGTTTTGTGGTCTTACACCAACATCCCTGAGTTCAGCTGTTGGTAGAAAATGCTGATAACTGTATTGAGGGGTGCTATGAAATCACCCTCGTGCCATTAGGAAAAAAACAAAACCAAAACAACCATCGAGGAAATCCTTGCATGCTGAACTGAAACAGAGCCAAAATCAAAACTCGGCAAGAACATAAAAACTTGGAAATTGGTATAATTCTTAAGTTCTGAAAAGTAACACTGAAATGAGAAATAAACAGAAAATTTAGGAGGTAGCTCTTACATGTTCTTATGTAAAGGTAAACAAATTCTTTAGGGACTATTATATTTTTTTTTAATTCAAATTAACAACATAAAGGATGATGCCAGTAGAAACTGCTTGGTGCTACATAGTTCTTCATTTCTCTGAAGGGAGCATCTGTGCTAGTTGCAATGCTGTCTCTTGCATGGTTGCAGTCTTTTCATTTACACCAAGGCAGCAAGAAAAAAATATAAATTTTAGCGCAATATTCTCAATATGTGTTCCATATTGCTCAGTATAAAGATCTAGAGTGGTATGAATGGGTTTTTTTCCCTTAAGACTGCTGTAAAAAGCCCAGAGGCTGTTGTCTCCTCATGCTTTCAATATTTGAATATTTCAAATGCAGTCTTTTTATGGACAGTAAAATCACCTAGTTATAAAAGAAATTAAATTATCCTCCCCCCAAAAATTTTTAGAGCCAAATGTCAACCTTTCAAGGGTGGTAGAACATTTTAAGAATAAAAGAATATTTGCTAAAAATACTTCATATACATCTCATGCTGTTCTAATATCAAAAATCATGTTAGCTTACTGCATGAAAACCAATAATAAAGGAAAAAGTCTTATTCTCTTGGTGGAATGAAACACAAAACACAGAAAAAAGAAGAGGGGAAGGAATAAAGTTCAAGCAATTTGCTTTTCATAGTTTGGTGCAATAGGAACTCTGACAGGAGGCTTTAAGATAAGGCAGAGGTTAAGCCAAAGCTGGGATTGTGACTCTTAACATGTTTCCAAAGTGAGTGACTAGGAATGATTTTAAAGAATAACTGCTATAAAAGACCACATGGAATAGACCATATTTTAAAAATCCTTCTCTTTACTTCTACTGGTGGGTGTTTTGTTTTTTTGTTTGTTTGTTTGTTTTTTGTTTGTTTGGGTTTTTTGCCTTTGCCATTTCGTCATCATCTTAATCAAAATATCTTGCTTTTAAAATACTTGGTCCTGGAAAGAAGAAGCCTCTCAATAATCTTAGTTTACAAAGAGAACAAGACCAATTTTGGAGTGTAAGTTAGAAACTTGTAAATTGGCAGCACTGAACATATTATCCTTGAATAGGCTTTATAATATAATTCCATGTAATCCTCCTTTTTTCACAGATTCTCTCTAGTAATTTGAAAGTTTTCTGACCAAAAAAACCTCAACAAACCAAAACCCACTCTTAATACTTTTCCTTAATAATTAATTAAAATGTTTCTGCAGAGAGAGATGAAGATGACTTTATGGCAATAACTAAAGGGCTTTTTTCCATGTGTGGGAAGGAAACACTTTGCCAGCAAACCTGTGTTTGTCCTATTTAGCAGTGTTCTCAAGGATATGTGCCAGGCAGGGTGATCATTCTCCACTGTGAGAGGCTGCAAAGGTCCTGAACTGTCAGACATCAAGACCACTAAATTAGCTCTTGGAGAAACTGTGAGGACAGATGAGTTGCCTTTTGAGTAATGAATTTGTGTTTGTAAGGACAATTACATGTTTTTAATTTTTAATTTTTTTTTTTAATTTTCCCACAAAGACTCTTTTTTAAAGTGACATCTTTAGGAACCCAGTCAGGTGTGAAAACAATGTGATACCCAAAATACTGATGTTTATTAAAGATATGCTTGTCACTGGCATGCAACCCATCATGGCAAGATAGGAAATTATGATGCCTCAATGCTTGTTATCTCAAATGAATGTGATCTCCCTGTTCTTTGTTCATGGGCTGATAGATTTTGATACGTTCTCAAACTCCTGGATTAAAATCAGAGTTCTGTTCTGAATCCAAGACACTAAACAGGGAAAGCTGAAAAGTGCTTGAGGGGAGCTGTGTAGAAAATAGAACCAGAAACACAGACCCCAGACTGCAGGGATATCTCAAGGGGCTAATCTTTCTGCCTTTGCAAAGCTGGAACTTTACATAAGCTTGGAAACTGTTTATGAGGAGGTTTTTGGCTGGAAATGAATTTTCTTTGCATGTGTTTTGCAAATTTATAAGGAAATTTAGTAAGTGTGATGTAGCAGGAATATCAAGCAAAAATATAACAAAATCGACTGAGGCATGTTGATTATTTTTGCTTAGAATTCTACATACAATATGAATGTGACTTCTTATATAATAAGAATCCTATATAGAAATACACATTCCTCAAAGGTAAGTGTTGAGACCATTAACATAAGTCAGATGTTAATACTGATGTAAATACTGATATACCTAAGTATTTATAGCTGTCTCTTTGATAGCTATACAAGTTTAAGAATTTTAAGTCTTGCAAATGCCTTTCACTTTTTTTTTTTAATAGCCAGAGACTGAAGCCACATTTATCATGACTTTATTTGGAATTTAATTACAAAATGCTCTGTACCACTTATGAGGGGAACTAGTGGTACAAGGTATTTTGTAATAGGGATCCAGATTATCCTTTGGTTTATCTGCTTGTCTGAATCATTCTGACTTCATTTGCCCACTCATTGAGAATGTCCATTTTCCCTATGTTTTAAGGTATTATTGTTTCCTCACTTACAGAAATTCACCTTTTGTCCCTAGTATGAAAAATTGTTCAGAATTAATCAGATACAAAATTTATGAAAAATTGCTTTTTATGTGGTACCTTTATGGGCTTTGTAACTAGTAAGTTGTATTGTTCAAAAATCCTCACTAGTATGTGTTACCTGCTCTTAGAGACTTCATTTCAGGTTTAGCTGTGCCATCTGAAGTGCATGTGACTTTCAATCTGTTCAGGTGTCACTCCCGTGCCAAGTCTTGGTGCTGTGAGTTGTAAAAGAGCTGTGCTGGCAGCAGGGTGTCTGGGAATCTGAATCCTGGGGAAGTTGTCGTTTGGCTGCTGGGGCCAAATCTGCTCAGCTGCTTTGTTCCCACCTTCAAGGCAATGGAAATCCTTTCTGTGCCTCAGTGCAATGAGGCAGTTGGAGGAGATGGTGGTCACAGTAAGGGAATGAATGAGGACATTCCAGAGCTCTGTATTTGGCCCACTTCAATACTTACATGTTTTCAGCTGATTAAAAGGTATTTTACCCTCTTTTAAAAACTTAGCTGCATAGAAAGGACGATATGAAAAGATAGCAAAAGCTATCCAACACCTGTGAAATAACACACCAGTGTGACCTTAATTTGGCCCTCACTAAGAATGTGTAGTGAATCCTTAGATTATGTAAGTGTATGTAATTTTTTGGACAGAGTGGATGTTCCTTATAGAAGTTGTTAGTGGATTTGATTTGCACTGGGTTAGAAGTTCTTCAGAATACAGCACTGTGGTGGTGTTGAAGCCACTGAATGTCACAAGGGTGATACAGGGTGCTTGGGGAATGGCTGAAGAAATCATCCCTGGCTCCTTTGCTTAATATCATATCTGAGAGCACAGAGCCACCTGTGCAGGAGTGCTGAGCTTTGCTGTTTCTAGAGCTTAGGGAATGGTACTTGGATTCTCTCTAGCTTGAAAAATGCCTTGTACTTGGAAGATGTGAACCCAAAAAATGTTAAATTTATTGTTCGATTGTACTGCTTTTAGGCTCTTAGACTGTTTTAACTAGAGCAGCATGAAGGGACTGCTGACAAACTGGATTTGCAAAAAAGGAGGAGGAAAGTCCCTATCCTAGTGTGTCATTTGAATGCAAAATGTTTGGACATAAGTGCAGTAAAAACAGGTCCTTGGGATTGAAAAGAACATTTCTCCCTGCATCTTGTTTATGCCAGTGGTTAGCAGTGATGCTTAGAGATTTAGAATATTGGAGTCGTGTAGCAATTCCCAGTTTCTAGCAAAAAGGAAGGGAGATCTTACTTGTTTGTGCAGAGATTTGGCTTTGATTCTGATCTGAGAGTGCTAATGTTGCACAAATAATATCAATTAGATAAGCATCAAAGAAAAAGGCTAAAAAAAGATGTGTGGTGCTAGTGGACACTGCAGAAGAAATCTGATTTTATTTGTCTCTACTTTTCAGTATTTATTCTCACAGCTGCTCTTTTTCCAGTTAATTTATCTCATTTACCTACTGTACTAAATTGAGTTCATTTGAAAGATGCAATATGCATTAAAGTGTTGTTCCTAGTGTTTATTTGGGTTTACTAAAGCTTAGTTCCGTGGGACTTGAAGGTAAAAAATAAAGCTGTTGACTCAGCACAGATTAAAACCAGATGTCTCTTGAGATCCTTGCATTTCTCTCTAATCACAAACCCAAATTGATTGTGGTAGATTTTTTTTCTGGTCATGACCATAGTTTTACCAGTCTGTGTTTGGTGTGATCTAAGTCAACTGCATGTTTTTTTTATCTCCTCTTGTTATTTTAAATGCACATTTTTTCCCCCCTCTCGGGAATGTCTGGCTATAAACCTACTTTTATTTTATTCCCACCCCCCCACCCCATTTATATTACAAACAGTTGATTTAGATGCAGATTCGTTTTAATGTTGAAATCAGATAAAAGGCTGGAAAAGTGGATAAATGAGGTTTGGAAAACCATGGGTTGGAGAGATGAGAAGCCATTGCATTGTGTTCAGTCCATTAAAACAAGAAGAAATAGAAGAGATACTTTGATAAGTGTTCTGCTGGTGTTAACCTTGATGGCTATTATCGAGGGGATGATGCTATATCTATTTCATTGGCTTAAGCTTTTTTCATGCTGAGAGAAATCAATACTTGGAGTCGTTGGATGACAGAGGCATCACTTCAGAATTGACGGTGGCTGTCAGACGTTGTCATTGGTTGACTTTTGTTCGCTGTTGAGGTTTTAAGCTTTCATTTTTCTAAGTCTTATTCAGGAATCTGTAAGATTTCCCTGGGTAGCATTTTTAGTCCAGACTTTAAACCCCAGGTCAGAGGTCAAGTGCAAAGATCTGTGGAAGCAGAGGACTGAGGAGCTCCTTCGTTTACTAAAATATCCTTATTTGCAGGGAATTTGCATTAGTGGGAAGACTCTGCATTATCTTATGGATGACTTTTCTCCCTAAGTGACACCCTCTGAGGCAGGCTGTTCAAAAAGCCAATAGCTTTTAGCTAAATTAGGCAAAGGAATTAGCATATGTAAAAGTGTTCAGTGATCTCAGAGTTGGAGAATAAAAGTATGAAGGTGCAACATTTCTTTTAAAAACCCTACACAATAAAACTTTTGAAATGCTTTTAGAAAGCATTACATTGTAATTTTGGGGCTGCAGAGGTGCCCAATGCAGATGGTACCGTGCAGAGAAAATCTTTTACTTGGCATTTTTGTAAAGATAAAAGGTAAAACTGGGTTCATCCTGCTCTTCACTGAAATATAGACAGGCAGGATAGACTAACTCATCCTGTCAATATTTCTGGAATATTTCCTGCATACAGAATGTACAATATTTTCATATCTATAACTTGCCTTTTGGACGGCCTTGTGGCCCATCAGAATTATTCCAGTTGTTTAAAAGTGAATCTTTAGCCCTCAAACCTCTCAAAATTACAATGGGGAAAATTCCACTGAGAGACCCAACCTCCAACATTAGTTAACCTACATTACCTGCAGTCTTGTCCAGGCAGAGAACAGGAGAGAGGAAAAACCCTTTTCTGACATAATGGCAAAGCAAAGGATTTTGTTCTATCCTGGATCAAGGGCTGGAAAACAAGGATCTTGCCTCTATTCCATGCTTAATACAGTTCCCCTTTGTAAAACTTTCAACAACCACTGAATCTAAGACTTTTTGGAGATAACCTGTGAGGTGTATATATAAAAATGCATTTTTTTCTCCTTTCAACACTTTGTTTCATCCTAAGTGTGACTTTAGTACTTTTGTGATTACAGTTCCATTGCACACTTGCCCAAACAGATAACAAAAATCATGCAGGCCAAGGCGGAAGGAAGATTTGACAACTCTTTTAAACTGTGTGTCTTAATTGTAAAACCATATTCTGGCATGACAGGGTGCACATAGCAGATGCAGGAGATCAAACACTGAAAAAGAAATAAAACCGTAAAAATACATTTTTGAGATTGTGCACAGACAGAAATCAAGCTGGATTTCTGTTTTACATAAATGGAATGACTGGGATTTAATGTGAAGTATTGACTGTGTACCACTCTATATCCTGGTGTTGCATCTTTGAAAGCAGTGCATCATGTGAGCCTGGCATCTGGAAAATGTAAAATGAACAGAAATAGGGACTTTTTAGTGCTCTCACAATAGTCTAATTTCAGAATATGGTAATTGGCTACGTTAGGATGGGCCTTTTTCTGATTCTTTTGGTGGAACCACTCTTGTATTCAAAGTATTTGAGAGAGTGAGGTAGAGAAATAACTTCTATTTTGCTGTACATTTGGCATATATTGAGGGTAGAAACTGAACCACTGAACAACTGGTGAGACACCTGTATGATCAAAGAGGTTTTTCTTGCAGAACTTTCTAGGGTTAGAACTTTCTTTTTAGGATTAGTAACCATATATCCAAGTGACAGATATCTGGCAAAACTGTGGCTTCTTTCTGTTTTTGTTTATAAAATATATATTGTAATGAGTGTGCAATGGTTAAGAGTTCTTCCTAGAGTGATGTTATAATTTTGTGGGATTGCTGCCTGTGGGAGCCCCTCAGTTTTGGGTGTATAATTGCAAATTTCTATTCATATTAAGTGGTGAATTTCCTGAAAAGTGGAGTTTTATTTCCGGTTTATAACAGGCTGGTTATGTTTTCATGGAAGTTGTCAGGACAATAAAATACCATTTTTTTTCTTAGTTTGTCACTGCTACATTTTGAAAATCCTTGTTGGTATTTAATGAAGAATGTGTTTAAAATCACATCATAAAGAGACTTTTTTTTAAAGAGGTACAAGTTCATTATATCTTTTACAAAACATTCTAGTTTGATTTCCATTTTATCATGTTTTAAGGTCAAATGTGACTTTAATGTTCCATAAAGAGACAGAGATTGATAATGGGGAAAGAATAACCCTCTAATGTGATTTATATCTATGGATTTTATGTCAGATATGAAAAGTTGCTGTTCAAATTGTAAAGGAGGATCCATTAAAGAGCACTTTAAAACATTTTACTACTTATCTTACCTTATTCACTTGTTTTTAGAATTCTGCCCTTTCAGGCAACTTAAAAATAACAGCTTGTGAAACATTTACAAAGTGCTGAAGAGAAATTGGAATCATCATAGGTGCAAAATAGTTCAATGTATTGGAAAAGACAGCTGTGTTCAGAAAGAGCTGGAAAAATCTTGTTTAGTATTGGGTATGATTTAGTCATCTTACATTTTTGTGAAGAGGGGTGGCAGAGTTCTTCATGTAGGAATATAAAAGACAATTTTTGATGTCTCATTGACTTGGAACGTCAGCTGCTTATTCTTCAGTACTCCTGGATGTCTGGTTATCAGGTGAGCATTGCTGTCAAGTGTGGGGAAATTCTGAGGAAATACCTAAATATATGAAAACTGTTAGAATGGTTCTTGAAAATTTATTCATAATTTAGTACATTTTTTGTTGTCTAGTGTCTGTGAAAATCTGCAGAAGGCCAAATTTTATTTTGTGGTTTTTTTTTCACATTCTTTCTTTTCTTCTGTCACTTTATATGACATATGCATTTATATATACACATATATAAAAAGCATTGATAGCCTGCTGATTTTTTATTTGCAGCAAGTTTCTAGGGCTTGTACATATGTATAGATAAAGCATTGGTACTGTTTTAAACATAAAAAGCATATGATGCTGTGCTGATATCTAACCTCTAAGAAATAATTGTAGTAGTGTCTGCATCAGCTGTGCTTCACAAAGAAAAAGCAATTTTTTTTGTTGTTAGGCAGACATTTGTGTCCATTCCACTAACTAGATCATAGAATAATCCAATCATTGACAAAGGCCAAAATGATTTGTCTGGCATATGTGATCTGTGGAATTGCCAGATGAAAACTGAAATTACAGAGAGTGCTGAAGTGGGGAAGCCTTCATTTTTTCCATCTATATTTGAATTTCTTGTGGGTTTTTATGTACAGAAGAATGGGATTTTGTTGAGGGAGTGATATAAATTTGATGCCCGTTTTTTGAGTTCTTTATTAGCAGGCAAATTTTCATGAGGTCAACAAAACCCAGAAGTATGAGACAATGCTGTAACAAAGAATCTCTCACAGTTTGGAGTCCAGTTTGTAGGCGTGACTTACAGCTCTTATTTGCTAGAATTTTCCTTTGAGCAGGTTGGCAAGCAGATGTTTGTACAACAGGTGTAATGCTGCTGGGACAGTTACTGACTTTGCCATGCTGGCCTGCAAATGTGCTCAACTTGGAGAGGCCACCTGGTAAAGATTGATTTAGTCTTCAGATGCATTTTGTTTTCTTTCTATCTGAAAAAATGTGAAAATCTTTCATAGATATATATTTATATAAGCAACAGCAAGCAGTTGGCTCCCCAGATTTAATCAAGCGTCATGGATGTGGTCAGCTAGCTGACATTCGTTATTCTGAAATTTGCCATTGTTTTTATAAAGTTATTCACTTTGTTAAAGGCATAACCACTTTTATTTTATATGTTTCATTATGCATTCTGGCCACTAACATGTTAGTTTTTGCTAAATTTTGAGAGTGTGTGTTATGTAAAGATTTCATGGCAAACCAAGATCCTCTGCTTGGCTCTCTAGATGGATTTCCTGTAGGCAGGGCCTCAGTTCTCAAACCTGGAAAATGGGGTTAATTCTTCTCTCTCGAGGGTTTTGTATGAGAAATTAATTATGAAGTGCATCAAACTTCCTTTGGATGGTGTAATTAAAATACAGAGGAATAAAGTACTTATTTTCTTGGCAGTCACTGTGTGCCCAGTACTCAGCAGACAAACGGGAAGAAGAGAAAATGTGTCATCATTTGATCACAGCAGCCAAGTACCGGGACCAGGTGACTGCAACACAGCTAATACAGAAAATTATCAACATCCTCACAGACAAGCATGGAGCCTGGGGAAGCTCTGCACCAAGGTAAGGCATTTTTGGGGTGTTGTAAAATATTTTTGTGCAGCAGTGATCTGGTGATTTGACATGGTCAAAGGTAAGTGGGGTTTTTTAGTTTTGTTGTTTTTTTTGAACAAAGTAATACAAAAAAGGGTAAAACGAATGTGTCAGTGTTTAATATGGGTGAATGCCAGAGAAGTGGTTTTGTCAGAGGAGTAAAAAACAGGATGAGTCTCTTGTGACTTTCAACTGTGCTGTAAAAGTGTGATAGAATTTATTTTGAATGCTCTAGCCCTATTATTTTTTTATTTGAAAAATACCTTTTAAAATTAAATGCCTTCTTACTGTTAGCTTTCTTTTTGGTGTATTATGTGATTCAAGCTTGAACCACAGTTCAATAACTTGTTTTCTTTTCTGCCAAACTCTAAACAAATCAACATCTGTCTGAGTTACAGGGAAATAGTGAGATTTGTATTACTAATATCAAAATACAAACAGTACTGCCAGATTAATTCAGAATTAATTCCTTTTGGAATTCCCAGCACGTACCTTCATTACAGCAATACTTGTCTAAGTTCTTTAGCTGGGACTTGTGCTTAAGTTTCACTTGCAAATCTGAAATGCAAGTTCAAGTCCCTGTAGTACAACCTTAATTAATACTTACAAATAAGTGGAACATATTTAGGCTAGAACATAGCTGAATATGCTCATGTATCTCTGTTATTTGAATGCAGTGGAATAAAAAGCATGAGAGAAGTACATGAGTAGACAACAAACTCTTTTTCCAAGTAATGTTCATTCATTGTTCAAGGACTACTTGTCTTCTGGAAAGAAAAAAATTAATTCCTAGGCACTAATAACTTCTATAATACACAGAAACAAGAAAAATTTTATGAGTAAAATTAACTGAAAGTGTTGCAATTAAAAGTCATCATACCATGGCCTAGGATATCTGCAAACATATTTGTAAATATGAATTTTGGGCTCTAACTTAATCAGGTTAAAAATGTTATGTTGAAATAACTGTTTAATGCTGTTTCTCTTTTGTTGAGTTATGCTTAAATCTTAAAAGACTGTTTAAGGGAAAAAATGATGAGGGCACAAAAAAACCAATACCTTATTTCAACATTTCTTAGAATTTTTAGTAAGGCATGTATTACAGTTGTGTGAGACCAGATTGCTTTAAGTACTTTGTACATCTGTAATTTTGCTGAGTATGAACCTTGTGGTTCACTCCATCTGTTTGTGTTTCTGGATTTCAAACTATCATTTTGTCTTCTAAGAAGCTTTGCTAAGAAGCAGAGAATTCTATGTGCTCTTTAGGTGTGTTTTCTTTGGTGAGGTAATATTGGTATAGTTGGTAAGGGAAGAGGGTAACTGATAAAATACTCCATGCTTGAAGGATAACTATTTTCTGATAGGCCCCAAATAAGGTTTATGTAATCAGCTTGTAAATTGCAAAGTGCACGAAATATGGACATGATAATTTCCATTTCATAATAATGATCTACAGCAAAATGGAAATATCACATAATGCACTTTGCAACACACTTAACATAATTCTAGAAACTCAAATGGCATTAGAGACAGAACCAAATCTCTTTATGGCAAAGGCAGAATGCACTTAGTCATCATAAACACGTAAAAAATAAATATATGCAATGATTGTAATTCTAATGGAATATTTTAGTGAGGGGCTAAATTAATGTTTTCTGGGATATGTTTGATTTTGCTTCAAAATATTATATTAGTGTTTTTCTATGTAAATTTAATATTTGGCTTGTGGTATTTTTGTTTTTCCTCCTCCTTTGGAATCCATATAATTGCTTGTAGCCATGGCTCTGAAGGCCTAATACTTTCCCATTAATGTCATTTAT